>CAWUFW010014398.1:0-416128 GCA_963921515.1 Calotriton arnoldi
TCAGAGGAGACCTCGACTTCAGAGGAGCCCGTTTCCCGGCCTGACGCACTGAGAAGACGCTGTCATCCCTGCACGCAGAGAGTCCAGCTTCCAGTGATCTGACTTTCCTCGCGGGGTGTTGGAGTTCAAGTCTGGCAAGAGATTCCCACCTCTCTCATTCTTAAGGTATGGAGCTGACTAGAAACCTAGAGGGACTCTTGGCATACTAGGCTAAACATACTCTTAGTATACCATAGTAAGGAATACTCCACCTACTTCATACCTCTTCCTACACCTAGATCTGAAAGAGACACGTTAGTGATAGATTCCTTACCTTAGAATATCCCCAGGCGTCAGGCTGGATCCGGAAAGTTTTGCGTAGCAGTACCCTTGCGCGTCGGTAGGCGGCGTCGTGCGGCTCCGCGTCCGTCGTCGGCGTCGTGATCGCCGGGATGACGTCGCGGGCAGCACTTAGGCGCCGCCCCTGCGGCGCTGACGTCAGTTCTTCTTTTTCCGCGCCAGCAAGCGCAGATCCGGGAAGAGCAGTGCCCTGGTCAATTTTTGACCATACTTTTTGGTGATTTTTCACTGGTTTTTCCAACTTTAAGGTGTCGTAGGGATGCCCGGCTTCAAGCGATGCGGCGCCTGTGCGCGGATGATGTCCGTCACCGACCCGCATTGGGAGTGTCTCTTCTGCCTCGGCCGAGGCCACGACACCGAGTCTTGTCCCGAATGCCAGGCCCTCAACCCGAAAGCTTTGCGAGAGCGGTCTCGAAAGCTCCTCGAGGCCCGGCATTCGGCTCCGCGGAAGCCCCGGTCGCGTGAGAGGTCCAGGGGTCGCTCGCGGAGTGCACACCGGTCGTCGACTTCTTCGTCCGGTAAGTCTAAGCACAAGAAGTCCAAGAAGCATCGTCGCTCTCGGACTTCGCCTCGCCGGTCTCGCGACTCGGCTGAGGCCCCTCCCGGCACCGTCCCCGCCCCCGCGGCCCCGGACTTGCCTGTGGAGTCGCCCCCGTCATACCCGCCCTTCCCGGGTTCGGGGGCGGATCCGGCCAAGGTACAGGAGTTCCTGTCGGCCATGGCCCGCCTCTTCGGGCCTTCAGGCCCCTCCGGTGCGCCTTCGGGCCCCGCGGGCCCTGATGGGGTTGCTCCGGCGTCGCCGGCGGCTCCGGCCCCGGCGTCGCCCGAGCCTCCAGCCTCGATCCCGGCTCCGGCTTCGGCCCCGGCCTCGATCCCGGCTCCACAACCCCCATCGACGCCGGTCGACCTCACCACACCTCCGCCGGCGCCGATGTCTCCGGTGCCGTTCTCGACGCCGCCCTGGGCTCCGGGCGGCGTCGTCCCCAGTTCCTTCCGGCTCCGGACATGGACCCGGAGCGACGTCGCTCGACGCCGGCGCCGATGGGACCTTGGGTCCCAAATGTCCCTCCTCCTCCTTATTTTGAACCAGAGGAGGACCAGGAGGACTGGGAGGGGTCTGATGACCCTCTGACACGCAACTGTCAGTATGATGAGGACTGGACAGAGAGTCTAGGGAGGCCAGTGGTCTGGATACTTCTCCTGACACTGGCATGCTGTCTCCTCCCGTGGCTACGGAGGAGGGGGCCAATTTTGGTACGGTGTTGCGTAGGGCTGCTGGGGCCTTACGTCTCCAGCTCCCTACTTTGACGGTCAAGCCTAACATCTTGACAGAGGTGCTTCAGCCGGCAGCCTCCTCTGCGGAGACTGTGCTGCCGTTTAACGACGCCCTCACTGACGTTCTTTTGGGCGCCTGGTCCAAGCCCAACACAGGGGCTCCTGTGGATCGGAACGTGTCACGACGCCATCGCCCCGCTCCGGGCGACCCCCTGTTTCTTTCTGTCCACCCCACTCCTGAGAGCTTGGTTGTCCAAGCCTCCGCTTCCCAAACCGCCTTCCCTACCGCTCCTCCGGATAGGGAATCCAAACGCCTGGATCAGTTTGGGAAGAAAGGTTTTTCTTCCTCCAGTGCTGGCTTGCGGTCCGTTAACACCGCTTGTCTTTTGGGCCGATATACCCACTCCCTGTGGGATTCGGTGGCGGATGTTTTGCCCCAGTGCCCTGAGGAGGTCCAGGCACTGCTTTCCCGCGCCATTGCGGAAGGAAGGGATGCGGCCAAATACACTATCCGTTGTGGCCTTGACACCGCCGACTCGCTGGGCAGGTCGATTGCAACGACGGTGGCGCTCCGGCGCCACGCCTGGCTGAGAACCACTGGTTTTTCAGGGGATGTCCAGAATACTCTCATGGACATGCCCTTTGATGGAGTCGGTCTTTTTGGGTCCAAAGCAGACCATGCGTTGGAGCGCTTTAAGACTCACGGGCTACTGCAAAGTCCCTGGGCCTTTCTGCTACACGCCCTCCGCTACCTTCTGCTTTTCGCCCCTATCGTGGCCACGGTAGGGGCGCCCTTCACGTCAGCAGCCCAGCCACCGGCCCGCGCAGCAGGCGTCTTCGCGTGGCCGAGGACGTGGATTCCGCCGTGGCGGATCGGGCAACCAGCGTGCGGGTCAGGCCACCACCTCCAACCCGTCCGCGGCCTCCAAGCCCTCCTAGTCCCTCCTTTCAGGTGCACGGCACGCCAGTAGGGGCAGGGTCCGCCATCACCTTCCCCACTGGTGCACCATCACCTCGGACAGGTGGGTCTTGGACATTGTCCGAAGGGGCTACTCCCTCCCCTTCGAGACCACCCCCCAGCCATGCCACCTCAATTCCACCGCATGT
Organism: Calotriton arnoldi; assembly: GCA_963921515.1. Classification (NCBI taxonomy): domain Eukaryota; kingdom Metazoa; phylum Chordata; class Amphibia; order Caudata; family Salamandridae; genus Calotriton; species Calotriton arnoldi. Next base: position 2,722 of record CAWUFW010014398.1, read on the forward strand.
CAGGGGATCACTTGGTGCTTCTACGGAAGGAAGTCACGGCCCTCTTGACCAAGAGGGCCATCGAGCATGTTCCGACCCCAGAAGTAGGGCGTGGTTGCTACTCCCACTACTTTCTGGTGCCCAAAAAGGACAAGGAGGACATGCGTCCTATCTTGGACCTCCGGAACGTCAATCGCTTCCTCCGGAAGGAGAAGTTCAAGATGCTCACCCTAGCTCAGGTCTTGACTGCCCTCGACCCTGGAGACTGGTTGGTAGCGTTGGACTTGCAGGACGCGTATTTCCACATCCCCGTCCTGCCGGCCCACCGGCGTTACCTTCGGTTCACGGTAGGCCCCGAGCATTTTCAGTTCACCGTGCTCCCCTTTGGCCTTACCAGTGCCCCTCGGGTGTTCACGAAAGTGATGGCGGTGGTCGCAGCTCATCTGCGCCGGGCAGGGGTTTCAGTCTTCCCCTACCTCGACGACTGGCTGCTGAAGGCGGGCTCGTCCCAGGCAGTCGTCTCCCACCTCCAGACTACGGCCGAACTCCTGCACTCGCTGGGGTTCTCCATCAATGTGCCGAAGTCGCATCTAATTCCTTCTCCACAGCTCCTTTTCATCGGAGCAGTTCTGGACACGACGCAGTTTCGGGCCTATCCTCCCGAACGGCGAGTCCGGGATATTCAGGCTATGATTCCGATCTTTCGGCCTTTATCCTGGGTTTCGGTACGGATGACCCTGAGGCTGCTGGGCCTCATGGCCTCCTGCATCCTGCTGGTCAATCATGCCAGATGGCATATGCGGGCTCTGCAGTGGGACCTGAAGTTCCAGTGGGCGCAGCACCAGGGCAACCTGTCCGATCACGTCCAGATCTCGGAGGGGACTGCAAAACAGTTGCAGTGGTGGCTCTCGAACCGGCAATGGGTCATGGGCAGATCCCTCTCCCTTCCCCAGCCAGAGCATACAGTTGTGACGGACGCGTCCCTTCTGGGATGGCTGGAACATCAGGGCATGTTCCTGATGGTTCAACACCTGGCAGGTTCTCTGAACGCCAGGGCGGACGAACTCAGCCGCAGGTGCATGATGGATCACGAATGGCGTCTTCACTCGGAAGTGGCGCAAGGACTCTTTCTACAGTGGGGAGAGCCTTGGTTAGATCTATTCGCCACCGAAGAGAACGCGCAATGTCATCGGTTCTGCGCGTTGGAATTTCCAAGGCGGCACTCGCTCGGCGACGCTTTTCGTCGCGAGTGGAGTTGCAGTCTGTTGTACGCCTTTCCGCCTATACCACTTCTACCCAGAGTGTTGAAGAAGATTCGGCACGACCGGGCCCAAGTCATTCTTGTGGCTCCGGACTGGGCTCGAAGAGTTTGGTATCCCGAGCTACTCAATATGAGCATAGATCCCCCGATCCGTCTGCCTCTTCGGGAGGATCTTCTGTCGCAGCAGCAGGGGACGGTCCTCCACCCGAACCTGTCCAGTCTACACCTGCTTGCGTGGAGATTGAGCGGCGGCAGTTGATTCCTTTCAACTTGCCTCCCGAAGTTTGTGATGTGATTCTGGCGGCCAGGCGTCCCTCCACTAAGGTGGTATACGCCTGCAGGTGGAACAAATTTGTGGCATGGTGCACAGCAAAGGCTGTGAATCCCCTTTCTGCCCCTCTTTCTGAGGTCCTTCTGTTCCTTCTCTCTCTGGCCCAACAGGGTTCTGCCCTGGGTACCATCAAGGGTTATCTTTGTGCTATCTCGGCCTTCCTCAGGCTCCCTGATCAGCCCTCCCTTTTCAAGTCCCCTGTTGTTAACAGGTTCTTAAAAGGCATTACTCACCTCTTCCCTCCTGTTCCGTTTGTAATGCCTCAGTGGGACTTGAACTTGGTTCTTACCTTTTTAATGTGCGCTCCCTTTGAGCCTCTGCATAACTGTCCTCTTCGTCTTCTGACTCTGAAGACTGCCTTTCTGGTGGCCATCACCTCCGCTCGGCGGGTGAGTGAGCTCCAGGCTCTATCTTGCAAACCTCCCTTTCTGTCTGTTCATCCAGACAAGGTTGTTCTTCGGACGCGTCCGTCCTTCTTGCCAAAGGTGGTTACTGCTTTCCACATTGGGCAGACCATCACTTTGCCCACCTTCTTTCCGCCTCCGCATCCTTCCAGAGAGGAAGAGAGGCTCCACCGTCTGGACCCAAAACGTGCGCTCTCCTTCTATATCGACCGCACAAAACACTTCCGGGTGGATGACCAGCTCTTTGTTGGCTACGTGGGCGCCAAAAAGGTCGGGCGGTGCACAAGAGGACCGTCTCCCGCTGGGTTACCTTGTGCATCAAGACCTGCTATTCTTTGGCCAAGAAGGAGCCTCCTGTTGGGCTGCGTGCCCATTCCACCAGGGCAACGGCTGCTACCACGGCCTTGGGCCGCGGTGTTCCGCTGCCGGTTATCTGTCAGGCAGCTACGTGGGCCTCGCTGCACACGTTTACTAAGCATTACTGCCTTGACAGTCAGGTCCGGAGGGACGGCTTCTTTGGCCGTTCTGTCCTCCAGGACTTCCTTGTCTGATCTTTGTTCGCAGACCCACCACCGGGGTTGGTATTGCTGGGGTATCTATTCTAAGGTAAGGAATCTATCACTAACGTGTCTCTTTCAGATGCACAAGTTACTAACTTGTGTAACGATATATCTGTAAGAGACAGTAGTTAGTGATAGATTCCTACCGCCCCACCCATCCTCCCCGTTCTGCGAACTGATTTCTAGGGTTAAGGACATCCCTTTCAGGGCCCTAGTATTTTTCAGACACCTGTGTCAGCTTCTTGCATGGCTCTGCGTTCCTGGCGCGGAAAGTCGTGTACAGAACTGACGTCAGCGCGCAGGGGCGGCGCCTAAGTGCTGCCCGCGACGTCATCCCGGCGATCACGACGCCGACGACGGACGCGGAGCCGCACGACGCCGCCTACCGACGCGCAAGGGTACTGCTACGCAAAACTTTCCGGATCCAGCCTGACGCCTGGGGATATTCTAAGGTAAGGAATCTATCACTAACTACTGTCTCTTACAGATATATCGTTACACAAGTTAGTAACTTGTGCGTTAGGTTAGGTACATTGGGGTAGAACTAGCTTAGAAACGCATTGTATGAGTACTCTCATTTTTAGTCTGTTATTTATGTAAATGAATATCTACTAAAGATCATGCTAGCGCAGTATTATTTATTTCTACTGCTTACGCTGTACATTATTTATCTTGCATACTGTCTTGTGATCGTAACAGCACATATTACTTACACGAGAAACAAGACTGTTCAATAAATCTTTTATTGAAACGCCCGTCTATTCTTTCTGTGTAACTTTGAGGAAAACTAAGCATGCACGATTGAGCTGAGTGAAATGGTTATCTATTGTTTCCACGACTCTGGGACACGTTCTGATTCTAAAAGGGAAACAAAGTTGTCATGTTTTGCGGCTGCCAGAAACTACTCCCTTCTTGTTTATCAAGGAGTTTCTAGTGGCCTCTGAGCTAGCTGGCACAAGTAATTAAGTTTAATATACTCGATAGGGACATATTGACCTTAGTCCTATGTCAAACCTATAGGGTATATTATTCCAATGCGCAGAGCCTATTAGGGAAATAGGAGCTACACTACACAGGAAGTTTCAGCTCTCTTGCCAAGGCAGCTATCGAAAGGGTCCCTATGCCAGAAGTAGGTCGTGGTTGCTATTCCCGCTACTTTCTGGTGCCTAAGAAGGACAAAGGCCTGCTTCCTATCCTAGACCTCAGGGCCCTCAACTGCTTCCTCCGGAAGAAGTTCAAAATGCTCACGTTGGCTCAGGTCCGGTCTGCCCTCGACCCTGGAGACAGGATGGAGGCATTGGGCTTGCAGGACGCCTATTTCCATACCCCCGTCCTGCCAGCCCACAGACGCTACCTACGAACCGTAGGTAGGCAAAGAGCATTTTCAGTTCACCGTGCTCCCCTTCGGCCTTCCCAGTGCCCTGCGGGTGTTCACGAAAGTGTTGTCGGTGGTCGCAGCTCATCTGCGCAGATCAGGGGTTCCAGTCTTCCCCTACGACTGGCTGTTGAAGGCAGGCTCTCCCCAGGCTGTCGTCTCCCACCTCCAGACTACGGCGCACCTCCTGCACTCGCTGGGGTTCACTATAAACGTGCCAAAGTCACACCTGACTCCCTCTCAGTCGCACCCTCCCTTTTCTCGGAGCTGTTCTGGACATCCTCCTGAGCAGCGAGTCTGTGATATTCGGGCTATGATACATATGTTTCAGCCTCTATCCCGGATTTTGGTGACAGTGACCCTGAGGCTGCTGAACCTCATGGCCTCCTGCATCCTGCTGGTGGATCATGCCAGGTGGCATATGCGGGCTCTGCAGTGGGACCTGAATTTCCAGTGGGCGCAGCATCAGGGGAATCTTTTTGACTACGTCCAGAACTCGGAGGGAACTGCACAACAACTCCAGTGCTGGGTAACGGAGCAGGATTGGGTCAGAGGCAGATCCCTCTCCCTTCCCCAACCAGAACTAACAGTGGTGACCGATGCGTCACTACTGGGATGGGGCGGCCATCTGAGAGAGGTGGAGATCAGAGGAGTTTGGTCTCCGGCAGAGTCCAGGCTCCAATTCAACCTCTGGGCGATCCGCCTGGCACTGAAGGCATTCCTTCCCTCCCTCAAGGGGAAAGTAGTGCAGGTGTTCACAGACAACACGACCGCCATGTTGTACTGCAGCAAACAGGGCGGGGTGGGGTTGTGGACAATTTGCAAGAGGCTCTTTGTCTTTGGACATGGCTGGAACATCAGGTCATGCCCCTGGTTCTCTGAGCGCCAGTGCGGACGAAATCAACCGTCAGTGCCTGGTAGATCACAAATGGCGTCTTCACTCGGAGGTGGTGCAAGGTCTCTTTTTAGCGGTGGGGAGAGCCTTGGTTAGATCTGTTTGCCACCGAAGAGAACACGCAATGTCAGCAGTTGTGCGCGTTGGAGTTTCCAAGGCAGCACTCGCTCGGCGAAGCTCTTCGACGCGAGTGGAACTGCGGCCTCCTGTATGTCTTTCCGCCTGTACTACTTCTGCCCCGAGTGCTGAAGAAGATCAAGCGCGACCAGGCCTAAGTCATTCATGTGGCTCCGGACTGGGCACGAAGAGTCTGGTACCAATCAATCAATCAGAAATTTTAAAGCGCGCTACTCACCCGTGAGGGTCTCAAGGCGAATGGGGGGGGGGGAGCAGCTCCGTCAGCCGAAGAGCCAGGTGTTGAGTGTTTTCCTGAAGATGTGTAGAGTGGGGGCGCGTCTGATGTTGATTGGGAGCTTGTTCCAAGTCTTAGCCGCGATGTAGGAGAAGGTTCTTCCACCCGTTCTTGCTCTGCGGATAAGCGGGGGTTGGGCGACGGCGAGGTTGGCGGAACGAAGGTTTCTCTTGGATACGTGGAAGGAGATTCTTTCGTTGAGATATTGGGGTCCGGTGTTGTGGAGGCATTTGTAGGCGTGCGTGAGTATCTTGAAAGTTACTCTCCTCTCGACGGGGAGCCAGTGGAGGTTTTGCAGGTGTTTGGTGATGTGTTTGTGTCGAGGGATGCCTAGGACGAGTCTGGCTGCGGTGTTCTGTATGGTCTGGAGTTTGCAGAGCAGAGACTTGTTGATCCCTGCCTCTAGGGCGTTTCCATAGTTCAGTCTGCTGGTTATGAGTGCGTGGGTGACGGTCTTTCTTGATTCTGGGGGGATCCATTTGAAGGTGTTCCAGAGGATGCAGAGGGTGGTGAAGCAGGTGGAGCCGATGGCGTTGCTCTGTTGGGTCATGGCGAGGGAGGAGTCGAGTACGATGCCGAGGTTCCGGGCGTGGTCCTCGAGGGTGGGGGTGCTATCTGAAAGAGACACGTTAGTGACAGATTCCTTACCTTAGAATATCCCCAGGCGTCAGGCTGGATCCGGAAAGTTTTTGCGTAGCAGTACCCTTGCGCGTCGGTAGGCGGCGTCGTGCGGCTCCGCGTCCATCGTTGGCGTCGTGATCGCCGGGATGACGTCGCGGGCAGTACTTAGACACCGCCCCTGCGCGCTGACGTCAGTTCTTCTTTTTCCGCGCCAGTAAGCGCAGATCCGGGAAGAGCAGTGCCCTAGTCAATTTTTGACAACATTTTTGGTGATTTTTTCACTGTTTCTTTTCGAGTCTTCTTGACTCCTAGGTGTCGGTAGGGATGCCCGGCTTCAAGCCATGCGACGTCTGCGGTCGAATGATGTCAATCACAGACCCGCACTTAGAGTGTCTCTACTGTCTCGGCCGAGACCACGACACGAAGTCGTGCCCTGACTGCCGGGCCTTACACCCGAAGGCTTTGCGAGAGCGGTCTCGAAAGCTCCTCGAGGTCGGAGTCCAAGTCTTCGCACTCCTCGGGTAAGTCGAAGCACAAGAAGTCTAAGAAGCACCATCACTCTAAGACTTCGCCTCGCCGGTCTCGCGACACGGCTGAGGCCCCAGTCGGCACCGTCCCCGCGGCTCCGGATGTGCCTGTGGCGCCGCTCCCGCATTACCCGTCCTTCCCGGGTTCGTGGGCGACTCCGGCCGAGATACAGGAATTTCCGTCGGCCATGGCCCGCCTCTTCGGGCCTCAAGGTCCCTCCGGTGCGCCTTCGGGCCCCGCGGGCCCCGCGGGCCCTGATGGAGTTGCTCCGGCGTCGCCGACGACTCCGGTCCCGGCGTCGCCTGTCCCGCCAGCCTTGATCCCGGCCTCGGCTCCGGCCCCGGCCTCGATCCCGGCTCCGGTGGTACCGCAACCCCGATCGACGCCGGTTGACCTAACCACGCCTCCGCCGGCGCCGATGTCCCCGGTGCCGTTCCCGACACCGCCCGGGGCTCCGGTCGGCGTCGTTCCCCGGTTCTCTCCGGTTCCGGACATGGAGCCGGACCGACGTCGCTCGACACCGGCCCCGGCGCCGATGAGACCTTCGGTCCCAGATGTCCCTCCTCCTCCATATTTTGAGCAAGAGGAGGACCAGGAGAGCTGGGAGGGGTCGGAAGACCCTCTCACACAGCAGTGTGAGTATGATCAGGACTGGGCAGAGGAACTTGGGGATGCCAGTGGTCTAGACACTTCCCCTGACACTGGCATGCTGTCTCCTCCCGTGGCTACGGAGGAGGGAGCAAATTTCGCAACGGTGTTGCGTAGAGCAGCTGGAGCCTTTCACCTCCAATTGCCTACTGTGGCTGTTAGGACTAATCTCCTGACGGAAGTGCTTCAGCCGGCAGCTTCCTCCTCGGAGCCATTGCTGCCGTTTAATGATGCACTGTCTGACATTCTTTTGGGCACCTGGTCCAAGCCCACCACAGGGGCTCCTGTGGATAGGAACGTGGCCCGACGCCATCGCCCTGCTCCGGGCGAACCCTTGTTTCTCTCTCAACATCCCACCCCCGAGAGCTTGGTTGTCCAAGCCTCTGCCTCCCAAACCGCCTTCCCTACCGCCCCTCCGGATAGGGAATCCAAACGCCTGGACCAATTTGGGAAGAAGGCTTTTTCTTCCTCCAGTGCTGGCTTGCGGTCCGTCAACACCGCTTGCCTTTTGGGCCGATATACCCACTCCCTATGGGATTTGGTGGCGGCTGTTTTGCCCCAGTGTTCTGAGGAGGTCCAGACACTGCTTACCCGCACCATTGCGGAAGGTAGGGATGCGGCAAAGTACACCATACGTTGTGGCCTTGATACCGCCGACTCGCTGGGCAGATCGCTTGCAACGACGGTGGCGCTGCGTCGCCACGCCTGGCTGAGAACAACTGGTTTCTCGGGTGATGTCCAGAATACACTCATGGACATGCCCTTTGATGGAGTCGGTCTTTTTGGTTCCAAAGCAGACCATGCGCTGGAGCGTTTTAAGGACTCACGGGCTACTGCCAAGTCCCTGGGCCTTTCTGTTGTGCGCCCTCCGCTAACCTCTGCTTTTCGCCCCTTTCGTGTCCACGGAAGGGGCGCCCAGTCTCGTCCGCTGCCCAGCCACCGGCCCGCGCAGCAAGCCTCTTCGCGTGGCCGAGGACGTGGCTACCTCCGTGGCGGTTCGGGCAACCAGCGTGCGGGTCAGGCCATCAACTCCGCCCCGTCCGCGGCCTCCAAGCCCTCCTAGTCCCTCCTTTCAGGTGCACAGCACGCCAGTAGGGGGCAGGGTCCGCCATCACCTTCACCACTGGCGTGCCATCACCTCGGACAGGTGGGTCTTGGACATTGTCCGAAGGGGCTACTCCCTCCCCTTCAAGACCACCCCCCCCAGCCATGCCACCTCAATTCCACCGCATGTCAGGGGATCACTTGGTGCTTCTGCAGAAGGAAATCACGGCCCTCTTGGCCAAGAGGGCCGTCGAGCATGTTCCGACCCCAGAAGTAGGACGTGGTTGCTACTCCCACTACTTTCTGGTGCCCAAAAGGACAAGGAGGACATGCGTCCTATCTTGGACCTCCGGAACGTCAATCGCTTCCTCCGGAAGGAGAGGTTCAAGATGCTCACCCTAGCTCAGGTCTTGACTGCCCTCGACCCTGGAGACTGGTTGGTAGCGTTGGACTTGCAGGACGCTTATTTTCACATCCCCGTCCTGCCGGCCCACCGGCGTTACCTGCGGTTCACGGTAGGCCTCGAGCATTTTCAGTTCACCGTGCTCCCCTTTGGCCTTACAAGTGCCCCTCGGGTGTTCACGAAAGTGATGGCGGTGGTCGCAGCTCATCTGCGCCGGGCAGGGGTTCCAGTCTTCCCCTACCTCGACGACTGGCTGCTGAAGGCGGGCTCGTCCCAGGCAGTCGTCTCCCACCTCCAGACTACGGCCGAACTCCTGCACTCGCTGGGGTTCTCCATCAATGTGCCGAAGTCGCATCTGATTCCTTCTCCACAGCTCCTTTTCATCGGAGCAGTTCTGGACACGACGCAGTTTCGGGCCTATCCTCCCGAACGGCGAGTCCGGGATATTCAGGCTATGATTCCGATCTTTCAGCCTTTATCCTGGGTTTCGGTACGGATGACCCTGAGGCTGCTGGGCCTCATGGCCTCCTGCATCCTGCTGGTCGATAATGCCAGATGGCATATGCGGGCTCTGCAGTGGGACCTGAAGTTCCAGTGGGCGCAGCACCAGGGCAACCTGTCCGATCACGTCCAGATCTCGGAGGGGACTGCAAAACAGTTGCAGTGGTGTCTCTCGAACCGGCAATGGGTCATGGGCAGATCCCTCTCCCTTCCCCAGCCAGAGCACACAGTTGTGACGGACGCGTCCCTTCTGGGATGGGGCGGTCACAAGTGAGAGGCGGAGATCAGAGGCCTCTGGTCTCCGGCGGAGTCCCGGCTCCATATCAACATTCTGGAGCTCCGGGCGATCCGACTTGCACTCAAGGCATTCCTTCCCTCTGTCAAAGGGAAGGTAGTGCAGGTGTTCACAGACAACACCACCGCCATGTGGTACTGCAACAAACAAGGCGGGGTGGGGTCGTGGACCCTCTGTCAGGAGGCTCTGCGCCTCTGGACATGGCTGGAACATCAGGGCATGTTCCTGATGGTTCAACACCTGGCAGGTTCCCTGAACGCCAGGGCGGACGAACTCAGCCGCAGGTGCATGATGGATCACGAATGGCGTCTTCACTCGGAAGTGGCGCAAGGACTCTTTCTGCAGTGGGGAGAGCCTTGGTTAGATCTATTCGCCACCGAAGAGAACGCGCAGTGTCATCAGTTCTGCGCGTTGGAATTTCCAAGGCGGCACTCGCTCGGCCACGCTTTTCGTCGCGAGTGGAGTTGCGGTCTGTTGTACGCCTTTCCGCCTATACCACTTCTACCCAGAGTGTTGAAGAAGATTCGGCGCGACCGGGCCCAAGTCATCCTTGTGGCTCCGGACTGGGCTCGAAGAGTTTGGTATCCCGAGCTACTCAGTATGAGCGTCGATCCCCCGATCCGTCTGCCTCTTCGGGAGGATCTTCTGTCGCAGCAGCAGGGGACGGTCCTCCACCCGAACCTGTCCAGCCTCCACCTGCTTGCGTGGAGATTGAGCGGCAGCAGTTGATTCCTTTCGACTTGCCTCCCGAAGTTTGTGATGTGATTCTGGCAGGCAGGCATCCCTCCACTAAGGTGGTATACGCCTGCAGGTGGAACAAGTTTGTGGCATGGTGCACAGCAAAGGCTGTGAATCCTCTCTCTGCCCCTCTTTCTGAGGTTCTTCTGTTCCTTCTTTCTCTGGCCCAACAGGGTTCTGCCCTGGGTACCATCAAGGGATATCTTTGTGCCATCTCGGCCTTCCTCAGGCTTCCTGATCAGCCCTCCCTTTTCAAGTCCCCTGTTGTTAACAGGTTCCTAAAAGGCATTACACACCTCTTCCCTCCTGTTCCGTTTGTGATGCCTCAGTGGGACTTGAACTTGGTTCTTACCTTTCTTATGTGCGCTCCCTTTGAGCCTCTACATAACTGTCCTCTTCGTCTTCTGACTCTGAAGACAGCCTTTCTGGTGGCCATCACCTCCGCTCGGCAGGTGAGTGAGCTCCAGGCTCTATCATGCAAACCTCTCTTTCTGTCTGTCCATCCAGACAAGGTTGTTCTTAGGACGCGTCCGTCCTTCTTGCCAAAGGTGGTTACTGCCTTCCACATTGGGCAGACCATCACTTTGCCCACCTTCTTTCCGCCTCCGCATCCTTCCAGAGAGGAAGAGAGGCTCCACCGTCTGGACCCAAAACGTGCGCTTTCCTTTTATATCAACCGCACACAACACTTCCGGGTGGATGACCAGCTCTTTGTTGGCTACGTGGGCGCCAAAAAAGGTCGGGCGGTGCACAAGAGAACCATCTCCCGCTGGGTAACCTTGTGTATCAAAACCTGCTATTCTTTGGCTAAGAAGGAGCCTCCTGTTGGGCTGCGTGCCCATTCCACCAGGGCAACGGCTGCTACCACGGCTTTAGGCCGCGGTGTTCCGCTGCAGGATATCTGTCAGGCAGCTACGTGGGCCTCGCTGCACACGTTTACAAAGCATTACTGCCTTGACAGTCCGGTCCGGAGGGACGGCTTCTTTGGCCGTTCTGTCCTCCGGGACTTCCTTGTCTGATCTTTGTTCGCAGACCCACCACCGGGGTTGGTATTGCTGGGGTATCTATTCTAAGGTAAGGAATCTGTCACTAACGTGTCTCTTTCAGATGCACAAGTTACTAACTTGTGTAACGATATATCTGTAAGAGACAGTAGTTGGTGACAGATTCCTACCGCCCCACCCATCCTCCCCGTTCTGCAAACTGATTTCTAGGGTTAAGGACATCCCTTTCAGGGCCCTAGTATTTTTCAGACACCTATGTCAGCTTCTTGCATGGCTCTGCGTTCCTGGCGCGGAAAGTCGTGTACAGAACTGACGTCAGCGCGCAGGGGCGGCGTCTAAGTACTGCCCGCGACGTCATCCCGGCGATCACGACGTTGACGACGGACGCGGAGCCGCATGACACCGCCTACCGACGCGCAAGGGTACTGCTACGCAAAAACTTTCCGGATCCAGCCTGGGGATATTCTAAGGTAAGGAATCTAAGGTAAGGAATCTGTCACTAACTACTGTCTCTTACAGATATATCGTTACACAAGTTAGTAACTTGTGCGCCGAGGGAGGTGGGCCACCAGGTGTCCCAAGCAGAGGGGGAGGGTCCGGGGACGAGGACCTCTGTCTTCTCAGAGTTGAGCTTCAGGCAGCTGCTGCTCATCCAGGATGCAACATCCTTCATTCCTTCCTGGAAGCGGAGTCTGGTGGTGAGGGGGGTGCTTGGTGAGGGAGAGGATGCGCTGGGTGTCGTCGGCGTAGGATACTATGCTTAGTCCGTGCTGTCTGACGATGGCTGCGAGGGGGGCCATGTAGATGTTGAAGAGCATGGGACTGAGTGAAGGTCCTTGGGGTACTCCGCAGTTGATCTCTGTGGGTTCGGAGAGGAAGGGTGGAAGTCTGATTCTTTGGGTTCTGCCGGTGAGGAAGGAGCGGAGCCAGTCGAGGGCGGTTCCCTGTATGCTGGCGTCGTGGAGTCTGGCAGTGAGTGTGAGGTGGGAGATGGTGTCGAAGGCTGCAGAGAAGTCGAGTAGGATCAGGGCCGCGGTGTGGCCTTGGTCGAGGAGGGTGGGGATGTCATCTGTAGCCGCGAGTAGAGCGGTCTCGGTGCTGTGGTTCCTGCGGAATCCGGATTGGGTGGGGTAAAGGATGGAGTTCTCTTCGATGAATTTTGTTAGTTGGGTGTTGACGGGCTTCTCTGTGACTTTGGCCGCGAAGGGTAGGGGAGAGATGGGTCGGTAGTTCTTGAGGTCCGTAGGATCTGCTGAGGGCTTCTAGCGTAGGAGCTTGACTTCTGCGCGTTTCCAGTCGTCTTGGGAATGTGCCGGTTTCAAAGGTGGTGTTGATGGTGCGTCGTAGTTCTGGTGCGATGGCGGCTCTGTGAAAGATGTGCGGAGGGCAGGGGTCTGTGAGGCTCCAGAGTGAATGCCTTTTATGGTCGATGCAGTGTCTTCGGTGTGACTGGGGTCCAAGAGGAGGTGGTGGGCTGGCTGGCGATGCTGGAAGAGGGAGTGGATTCGGAGTTCGGTGTCTGTTCGTTGAAGTTGTCGTAGAGGGCCTTGATTTTCAGGTGGATGTAGGAGCCGAGCTTGTTGCAGAGGTCCCGGAAGGGGGTGATGTCCGTGGATTCGCTGGGGGGTTTGGTGAATTCCTGGATGATGCTGAAAAGTTCTCTTGAGTTGCTGGAGTTGGCGAGGATCTTGTTCTGGATGAAGGTCCTTTTGGTGGATCTGATGAGTTGGTGGTATTGTGTCATGGAGTTCTTGTATGTGGTGCGGTCATACGAGGATTTGCTGTTTCTCCTATTTTTCTCGAGCCGTCTGCAGGTGCGTCTAGATTCTAGGAGGTTGGTGGTGAACAGGGTGGCCTTTCTGGGGCGCTGTTTGTTGGGGTTGCTGAGGGGTGCAAGCTCGTCTGCGCAGTTGGTGAGCCATCTGTGGAGTTGTTTGGCTGAGAGGTTGGCGTCGGTCATGATGGAGGGGGCATCGCGGTTAAGGGTGTGGTTGAGCTGCTTCTCGGTGATCTTTGTCCTGTTCCTTCGCGGAGGGCGGTGTGCAGGTTTGGGGGTCGAGGGTTTGTCGACGTGGAAGTATACGCAGTGGTGGTCCATCCAGGGGGGTTGCGTGATGTGGATGTTGTTACCTCCTGCGAAGATGGGGTCGAGGGTGTGTCCTGCCTTGTGGGTGGGGGTGGTGACGAGTTGTTTCAGTCCGAGGTTGGCGAGGTTGTCCAGGAGGGTGACGGAGTTTGGATCGCTGAGTTTGTCGCGGTGGAAGTTGAGGTCTCCGATGAATATGTAGTCCAGGAAGGGGATGGCATGGGGCGCAATGAGGTCGGCGATGGTGGTGGTGAACGCGGTTCGAGGTGCGGGAGGTAGGTGGGCGAGGGTGCCTCGTAGGGTCGTTCTGGGGCTGGTCTGGAAATGGAGGTGGTCAGTGGTGGGCGAGCTGTCGCTCGTGCTGGAGGTGGTGAGTCGGAAGGAGCTCTTGTGTGCGATGGCAAGTCCTCATCCTGGGCGGTTGGGGTGGTCCTTCCTCTGAAGCTTGTATCCGTGGGGGATGGCGGTGGCGATGTCGGGGGCGGAGGTGGAGTTGGTCCATGTTTCTGTAAAGAAGGCGACCTCTGCCGAGAGGGTGTCGAGGAGGTCCCAGATCTCTACGGCAGTACCACATAGGTACCCCGACCTCCTGAGCATGGCCATCGATCCCCCGATCAGACTGCCCCTTCAGGAGGCTCTTCTGTCACAGCAACAGGGTATGGTCCTCCACCAGTACCTGTCCAGCCTCCACCTCCTTGCGTGGAGATTGAGCGGCAACAGTTGACAGCTTTTGACCTTTCTCCCGAAGTCTGTAACATCATCTTGGCAGCCAGGCATCCCTCCACTAAGACAGTATACGCCTGTCGATGGAATAAGTTTGTGGCATGGTGCACAGCACAGGCTGTGAATCCCCTCTCTGCCCCTTCTTTCAGAGGTTCTCTTGTTCATCCTTGGCCCAGCAGGGCTCTGCTCTGGGCACTCTAAAAGGCTATCTTGCAGCAATTTCTGCTTTCCTTCGGCTACCATATCACCCCCCTTTATTCAAGTCCCCTATTGTAAACAGATTCTTTAAGGGCATTATTCTTCTCTTTCCTCCATCTCCTTTCATAATGCCCCAGTGGGACTTGAACCTTGTCTTAACTTACCTTAAGTGCTCTCCTTTCGAGCCTCTTCACAACTGTCCTCTTCGGCTCCTCACTCTGAAGACTGCCTTTCTTCTTGTCAACCATCACCTCTGCTTGCAGGGTGAGTGAGCTTCAGGCTCTTTCTTCTAAGCCCCCTTTTTTTAGTGCATCCGGACAAAGTGGTGCTTAGGACGAGACCCTCGTTTCTTCCTAAAGTAGCTACACCTTTTCACATAGGACAAACTATCACTCTGCCCACCTTTTTCCGTCCTCCGCACCCTTCCAAGGAAGAGGAGAGACTCCACCGTCTGGACCCAAAACGTGCACTGTCCTTCTGCATTGAGCGCACAAAAGATTTCCGGGTGGATGATCAACTCTTCATTGGCCATGTGGGTGCCAAGAAAGGTCGGGCTGTCCAAAAGCGTACCATCTCTCGATGGGTTGTCCTTTGCATCAAAATCTGTTACGCTTTGGCGAAGAAGGAACCTCCAGTGGGTCTGCGTGCTCATTGCACTAGGGCTACGGCAGCAACTACTGCATTGTCTTGTGGAGTCTCACTCCTTGACATCTGCCAGGAAGCAATGTGGGCATCTATGCACACGTTTACCAGACATTACTGCCTGGACAGTCAAGTCCAGCGGGGCGGCTATTTTGCCTGTTCTGTCCTCCAGGACTTTCTGGTGTGAACTTGGTTTGCAGACCCTCCTCCGGGGTTAGTATTGCTGGGGTATCTATTCTAAGGTAAGGAATCTATAACTGTCTCTTTCAGATGCAAAAGTTACTTACCCTTGGTAACGATGTATCTGTAAGAGACATAGGTTAGCTATATATTCCTTACCACCCCACCCGTCCTCCCCGCTCTGCGAACTGACTTCTAGGGATAGGGACTCCCTTACAGGGCACTAGTTGTGGCGCACCAGTGGTCAGTGTCTTTCATGGCTCTGCGCTTCTGGCGTGGAATGGCGTGTAAAAGAACTGACAGCGCACGTGAGAACTGATGTCAGCACGCAGGGGCGGTGTCTAAGTAGGCACCGCAACGTCATCCCGGCGACCAGGACGCCAACGACGGACGCGGAGTCGACCGATACCACCTACTGAAGCGCAGGGGTACTGCTAAGAAAAAATTCTCCGGATCCAGTCTGACACCTGGGGGTAATTCTACGGTAAGGAAGCTATAACTAACTTATGTCCCTTACAGATACATCGTTACCGAAGGTAAGTAACTTTTTCTTTACTTCCACATGATCTGAATAGAGCCAACTGCTTCTCAAACCAGATAATGGGATGTTCCTGACTGGGTCCAGAGCTCGCATTTTTAACAAGCCTCCCTAAGCATATCAGATTTTTATTAGACCAGAAAGTACGCCCATTTGTTTTATTGTACATAATATTTTCGTCTCTTGGATTCTGAAACTCAAACATCTTGAGTTCCAAATTGACATCCACTGATAAAATACTGTGGTCGCTCAGATCTGTCCTCGGTACCTTAAACTGAGTACATGCTCCAAAGAGTTGATATGATACCACCATATAGTCGATTAATGACGGCCCCAGAGCGGCATGAAAAGTAAGGGAGGCGGGGGAGTCCTCTGGGAATCTCCCATTTAATATGACAAGATCATTAGTTCTCAGACAATCCAAAAGTCTCAGCCCTGACCTATCCGATCTAATATGGCCTGGCAACGTTATTTCAGGGATGGTCCATACATCTTTCAACTCTCGGTTGCTGAATGCCAGAGATGAAACAATTTCATATTTTAGCATTAAAATCACCCACCACAATTATCAATGTGCACTCTTCTGAAGTACTAATTTTATGCTCAAAAGAGAAAATGGAATCAACAAGAAAGTTTGACACCCTCCCAGGAGTAATGTATACGTTTACCAGTGAAAGGGTTGAGTACTGACCTAGTATTACATTACCCAAGGTCAGTTTTAAACACACACAAATATTTGACGGATGGATAAAAACCAGGGGATTCCAGTTTATACTGCCACTAAGTAAAATAGGTAGACCTCCACTTGCATGGCCTTTGACTGGAGGTTTGGCTGCACAACAAAAGACAATAAATTCTCAAAACTGAAATTTACACAACTCAATGTTTCCTGAAGGCAGATTATCTTTGGATCGTATGTCATTAAGGAACTTAGCTTAAAGCTTGGGTGTCATACACCTGCCATGTTCCAGGACAGAATTTTTCCCAAGGGGCTACCTCTGCAGCATAGGGATTTTTATATTCTCTTTAGAAGCGTTCAGTGAACCAGCTACCCAACTCCACTGGGCCAATTCCACTTCCCCACTGGGTTTGATAGCTCTTTGGTCCTCATATCCCGCAATGTTAATCACTCTTTTCCCTATGTTACTGCCAACCAAAATTGTAATATCCTTCAGGTTTACCAGCCCCATACTATTGGATATTACCCTACCTAAGCCCTGGTGGTCTTTCCTATAGGATTCAGTCTGAGCAACTACTGGCTCCTCATATGAAAAAACATCAATCCCATTTTTCCAAAAATGATCAACATTCGCCAGGATTAACATTGCGATTATCCAGGAGCTAAAAGTAACTTTGGAATTCATCAGTCCACTTCGATGGTCTAATAAAACCCTCTCAATATCTCTACTTGTTACCAATCTCAGGTCCTCAATTTCGAATAAAAAACTGCAAGAGAAAACTTCTGTTGAGAAAGCCCAGTTCTCTATCAAACAGGAAAGCAAAGATCATGGTATTGGATACTTGTCCTGACTCACGCCCTACACATACCCCAACACTATGCTTTTGATCAGCCCCCAATTCCACCGTTTGTGCTAAAAAAAGAGGTAAAACCAGCCCCCCCTTCATAAAACTTTCCTTGGTTAGGAACCATTCGTACATGGAGAGTATCCATATGGGAAAGATTTGGGGGAGAACTATCCACAATCCGCCCTACCTCTGGCTAGACATCATTTGTTTTTGCTACCATACTCTCCATATCAAACAAATCTATCCTTGTTTTTTGGTACTCCCATTCAGATCCCAATCCTCCCCTCTCATTATAGCCTGTTATCCTCATACCCTCAAGCCCATCTTCTTGCCCTAATCCCCTGATATAGATACTTCGATCGTAATAGAGGAGGAAGGGAGAGGATTTTCATCCGGGCGCTCCAATTCCTGACCAGTATGGAACGCAACAGACTTAAACTCCTTTACATTTTGGGGCAAAATGACACTATCAGGTTCCTCAGGGACCTAAAAAACCCTCCGTTTTTTTGGTTTACGTTTTGTAATACGCCGCAACTTTTTCTTCTTTTCCTTCCGTGCTTTTACCCCATTACAATCAAGTTGAGAGCCACCCTCCCCGGGGGGAGCAACATCGGTTTCAGCCCTGGACTGTTTAACAAAGGGTGGAACATTTATTAAAGCTCTATCACCAGATGCACAGGTGATCCCTTTTTTAAAAATAGTATAGATGGACGAAGAATTCTTAAGTGCTAATACCATTATGTTTTCCCTTGCTACGGCGAGTGGATGGTGATCCTCCGGCATCTGATTTTGGGGGGGCAAAATAAGACATATTATTTAATGCTGAGATATCTCCGAGCAGCCCAGTTGAAGGAGCCCCCGGGTCATCCCAAGTTCCCACTTGGACTCCCATTTCCATCGCCACTGTTAGTCTGGGTTGCCTGAGCTTTCAAATCAATACCCATTTCTGCCTTTCCTAAGCAAATATCAGCAGAAGTGAGGTACTGCGAACCCATTGAAATCGGGGACAATACATCCAACACGTGATCAGAATTAACAGTAGATTTTTCTAACAAAGTTAAGATTGACGAGAGAATCCTCTCAAGAGCATTCAGTATATCAAAATTATCCCTTCCGCCCCCATTCTCATTTACACCCTTGTTCATTAGTTGCCATATGTCATGTGCCCCTTTTCTTAGGGTCGCCTCTGGTTTCAATAGTCCTGATGAATGAGAAAGAAAAACACTTGGAGTACTGCTGTACAAAGCTGGCATATGTGAACAACTAGCAGGACAATCCGTTAACAGTCTCAAAACGGATTCTTGGGCAATCGATGATTTTAAATTGGCCTCCATTGCTTGATTTTTTTCTCATGTGTATAGCAATATCCGGTAGTGTAAAATCCTCTAAATCCCCGGGGTCAAAGCTCCAATCGTCCCCACGTTGTTCATTCTGAGGCACTTGAGAGAGCTATCTAGGCGAAGACAATCCTAAAATTGACTCCACGACAATTAGGGTGCCAGTTGTAACCACCGGGCGTAACCGCAGGCTCGGGCAACAACTTGGTGCAGACATCATTTATTTAAAAAATGACCTTAACATCTTCCATTTCCTCAACCACTGTTTGAAGGGCATTGGTCAGTAGGCTGAATAAGTTGAGTTGGAAGAGAGGGTTCCACTAATTTCTGTGTAATAAACTTACACTGGTGCGGAACTATCAACTGTGCAAGGACCGTATCTGAGCCCAACTCATCCACATTAACCGCACCAAGGAGGGCCCCCTTCATTATTCTTTAGCGTTTTACCCATCAAACCCTTAGAAAACATGGATAATACCGTGGGATGAGATTTCAAATGGGACCGATAGACTTGGGGCTTCTTCCGCTGATGGTTTTTAGTAATTTGGGGGAACTAGAGTAGCTGAGTATGGTTCCAGCTGATCCTGAGGCAGACTCTGACCCTGAGGGTGTAATTAAGCAACCAGATCGCAAGCACCTAGAGGGCATATTCCACCTATGAAGACTGAGCCGATCAAGCACGAATGTCAACCTTACTATCTGAAAGAGACACGTTAGTGACAGATTCCTTACCTTAGAATATCCCCAGGCGTCAGGCTGGATCCGGAAAGTTTTGCGTAGCAGTACCCTTGCGCGTCGGTAGGCGGCGTCGTGCGGCTCCGCGTCCGTCGTCGGCGTCGTGATCGCCGGGATGACGTCGCGGGCAGTACTTAGGCGCCGCCCCTGCGCGCTGACGTCAGTTCTTCTTTTTCCGCGCCAGCAAGCGCAGATCCGGGAAGAGCAGTGCCCTGGTCAATTTTTGACCATACTTTTTGGTGATTTTTTCACTGTTTTTTCCGACTTAAAGGTGTCGTAGGGATGCCCGGCTTCAAGCGATGCGGCGCCTGTGCGCGGATGATGTCCGTCACCGACCCGCATTGGGAGTGTCTCTTCTGCCTCGGCCGAGGCCACGACACCGAGTCTTGTCCCGAATGCCAGGCCCTCAACCCGAAAGCTTTGCGAGAGCGGTCTCGAAAGCTCCTCGAGGCCCGGCATTCGGCTCCACGGAGGCCCCGGTCGCGTGAGAGGTCCAGGGGTCGCTCGCGGAGTGCACACCGGTCGTCGGCGTCGAAGTCTTCTTCGTCCGGTAAGTCTAAGCACAAGAAGTCCAAGAAGCATCGTCGCTCTCGGACTTCGCCTCGCCGGTCTCGCGACTCGGCTGAGGCCCCTCCCGGCACCGTCCCCGCCCCCGCGGCCCCGGACTTGCCTGTGGAGTCGCCCCCGCCATACCCGCCCTTCCCGGGTTCGGGGGCGGATCCGGCCAAGGTACAGGAGTTCCTGTCGGCCATGGCCCGCCTCTTCGGTGCCCTGATGGGGTTGCTCCGGCGTCGCCGGCGGCTCCGGCCCCGGCGTCGCCCGTGCCTCCGGCCTCGATCCCGGCTCCGGCTTCGGCCCCGGCCTCGATCCCGGCTCCACAACCCCCATCGACGCCGGTCGACCTCACGACACCTCCGCCGGCGCCGATGTCTCCGGTGCCGTTCTCGACGCCGCCCTGGGCTCCGGGCGGCGTCGTCCCCAGTTCCTTCCGGCTCCGGACATGGACCCGGAGCGACGTCGCTCGACGCCGGCTCCGGCGCCGATGGGACCTTGGGTCCCAAATGTCCCTCCTCCTCCTTATTTTGAACCAGAGGAGGACCAGGAGGGCTGGGAGGGGTCTGATGACCCTCTGACGCGCAACTGTCAGTATGATGAGGACTGGACAGAGAGTCTAGGGAGGCCAGTGGTCTGGATACTTCCCCTGACACTGGCATGCTGTCTCCTCCCGTGGCTACGGAGGAGGGGGCCAATTTTGGTACGGTGTTGCGTAGGGCTGCTGGGGCCTTACGTCTCCAGCTCCCTACTTTGACGGTCAAGCCTAACATCTTGACAGAGGTGCTTCAGCCGGCAGCCTCCTCTGCGGAGACTGTGCTGCCGTTTAACGACGCCCTCACTGACGTTCTTTTGGGCGCCTGGTCCAAGCCCAACACAGGGGCTCCTGTGGATCGGAACGTGTCACGACGCCATCGCCCTGCTCCGGGCGACCCCCTGTTTCTTTCTGTCCACCCCACTCCTGAGAGCTTGGTTGTCCAAGCCTCCGCTTCCCAAACCGCCTTCCCTACCGCTCCTCCGGATAGGGAATCCAAACGCCTGGATCAGTTTGGGAAGAAAGGTTTTTCTTCCTCCAGTGCTGGCTTGCGGTCCGTTAACACCGCTTGTCTTTTGGGCCGATATACCCACTCCCTGTGGGATTCGGTGGCGGATGTTTTGCCCCAGTGCCCTGAGGAGGTCCAGGCACTGCTTTCCCGCGCCATTGCGGAAGGAAGGGATGCGGCCAAATACACTATCCGTTGTGGCCTTGACACCGCCGACTCGCTGGGCAGGTCGATTGCAACGACGGTGGCGCTCCGACGCCACGCCTGGCTGAGAACCACTGGTTTTTCAGGGGATGTCCAGAATACTCTCATGGACATGCCCTTTGCACCATCACCTCGGACAGGTGGGTCTTGGACATTGTCCGAAGGGCTACTCCCTCCCCTTCGAGACCACCCCCCAGCCATGCCACCTCAATTCCACCGCATGTCAGGGGATCACTTGGTGCTTCTACAGAAGGAAGTCACGGCCCTCTTGACCAAGAGGGCCATCGAGCATGTTCCGACCCCAGAAGTAGGGCGTGGTTGCTACTCCCACTACTTTCTGGTGCCCAAAAAGGACAAGGAGGACATGCGTCCTATCTTGGACCTCCGGAACGTCAATCGCTTCCTCCGGAAGGAGAAGTTCAAGATGCTCACCCTAGCTCAGGTCTTGACTGCCCTCGACCCTGGAGACTGGTTGGTAGCGTTGGACTTGCAGGACGCGTATTTCCACATCCCCGTCCTGCCGGCCCACCGGCGTTACCTTCGGTTCACGGTAGGCCCCGAGCATTTTCAGTTCACCGTGCTCCCCTTTGGCCTTACCAGTGCCCCTCGGGTGTTCACGAAAGTGATGGCGGTGGTCGCAGCTCATCTGCGCCGGGCAGGGGTTTCAGTCTTCCCCTACCTCGACGACTGGCTGCTGAAGGCGGGCTCGTCCCAGGCAGTCGTCTCCCACCTCCAGACTACGGCCGAACTCCTGCACTCGCTGGGGTTCTCCATCAATGTGCCGAAGTCGCATCTAATTCCTTCTCCACAGCTCCTTTTCATCGGAGCAGTTCTGGACACGACGCAGTTTCGGGCCTATCCTCCCGAACGGCGAGTCCGGGATATTCAGGCTATGATTCCGATCTTTCGGCCTTTATCCTGGGTTTCGGTACGGATGACCCTGAGGCTGCTGGGCCTCATGGCCTCCTGCATCCTGCTGGTCAATCATGCCAGATGGCATATGCGGGCTCTGCAGTGGGACCTGAAGTTCCAGTGGGCGCAGCACCAGGGCAACCTGTCCGATCACGTCCAGATCTCGGAGGGGACTGCAAAACAGTTGCAGTGGTGGCTCTCGAACCGGCAATGGGTCATGGGCAGATCCCTCTCCCTTCCCCAGCCAGAGCATACAGTTGTGACGGACGCGTCCCTTCTGGGATGGGGCGGTCACATGGGAGAGGCGGAGATCAGAGGCCTCTGGTCTCCGGCGGAGTCCCGGCTCCATATCAACCTTCTGGAGCTCCGGGCGATCCGGCTTGCACTCAAGGCATGCCTTCCCTCTGTCAAAGGGAAGGTAGTGCAGGTGTTCACAGACAACACCACCGCCATGTGGTACTGCAACAAACAGGGCGGGGTGGGGTCTTGGACCCTTTGTCAGGAGGCTCTGCGCCTCTGGACATGGCTGGAACATCAGGGCATGTTCCTGATGGTTCAACACCTGGCAGGTTCTCTGAACGCCAGGGCGGACGAACTCAGCCGCAGGTGCATGATGGATCACGAATGGCGTCTTCACTCGGAAGTGGCGCAAGGACTCTTTCTACAGTGGGGAGAGCCTTGGTTAGATCTATTCGCCACCGAAGAGAACGCGCAATGTCATCAGTTCTGCGCGTTGGAATTTCCAAGGCGGCACTCGCTCGGCGACGCTTTTCGTCGCGAGTGGAGTTGCGGTCTGTTGTACGCCTTTCCGCCTATACCACTTCTACCCAGAGTGTTGAAGAAGATTCGGCACGACCGGGCCCAAGTCATTCTTGTGGCTCCGGACTGGGCTCGAAGAGTTTGGTATCCCGAGCTACTCAATATGAGCATAGATCCCCCGATCCGTCTGCCTCTTCGGGAGGATCTTCTGTCGCAGCAGCAGGGGACGGTCCTCCACCCGAACCTGTCCAGTCTACACCTGCTTGCGTGGAGATTGAGCGGCGGCAGTTGATTCCTTTCGACTTGCCTCCCGAAGTTTGTGATGTGATTCTGGCAGCCAGGCGTCCCTCCACTAAGGTGGTATACGCCTGCAGGTGGAACAAATTTGTGGCATGGTGCACAGCAAAGGCTGTGGATCCCCTTTCTGCCCCTCTTTCTGAGGTCCTTCTGTTCCTTCTCTCTCTGGCCCAACAGGGTTCTGCCCTGGGTACCATCAAGGGTTATCTTTGTGCTATCTCGGCCTTCCTCAGGCTCCCTGATCAGCCCTCCCTTTTCAAGTCCCCTGTTGTTAACAGGTTCTTAAAAGGCATTACTCACCTCTTCCCTCCTGTTCCGTTTGTAATGCCTCAGTGGGACTTGAACTTGGTTCTTACCTTTTTAATGTGCGCTCCCTTTGAGCCTCTGCATAACTGTCCTCTTCGTCTTCTGACTCTGAAGACAGCCTTTCTGGTGGCCATCACCTCCGCTCGGCGGGTGAGTGAGCTCCAGGCTCTATCTTGCAAACCTCCCTTTCTGTCTGTTCATCCAGACAAGGTTGTTCTTCGGACGCGTCCGTCCTTCTTGCCAAAGGTGGTTACTGCTTTCCACATTGGGCAGACCATCACTTTGCCCACCTTCTTTCCGCCTCCGCATCCTTCCAGAGAGGAAGAGAGGCTCCACCGTCTGGACCCAAAACGTGCGCTCTCCTTCTATATCGACCGCACAAAACACTTCCGGGTGGATGACCAGCTCTTTGTTGGCTACGTGGGCGCCAAAAAGGTCGGGCGGTGCACAAGAGGACCATCTCCCGCTGGGTTACCTTGTGCATCAAGACCTGCTATTCTTTGGCCAAGAAGGAGCCTCCTGTTGGGCTGCGTGCCCATTCCACCAGGGCAACGGCTGCTACCACGGCCTTGGGCCGCGGTGTTCCGCTGCCGGTTATCTGTCAGGCAGCTACGTGGGCCTCGCTGCACACGTTTACAAAGCATTACTGCCTTGACCGTCAGGTCCGGAGGGACGGCTTCTTTGGCCGTTCTGTCCTCCAGGACTTCCTTGTCTGATCTTTGTTCGCAGACCCACCACCGGGGTTGGTATTGCTGGGGTATCTATTCTAAGGTAAGGAATCTGTCACTAACGTGTCTCTTTCAGATGCACAAGTTACTAACTTGTGTAACGATATATCTGTAAGAGACAGTAGTTAGTGACAGATTCCTTACCGCCCACCCATCCTCCCCGTTCTGCGAACTGATTTCTAGGGTTAAGGACATCCCTTTCAGGGCCCTAGTATTTTTCAGACACCTGTGTCAGCTTCTTGCATGGCTCTGCGTTCCTGGCGCGGAAAGTCGTGTACAGAACTGACGTCAGCGCGCAGGGGCGGCGCCTAAGTACTGCCCGCGACGTCATCCCGGCGATCACGATGCCGACGACGGACGCGGAGCCGCACGACGCCGCCTACCGACGCGCAAGGGTACTGCTACGCAAAACTTTCCGGATCCAGCCTGACGCCTGGGGATATTCTAAGGTAAGGAATCTGTCACTAACTACTGTCTCTTACAGATATATCGTTACACAAGTTAGTAACTTGTGCATTCGTCCGCTGGTATCACGTGTGCCGCTAGTGCTCTTTGCCCTTTACTCAGCAGCGCTTTCCTTCTCAATCAGACAGTTCAACCTCAAGGGTAAAAGTGGAATTTCGCAGGGTGTGAGAAGGCAAGAAACTTACAGTAATGTAAGTAAAAATAAGTCCGCACCAAGTGCAAGCCCTTCCATGAGGTACAAGCCGCACCAGCCTAGAGCTGGCCGCTTCCATGCCACCAAGGAGATGGGATTGTGGCCTAGGCCTCCCCAGTGCCCAAGATTCTCAATGTATATATCAATTTGTGTCAATATCCAGTCTCCTCGTCGCTGCTGGATTGTTGCTAAAACTTTGCTGCCACTTGTATGCCGCTCACTTGCTTGAACTTTCTCAGCCCAAGAAAAAAAAATGTGCTCTGGCTCAGAACTTCTGGTGAATCATGAGACCAATGGCAGCTGAAAGCAGGGTCAGCGCAAGAGCTCAAGAGACCATTGACCAGGGCCTATAAATAATAAACTCACAACCACCACTTAAACATGCGAGATTCGCAGAGACTCACGAAGTTTCGCTTTCACTGCATCCACCGATTTGTCCATGGGAGATGCAGGCTTGACGTGAGGCGCCTCAGAAGGACAGGACAGGACTCCCGGTAGTGGCACGAGCGGGGCCAACTGACACCCCCGCAAGCCGCATCCAATACTAACTGTGCCGCTTCCGCATGGATCAAAGGGCGCACTCCCTGCAGCTGCCTACGGCTGCAGCGCTCGTGCCAACTTACAGCCCCAGAGGAGGTGGAGGAGAGAGGCGGGATGGCTCAAAAGGCCTCTCTGGGTCGGGGCCAAGGCCGCTTACCTCCCTCAACGCTCCTGGGCTCCTCTCCGCCTCTCTCTTTGATGGGCTCCTGGGCTCACTGCTTGTTGCTCGCACGGTCTCACAGTAAAAGTGATGAATAAAAGATGAAAATGAAAATAATCCGGGCTGAAGACCGGGAGCCCGGAGCCTCGGGGAAACAGTGCTCGTCGTTCATCGGCTCTGCTCTGTAATCTCGGTGTGTGATGTCAGTGCGTTTCAGACAGGATTGAGTTCTCACATTTCTGTGATGGAAATTTCTGGAATCTGCGGGAAGCCACCAACTTCCACCCACCCAGAATTCCCCCACGTTTTCTGATAAAAATAGTACCTCACTTGTGTGGTTAGGCCTAGTTCCTGTGACAGCAAACTGCCCAAAAACGCAACGTGGACACATCAAATTTGTTCACAGAAAACTGCCCCTATTTTGCATTATGCCTAGCGCTGAATTTTGGGCCATAGCTCAGCCGGCACCTAGAGAAACCTAGCGAACCTGTAAATTTTTGAAAACTAGACACCCAGGGGAATACAGGATGAGGTGAGGTGTGTGGCTCTCACCAGGTTCTGTTATCCAGAATCACTTGCAAATCTCAAACTTTGTCAAACATTTCTGTGATGGAAAGTTCTGGAATCTGTGTGGAGTCACAAACTTCCACCCACCTAGCATTCCCCCAAGTCTCCCAATAAAAATTGTCCTTCACTTGTGTGGGTAGGCCTAGTGCCCACGACAGGAAATGGCCCAGGACATGCTGTGGAGACTTGAAAATTATTGATCACAAAAAGACCTGGTTTTGCGAGCGACTCACCTGCGTTTTTGGTCCTGGGCTTAGCGGCCATGTAGTGAAACCTCCCAAATGCAGACATTTCTGAAAACTAGACACCCAGGGGAGTCCAGGAAGGTGAGGCATGCGTGGATCCCCCAACGTTTTCCTACCCAGAATCCCCAGCAAACCTTAAATTTTGCTAAATAAATGTCATTTTCCTCACATTTCTGTGTGGGAAAGTTGTGGGAGCACTGGGCCGACACAATTTCCTACCACCCAGCGTTCCCCCAGGTCTCCCGATACAAATGGTACCTTACTTGTGTGGTTAGGACAGGTGCCCGCGACAGGGAATGGCCCAAAACGTATTGTGGATGCATCAAAAATTATCACTCACAAAACGACCTGCATGGGGGGGGTTACTTGTGTTTTTGGTCCCGGGCTCGGCGGGCATGTAGGGAAACCTACCAAACACAGACATTTCTGAAAACTAGACACCCGGGGGAGTCATTTTGTGATTGATAATTTTTTATGACTCCACCATATGTTTTGGGCCCTTTCCTGTCGCAGGCACTTGCCACCCACACAGGTGAGGCAGTAGTTTTATCGTGAGACCTGGGAGAACACAGGATGTTAGGAAATTTGTGGTCTCATTCTGATTCTGGAAGAATATTGCACAGTAATGCAAGGAGAATATGTGACTGTAGTCACATTTTGAGGTTTGCAGCGAATTTTGGGTAGGAATACTTGTTGGGATCCATGAGAGGGACTACCACCCTGTACTCCCCTGGGTTTTTAGTTTACGAAAATATCTAGATCTGAAAGAGACACGTTAGTGACAGATTCCTTACCTTAGAATATCCCCAAGCGTCAGACTGGATCCGGAAAGTTTTTGCGTAGCAGTACCCTTGCGCGTCGGTAGGCGGCGTCGTGCGGCTCCGCGTCCGTCGTCGGCGTCAGGACCGCCGGGATGACGTCGCGGGCAGTACTTAGACGCCGCCCCTGCGCGCTGACGTCAGTTCTTTTTTCTGCGCCAGTAAGCGCAGATCCGGGAAGAGCAGTGCCCTAGTCAATTTTTGACTAACTTTTTGGTGATTTTTTCACTGTTTTTCTTCGAGTCATCTAGGCTCCGAGGTGTCGGTAGGGATGCCCGACTTCAAGATATGCGACGCCTGTGGTCGGATGATGTCGATCACAGACCCGCACTTAGAGTGTCTCTACTGTCTCGGCCGCGACCACGACACGAAGTCGTGTTCCGACTGCCGGGCCTTACACCCGAAGGCTTTGCGAGAGCGGTCTCGAAAGCTCCTCGAGGTCCGGCAGTCGGCTCCGCGCCGCACCAAGCCCCGGTCACGAGAGAGGTCGAGGGGCCGGTCGCGGAGTCCTCGCCGGTCGTCGGAGTCCAAGTCTACGCACTCCTCGGGTAAGTCGAAGCACAAAAAGTCTAAGAAGCACCATCGCTCTAAGACTTCGCCTCGCCGGTCTCGCGACTCGGCTGAGGCCCCTGTCGGCACCGTCCCCGCGGCTCCGGAGGTGCCTATGGAGCCACCCCCGCATTACCCGTCCTTCCCGGGTTCGGGGGCGACTCCGGCCGAGATACAGAAATTCCTGTCGGCCATGGCCCGCCTCTTCGGGCCTCAAGGCCCCTCCGGTGCGCCTTCGGGCCCCGCGGGCCTTGATGGGGTTGCCCCGGCGCCGCCGACGACTCCGGTCCCGGCGCCGCCTGTCTCACCAGCCTCGCTCCCGGCCCCGGCCTCGATCCCGGCTCCGGTGGTACCGCAACCCCCATCGACGCCGGTTGACCTAACTACGCCTCCGCCGACGCCGATGTCCCCGGTGCCGTTCCTGACGCCGTCCGGGGCTCCGGGCGGCGTCGTTCCCCGGCTCTCCCTGGATCCGGACGCGGCGTGGGACCGACGTCGCCAGACGCCGGCTCCGGCGCCGCTGAGACCTTGGGTCCCTGACGTCCCTCCTCCTCCTTATTTTCAGTCGGAGGAGGACCAGGAGAGCTGGGAGGGGTTGGAAGACCCTCTCACACAGCAGTGTGAGTATGATCAGGACTGGGCAGAGGAACTTGGGGATGCCAGTGGTCTGGACACTTCTCCTGACACTGGCATGCTGTCTCCTCCTTCCGTGGCTACGGAGGAGGGAGCAAATTTCGCAACGGTGTTGCGTAGAGCAGCTGGAGCCTTACACCTCCAATTGTCTACAGTGGCTGTCAGGACTAACCTCCTGACGGAAGTGCTTCAGCCGGCAGCTACCTCCTCGGAGCCATTGCTGCCGTTTAATGATGCACTGTCTGACGTTCTTTTGGGCACCTGGTCCAAACCCGCCACAGGGGCTCCTGTGGATAGGAACGTGGCCCTACGCCATCGCCCTGCTCCAGGCGACCCCTTGTTTCTCTCTCAACATCCCACCCCCGAGAGCTTGGTTGTCCAAGCCTCTGCCTCCCAAACCGCCTTCCCTACCGCCCCTCCGGATAGGGAATCCAAACGCCTGGACCAATTTGGGAAGAGGGCCTTTTCTTCCTCCAGTGTGGGCTTGCGGTCCGTCAACACCGCTTGCCTTTTGGGCCGATATTCCCACACTCTGTGGGATTCGGTGGCGGCCGTTTTGCCCCAGTGTTCTGAGGAGGTCCAGACACTGCTTACCCGCACCATTGCGGATGGTAGGGATGCGGCAAAGTACACCATACGTTGTGGCCTTGATACCGCCGACTCGCTGGGCAGATCGCTTGCAACGACGGTGGCGCTGCGACGCCACGCCTGGCTGAGAACAACTGGTTTCTCGGGTGATGTCCAGAATACACTCACGGACATGCCCTTTGATGGAGTCGGTCTTTTTGGTTCCAAAGCAGACCATGCGCTGGAGCGTTTTAAGGACTCACGGGCTACTGCCAAGTCCCTGGGCCTTTCTGCTGTGCGCCCTCCGCTAACCTCTGCTTTTCGCCCCTTTCGTGGCCACGGAAGGGGCGCCCAGTCACGTCCGCTGCCCAGCCACCGGCCCGCGCAGCAAGCGTCTTCGCGTGGCCAAGGACGTGGCTTCCGCCGTGGCGGGTCGGGCAACCAGCGTGCGGGTCAGGCCACCAACTCCGCCCCGTCCGTGGCCTCCAAGCCCTCCTAGTCCTTCCTTTCAGGTGCACAGCACGCCAGTAGGGGGCAGGGTCCGCCATCACCTTCACCACTGGCGTGCCATCACCTCGGACAGGTGGGTCTTGGACATTGTCCGAAGGGGCTACTCCCTCCCCTTCGAGTCCACCCCCCCAGCCATGCCACCTCAATTCCACCGCATGTCAGGGGATCACTTGGTGCTTCTGCAGAAGGAAGTCACGGCCCTCTTGGCCAAGAGGGCCATCGAGCATGTTCCGACCCCAGAAGTAGGACGTGGTTGCTACTCCCACTACTTTCTGGTGCCCAAAAAGGACAAGGAGGACATGCGTCCTATCTTGGACCTCCGGAACGTCAATCGCTTCCTCCGGAAGGAGAAGTTCAAGATGCTCACCCTAGCTCAGGTCTTGACTGCCCTCGACCCTGGTGACTGGTTGGTAGCGTTGGACTTGCAGGACGCTTATTTCCACATCCCCGTCCTGCCGGCCCATCGGCGTTACCTACGGTTCACGGTAGGCCTCGAGCATTTTCAATTCACTGTGCTCCCCTTTGGCCTTACAAGTGCCCCTCGGGTGTTCACGAAAGTGATGGCGGTGGTCGCAGCTCATCTGCGACGGGCAGGGGTTCCAGTCTTCCCCTACCTCGACGACTGGCTGCTGAAGGCGGGCTCGTCCCAGGCAGTCGTCTCCCACCTCCAGACTACGGCCGAACTCCTGCACTCGCTGGGGTTCTCCATCAATGTGCCGAAGTCGCATCTGATTCCTTCTCCACAGCTCCTTTTCATCGGAGCGGTTCTGGACACGACGCAGTTTCGGGCCTATCCTCCCGAACGGCGAGTCCGGGATATTCAGGCTATGATTCCGATCTTTCAGCCTTTATCCTGGGTTTCGGTACGGATGACCCTGAGGCTGCTGGTCGATCATGCCAGATGGCATATGCGGGCTCTGCAGTGGGACCTAAAGTTCCAGTGGGCGCAGCACCAGGGCAACCTGTCCGATCACGTCCAGATCTCGGAGGGGACTGCAAAACAGTTGCAGTGGTGGCTCTCGAACCGGCAATGGGTCATGGGCAGATCCCTCTCCCTTCCCCAGCCAGAGCACACAGTTGTGACGGACGCGTCCCTTCTGGGATGGGGCGGTCACATGGGAGAGGCGGAGATCAGAGGCCTCTGGTCTCCGGCGGAGTCCCGGCTCCATATCAACCTTCTGGAGCTCCGGGCGATCCGACTTGCACTCAAGGCATTCCTTCCCTCTGTCAAAGGGAAGGTAGTGCAGGTGTTCACCGACAACACCACCGCCATGTGGTACTGCAACAAACAAGGCGGGGTGGGGTTGTGGACCCTCTGTCAGGAGGCTCTGCGCCTCTGGACATGGCTGGAACATCAGGGCATGTTCCTAATGGTTCAACACCTGGCAGGTTCCCTGAACGCCAGGGCGGACGAACCTCAGCCGCAGGTGCATGATGGATCACGAATGGCGTCTTCACTCGGAAGTGGCGCAAGGACTCTTTCTACAGTGGGGAGAGCCTTGGTTAGATCTATTCGCCACCGACGAGAACGCGCAATGTCAGCAGTTCTGCGCGTTGGAATTTCAAGGCGGCACTCGCTCGGCGACGCTTTTCGCCGCGAGTGGAGTTGCGGTCTGTTGTACGCCTTTCTGCCTATACCACTTCTGCCCAGAGTGTTGAAGAAGATTCAGCGCGACCGGGCCCAAGTCATCCTTGTGGCTCCGGAGTGGGCTCGAAGAGTTTGGTATCCCGAGCTACTCAGTATGAGCGTCGATCCCCCGATCCGTCTGCCTCTTCGGGAGGATCTTCTGTCGCAGCAGCAGGGGACGGTCCTCCACCCGAACCTGTCCAGTCCCCACCTGCTTGCGTGGAGATTGAGCGGCGGCAGTTGATTCCTTTCGACTTGCCTCCCGAAGTTTGTGATGTGATTCTGGCAGCCAGGCGTCCCTCCACTAAGGTGGTATACGCCTGCAGGTGGAACAAGTTTGTGGCATGGTGCACAGCAAAGGCTGTGAATCCCCTCTCTGCCCCTCTTTCTGAGGTTCTTCTGTTCCTTCTTTCTCTGGCCCAACAGGGTTCTGCCCTGGGTACCATCAAGGGCTATCTTTGTGCCATTTCGGCCTTCCTCAGGCTTCCTGATCAGCCCTCCCTTTTCAAGTCCCCTGTCGTTAACAGGTTGCTAAAAGGCATTACACACCTCTTCCCTCCTGTTCCGTTTGTGATGCCTCAGTGGGACTTGAACTTGGTTCTTACCTTTCTCATGTGCGCTCCCTTTGAGCCTCTACATAATTGTCCTCTTCGTCTTCTGACTCTGAAGATAGCCTTTCTGGTGGCCATCACCTCCGCACGGCGGGTGAGTGAGCTCCAGGCTCTATCTTGCAAACCTCCCTTTCTGTCTGTCCATCCAGAGAAGGTTGTTCTTCGGACGCGTCCGTCCTTCTTGCCAAAGGTGGTTACTGCCTTCCACATTGGGCAGACCATCACTTTGCCCACCTTCTTTCCGCCTCCTTCCAGAGAGGAAGAGAGGCTCCACCGTCTGGACCCAAAACGTGCGCTTTCCTTTTATCTCAACCGCACACAACACTTCCGGGTGGATGACCAGCTCTTTGTTGGCTTCGTGGGCGCCAAAAAGGTCGGGCGGTGCACAAGAGAACCATCTCCCGCTGGGTAACCTTGTGTATCAAAGCCTGCTATTCTTTGGCTAAGAAGGAGCCTCCTGTTGGGCTGCGTGCCCATTCCACCAGGGCAACGGCTGCTACCACGGCTTTAGGCCGCGGTGTTCCGCTGCAGGATATCTGTCAGGCAGCTACGTGGGCCTCGCTGCACACATTTACAAAGCATTACTGCCTTGACAGTCAGGTCCGGAGGGACGGCTTCTTTGGCCGTTCTGTCCTCCGGGACTTCCTTGTCTGATCTTTGTTCGCAGACCCACCACCGGGGTTGGTATTGCTGGGGTATCTATTCTAAGGTAAGGAATCTGTCACTAACGTGTCTCTTTCAGATGCACAAGTTACTAACTTGTGTAACGATATATCTGTAAGAGACAGTAGTTAGTGACAGATTCCTTACCGCTCCAACCATCCTCCCCGTTCTGCGAACTGATTTCTAGGGTTAAGGACATCCCTTTCAGGGCCCTAGTATTTTTCAGACACGTATGTCAGCTTCTTGCATGGCTCTGCGTTCCTGGCGCGGAAAGTCGTGTACAGAACTGACGTCAGCGCGCAGGGGCGGCGTCTAAGTACTGCCGCGACGTCATCCCGGCGGTCCCGACGCCGACGACGGACGCGGAGCCGCACGACGCCGCCTACCGACGCGCAAGGGTACTGCTACGCAAAAACTTTCCGGATCCAGTCTGACGCCTGGGGATATTCTAAGGTAAGGAATCTGTCACTAACTACTGTCTCTTACAGATATATCGTTACACAAGTTAGTAACTTGTGCAATTGGTAGATTTTCCCTAGAGACAATGCACACTTTGGAAGAGAAAGACAGAAAAGACAAATATTACTTCACAGCCAACTATTCTTCAAGGACACACACATACTGGTTGGATTTGGCACGAGGGTGAGTGAAGGTTCAGAGCGTAAAATTTTATTAACAAGATATTTCACAAAAAGGAAATGCACAGTTAATAACTAAAAGGTTAAAAACCTGAACCAATGACTCACAGCTCGTGAACTGTAAACCCACGGCAAGGCACCAACCTCTTTACAGGCCATTCACACACCTTTTATTTGTGGCACATGTTATGTTATGTTATGTTAGCAAGAATTTCTATAGTGCACGTTCACCGAGAGGTTTCATGGCGCTTGCTTTGGGCAGTGTCAAGGCAGAGACGGATTACGCATGAGCCTGCTCAAACAGCCATGTCTTGAGCATTTTTCTGAACCCCAGGAGGTTGTCGCAGGACCGAATTACTAGTGGTAGGGAATTCCAAAATTTAGGGGCGAGAAAGGAGAACCTACACCCTCCCTGGCGTTTAAGCTTGAAGGCAGGGGTAGTTAGCAGCTGGAGGTGGGCTGAACGCAGGTTGCGGGGAGGAACATGCCTTGATATCATGCAGCTGATGAATTTAGGGCTCCGACAATGCAAGGCCTTAAAGATTAGGCACCCTGTCTTGAAGGCTGCGCTTTGGGCAATAGGGAGCCAATGAAGTTTTGATAATAAAGGTCTGGCAGATTGCCATTTTGGTAGTTTGTAGATTAGTCTCGCAGCTTGGTTTTGCACCAGCTGGAGATGTTTAAGTAAAAACAATGGCAGGCCGAGGTAGATAGAGTTAGAGAAGTCGAGATGAGAGAGTACCAGGGCAATCACTACCTGTATGAGAGCGGAGTGGGTAAGCAGGTGGGCGATCTTCCTAATTTTGCGCAACTGGAAGAAGCAGATGGAGACCACTGCCCCTACTTGGCCTCTGAGTGAGAGATCAGCATTTATGGTAACCCCTAGACTTTTTACAGAGAGGGACGGGGTGGGGGACGGTCCTAGTTCAGTCGGCCAGTAATGTGGGCCCCAAAAGGTCTGGCCTTTCCCGGGCAGGACTAGTTCGGTCTTGCCCGGATTAAGTTTGAGATGGTTGAGGTCCATCCAACGCTGGATGTGGAGCATGGTGGCTTGGAATTCCTGGACTGAGTCGGGGGAGTTATCAATAGTGAAAACAAGCTGGAGGTCTTCAGCGTAATTGAATGTGGTTACCTTCCTGTTCCTTAGAGAGTGAATCAAGGGCAGGAGGTAAAGATTGAATAGATGGGGAGACAGCGACGATCCTTGTGGGACCCCACACGTGGTGGCGATCTTGGGGGCAGTGAAGGGGGCAAGGCGTACTGCCTGGGTTCGGCCCTCAAGGAAGGACTTAATCCAGTTGAAGGCGGAGCCCTGTATGCCGGCCTGTCTAACACGGTCCAACAGGATTTTATGGTCGACCGTGTCAAAAGCGGCCGACAGATCCAGTAGTACCAGGGCCTGAGGAATGCCCTTGTCCGCATTTGCTCGTAAGGCGTCCAGAACCGCAAGGATTACTGTCTCAGTGGAGTGAGCAGGCCGGAAGCCTGCTTGGTGAGGCTCTAGGTGTTCCGAATGTTCAATGAAGTTGGATAAACACCTAGCGACATGAGCCTCTAGGATCTTGGCCAGGAAGGGGAGCAGGGAAGGGTCAGCCCCAGGTTTCTTAAGG
Source organism: Calotriton arnoldi (assembly GCA_963921515.1). Classification (NCBI taxonomy): domain Eukaryota; kingdom Metazoa; phylum Chordata; class Amphibia; order Caudata; family Salamandridae; genus Calotriton; species Calotriton arnoldi. The sequence continues at coordinate 36,884 of CAWUFW010014398.1, forward strand.
AGAGGGACCACTATTACATTCTTGAATGCGCTAGGGACCCTATCCTGCGAGAGAGACTCATTTAAGAAGGGCAGCACGGTATGTGGCAGAGCAGAGAGGGTGTCCTTTAGGATGTGAGGGGGGCAGCAGTCTCTAGGGGAGCCTGATTTGACTCGGGCCAGCAAGTCTGAAAAGGCCTGTGGACATATGGCAGGGAAGTGTTCTATGGTGGCTGTATTGGTTATCATGGTGTCGGGGGGGCTCCGAGTGTCTGGAAGTGGAGATGCTGGCTTTAATGCTGGAGATTTTATCCATGAAAAAATTATTCAGGGAGTTGCACAGATCTTGGGTAGGAGTCTGTTTAGGGAGAATTCTCTCAGCATTACATAGGTCATTGACTATCGTAAAGATTTCCTTCGACTTGTTATGGGCACATACAAGACCATTCACACTGCCAGCCATGGGCCCAGCACATTACAACACTCACATCAACAGACAATGTAGAGACGATGTGCACCCTGGCAGAGAAAGACAGAAAATACAAATATTACTTCACAACCTACTATTCCTCAAGTACACACACATACTGGATGGATTTGGCACGAGGATGAGTGACAGTTCAGAGCATAACATTTTATTAACAATAGATTTCACAAAATGGAATTCACTGTTAATAATTAAAAGGCTAAAATCCTAAGCCACTAACTCACAGCTCGTGAGCGGTAAAGCCATGGCAAGGCACCAACCTCTTTACAGGCCATTCGTACACTTGTCAAACGTGACACACACGAAACCATTCACACTGCCAGCCGCGGGCCCAACACATTACAACACTCACATCAACAAGCAGCGCCATTCAAGGGCCCGTCATTTTCATGCATCCACATTACTGACACAGCAATCACACCGGCTCGCGGTTCACTGAGTGTGTGCACTGGCGTTTGGCTAGCAGGGCGTGTAGTGACCAGCAGCAAGTCACTACTCCCACACCACCACCCAGACCCCATTCCACGCACACCGCCAGCCAAGGGCTCGACCATACACACCACCAGCCAAGGGCCAACCCACGCACACCACCAGCCAAGCGCCAGTCCGCGCACATCGTCAGCCAAGAACAAGTCCACGCACACCAGCCAAGCACCAGTACACACACACACGCCAGCCAAAAGCCAGTCAACGCACACCGCCAGCCAAAAGCCAGTCAACGCACACCGCCAGCCAAAAGCCAGTCAACGCACACCGCCAGCCAAACGTGAGTCCACGCACACCTCCATCCCATTTTTTATACAAAAAAACCACAAACCAATTGGCAACAGACACACAACAGCTCTAACTAAATACATCACACTAATGCCAACCATGAACTCTGAACAAAAAATATGAAACGATACAGACCAGTCAGTTTACTGTTATGCTCACAGTTGCAACCAAAAACTCTGTTCCGTGTGGTACAATTTAAAGCATGTGGAGACACACAGCCCAGGATTAGAAGGATAATCGCGGCAATACATACGACTCTCCTTCCAGATACCTCTTCGGGTACAGTCTCAACATTTCTTAGCGGGAACGTTTTTTTTGACCGTGGGAGGAATGTGATCAGGAAAGTGGCGATCTTTCAATCTATATGGAAAAACGCCACCCCAGGGGTGACGACCCCTGAATGCACAGCAACATTTTCCAATGGTATGACTTGTTTTTCCCCAAATATCGATTCCTAGTAGGTGGCAAATCAATATACTTCATGAATATTAATGAAGTAGATCGCAATTTGCGACAATTAGGAATCACAGCCATTGCAGGGATGATGGCCTGCTGAGGTCAGCAGACAGCCATGTCTATGATTGCTTTAAATTAAAACAATCTTGTTTTTTTAAATGCAGCCTGTTTTCCGTTAAGGAAAACGGGCTGCATTTAAAGAAAAAAATGAAACTTTGAAGTTTTATTTTTGAAGAGTCCCCCATGGGACCACTATCTGCTCTTATAAAATATTTTTTCAACATTCTCAAAGAGGAAGGGGTCCCTTTGAGAATGGGTTACCACCACTTTTAAAATGGTGGTAAAGTATTACTGTTTTGCGACCAGAATTTGTTTGCAAAACAGTAATATATACCATACCGATCCGGTATTTGGAAGGGACGTCCAAAACACACTACTTCCAAATTCCAAATCACCAAGTTACTGAATTGCATTTTGTACATCTGAAAAAGCATTTTTCTGTTCACGAATCGAGCGGTTTGCGACTGGAAAAATGCTTTTTACAGCTGGCTCGAGTTGCTTTTTTCTGCGGAGTGAACAGGAGAAAAGAGATAATGTTTAATAAAGTACCAAGCATTAACATACAGTTGCCCTGGTAAATCCTACTGCGTAATGAATTCAACACGAAGCGAATAGGAGGTAAAGCTTCAATTTCTTACTGGTATTTGCATTACTCTGAGTCCTTCACCTTGCTATAATTTATTACTTCCCTTCCACCTGCCCTGTTAAGCCAGTCCAACTGTGTGTGGGGAGACAGGGTGTGTATGTGGTTGGTACAAACAGAATGACACTGAGGGGAGAAGTGCATTTATATCAAAGAGTTTTGTGTGTCTGAGTGGCAAGGCTGCTTCACTACGTAATCAATTAAAGTGAAGGAAGGACTCAGTAATATTAGCAACCAAGAAGTAATTGAAGCAATACCCCTCTGACCCTTGTGATTTTAGCCTTCTTCTTATGCTTGTCCATCACAAAAAACATCCAGAATAGTAACAAAATCACAGCCTTCTGCTAAAAGCAGCAAGCTCTGCAGCATACATACACAACAGCAGGAGGACAGGTTTTAAAAAACGACACAAAATGAAGGCAGATTAACAAATTACATCAACTCACTTAAAGCCCTCAACTGCAGCACATTGCACCACCAAGTCGCTAAAACTCATGGTAGGGATAATTCTATAGGTCATGAATATCATAAAGAAACCCACCATGGAGAACTATGATTAGAGATAAGTAACTTTTGAACACATCTTGTGTCTTGTGTAAAGTATTTTTTGTAGGGAAGGCTCTGACACAACAGACAGTTTTCAAGTTAGTGTTGCATGTTAAAACTTTCTATATTTCTTTAATAGAACATATTCCTTAATAATATTAAATAGAATCATTGGCAACAGTTTAATTTATAACCATTCATTGAGAATAATGGGTTTTCCTACTTATACAAGTACACCTCTAAGGGACCACCTGCAAGAGGTGGATCCTCTGCTGTAGCATGTTCCCATGAAGTGTTAAACTTTGCATTACACCACTGACTTCTCTCATAGGAAGAAATAGTTCAATTAATAAACTGTTGTTTCTTTTTCTTTTAATTTTTTCCACAGGCAAAAAGTTAGGATTTGCCATAGACAATGGGAAAATCCACAATGTATCCCTGGGACAGGGACAAGAAGTGGTAGCTGAAAATGCACTAAGTGAAGCAGCCAAGGAGGGTCACTGGGTCATTCTGCAGGTAGAACCAAAATAATGCATGTACACATATGCTACTTGTGTCCTCTGTTGTGGATTCTCTTTTACCTTCAAGTTAAAGTCATGCCATGCACCAGTGGTACAGTGGATGCCACTTCTCTGCTACCTCGCCAGGTGACGCTGCATGCCTATAGATCCCCCAGCTACTGTGGAACTGATTCCTAGCATTGGTGAGGCAGCATATTGAGATTGCCTGACCATAGGGATCTCTGGCTTTTGAACTGACAAAGGTGTGTGCCAGTGAATAATCTCAGTCCACAGGCTTGCATCATTGTTTCCGGTGATGGTTTGCACTTGTGGGTTCTCTTGCCCCATAGATTCAGAGCATTAATAGAGCTGAGAGTGTGTGCCAGGGGGCACAACTTTACCAAACTTGTGGGTAATTGTAGTGATGATGGACCTTACTGGTGAGTTCTGTCACCCCATTGACTCTGTGTATTGACAGTTGTAAGGGTGCCTCTCAATAGATGTTGTTTTCATACAGATACTGTTTACTATATTCAACCATCCTGTCCTGCAATATGTCATATCTGTGAGCCATGCTTCAATTGTTTCGGCCGTAGAAGTCATCCAATTGATCGCTACTCGCCTTTTGGCCAGTAGTATCGCCATAGACTCCAGTCTGCGGCTCCCTTTTGGGATATCCTCTGTTCGTTCCAACAGTGCAACTTCTGGGGTTGCCATGAGTTCATAGTCTACCATTACCACCAGTATTTCAAACACCTAATGCCAATATTGGCTCACCTCTTAGCAAGGAGGTACCTGAACCCACTGCCACTACACCTGCCACTGCACACTCCAGCCCACTTACCAGCCCCACCCCTAACACGCCACAGAAACCACCTGAACAAAAAAAACTATTTGCATGTGCCCTTCTCAACACATGCTCACTATGCAAGCATTCCACTGTGTTATGGGACCTCATCGCCACCCTCTCACCCGACGACATCTTCCTCACTGAGACCTGGCTCAAACCCACATCCGCCCCAGACATTGCCACAGCAATCCCCGACGGATATAAAATCACTCACCAGGACTGCACCAACAAGCCAGGCAGAAGAACAGCCATCATCAACAAAGAGACCATACAGTGAACCACCATCACCGACAATACCACCACCCCCATGGAACCTCTCAACTTCAAGCTCCACACAGACAACAAGACAACCATCTGAGGCACCCTCGCATACCAACCCGCAGGCCTGCATTCCATCTTCTGCAACACCATGGCAGACTTCATTGTGCCCCTAGCCTTATACTCCAAGGACTACATCTTCCTCGGCGACCTAAATTGCCACATTGATGACAAAAACACTGCACACCTCCTCGACAGTATGAGCAGCCTCGAATTGACCCAGATCATCCATGACCCTTCATACACCTAAGAAAACACGCTGGACCCAATTTTCACTTCCAGCAACCACGTCAAATGCAGACATGTCACAGAACTCACATAGACCGATCACTCCATCATCCACTTCAGCATCTCCTCCCCCACAACCCCACCGCCAAAATGACCAAACAACGCCCCCCACCGTGGGTCTAACAAAATCTCAGAGACCAGCTGGGCGAATGCCCTCAACACCTCCAACCCTGCCACCACCACCAACCTTGAACAGGGAGAGAAAAACATCAACGCCTGGATCACCAATTGCACAGACAGCATCAACCCCATCAAGAGCAACATCTAGAGAAAGTCCTCTAAAAAGGCCAGCTGGTACACCCAAGAACTCAGAACAGTGAAATGAGACAGAAAACAGTTGGAGAGGAGATGGCGCATGTAGGAAAGTAGGATTTGCTTTCATGGTTACCCCTACTTTTTGCTGGTATCAGTATGTTTTTTCGACTAGTCTGACTGGGATCCTGCTAATCAGGACCCCAGTCACTGTGCGTCCTCCCTAAATTTGACATGGTTAGTAAATGTAAATCCGTATTTGTAATGTAAATCCGTATTTGTAAAGCGCGAACTACTCACCCTTACGGGTCTCAAGGCGCTGGGGGCCGTCGTGGAAATTAAGTGAGCTATTGCCCAGAGTCACATGGTGCTGAGCTGCCGCAGGAGCCGGGGATCGAACCGTGAGCCCTGTGCTGCGAAGTCAGCTGCCCTGGCCGCTGCACCACACCTCTCCACTACTTCTGTACCTCCACAATTGGCTACTGGTGTACCCCTATAAGTCCCGAGTATATGGTACTGAGGTACCCAGGGCACAGGTACACCAGGGGTCTCCCATGGGCTGCAGCATGTATTGTGCCACCCATGAGACACCACTCAAACTGTGACTACAGGCCTGCCATTGCTGCCTGTGTAAGCAGGTGCTAGCACCACTTATGACAGATATTTTCTTTCCTATATCTGAGGTCACTACACTTAAAACCTATAAGTCACCCCTAAGGCAGGCCTTTCAATCCTGAAGGCCGGGTGCTGGGCTATAAGTGTGTGGGTGCCCCTGCATGAGCAGGACACCCCTCCAAACCCCCAAGTCGATTCTCCAGGCTTTGTAAATGCAGTCAGCCATTTTGATACATATAGTGACCACGCGTCATTCTGCGATGGCTAACTATATAGTGGCTGTGTCAAACCTGGGCATGTTTGGTATCAAACATGTTGGAATCTTGAGGTATGATTCCATGCACTGAGGGGCTCCTCCGGGAAGCCCCCAGTACTCCCAGTATCAGCCTTCCAGGGTCAGCCAGCAAGCTAGTGCTGCTTCCGACCCCAGACATGATTCTGCCCTCCTGCTGCTGAGCCATGCTCAAGCAGGGGAAGGTAGAAAAATAGGTTTCCTGTCACAGGGAGGTGTGACCACCTCCCAGGCAGGACTTAGTGTATTGGGCTGGGGCGAGGGCGCCATCAGGCTTTGAAGGGCACATGTGGTGCCCTCCTTGCATACTCCAATTGGAACCAGTTCTGGGAGCCCTTGGCTCCCGCTCTGGCGTGAAACTGGACAAAGGACATGGGAGTATCTTCCCCCATACCAGCCACTACTCTGGGAGGGACCCCTGAGCCGTCCTAACCCCTTTCTTAGGCTATAAAAGGGCCCTCAGATTCATCATGGGACAAGACTCAAGCCTGAAATGACGCCACTCTTCGACTGTCTGGACACTTGAACTTCGCTGGACTTCGCCTGGAACCAAGACTGCATCAAGGAATACTCCTGCTGCTCCTGGTCTTGCTGTTCTGCAAGTCTTCGTCGTCTGTGCTTCTTCCAGGATCTTCACCAGACCTGTGGGCATCAAGGACACCTGAAGCATTCTCCCTTAAAGTGAAGTAGACACTCCCCTGCATCTGCAGGCACTGCAACGAAGCTGACCGGTCTGCTGCTCCTGATGTCCCACAGACTTTGAAAGGCAAAGCAACAATGGTGGTAGTTCTGCAACGCCATCGAGGGCTGACCTGTCCTCTCAGCAAGTTTGAGGCCAGTATCCCTCGTCGGAACTGCTGGGACCAAACCCCTGTGAACAGCGTTGACTTGCCGTTGCCAAGGCTTGTTGGCTCACCACTCCAGAGATCTACGGGCTACAAGAAGCTCCAGCCTCCAGCACATCTTCCGGTCAAGATCAGCATCCTCACCGCATCCTCTGAACCGTGGGCCTACATCTTTGGTGAGCTGCTCGAGGTCCTCTTGGACTCTTGTGCCTTTGACCTGTGGGTCCCCTCGAGGGTCTTCTCCTGCTTCAGTTTACTCCCCTGCTTGCTCAGTGCCTGCTCTGACTCGCCTGCTTGTGGGGAGTCCCTTGGACCTTGCTGGTCCCAACATTGCTCCTTCTTTGCTTTCCACACCTGTTGTAGCTGCCACAGCTTGTTGGTGCTCCTGCCGGACACCGACCCCCTGGTTCTCGACTTCCAACATGGGACAGCTCGTGCACAGCTCATGCTCTTCCTCAGCATCACCTGGTCCTCACAGCTGCAGCGACAAGGTCACTGTCATCCCTCCTCCATCTTAAGTCATTGGTGGGCATTGCCCTTCTGGGTCTCTTGGTCACCTCCAAGTGGCATTGACTCTGTCCCCTCTGCTTGCAGGTTCTTCTCTTCAAGTATACTCCCTTGGATTCCACCAGACTCTTGCACAGTCTTCGCCAGCGGCTTCTTTTCTGTAGTCCTTCCTTGTGGTCTATGGAGGTTTCCGACATCACTTCACACCTATGCACCTGGCTTCCCTGGTATAGGTATCCTGGTTCCTGGGGTATTCAAAGGTGGGGCGACACTCCAACCTTCTGTCTTCTACTGGGTTTCTTCAGGGTCCACTGGGAAGGGTCCTTCTTCAAAACTGCAACCGCAACTTTCCCGTTGACTTCAATTGAGTATGCGGCTGTGTTTCCACTCTGTACACAGCCTCCATGGGGTTCCTGGGTACTTACCTTGGGTGGTTCCTTGTGTCCCCCAGCTCTTCTGAGTCTCCTGGTCCAACTCCTGACTTCGGTCACAGTTCGCATTCCACTTTTTAGTATATGGTTTGGTCTCCCCCTGGAGACCACTGTGTATTATGCTTACTTACTATTTGCAATTGAAGTATTCTTGTGTATTTGTGTTTATATCTCCGGGTATGAGATACACCAATGTGTTAGTGAGTGTTGTGTAATAAATAGACACATTTTTATATATACAATATGTGGTTCTTTTTCGTTTATCCTACACTACATGATTAGATCTGGTAAAACAAGTTGCTTAACACTCCAAGATAAGCCTGAAGGCTGCTCGCCACAGCTACCACTTTGAGAGCTTTTAAAGATTATCAAAGACCACTAAAATCACCATAAGGGTTGTCTGGATTAGTGCAAGGTGCTGCACTTAGATAAGTGTGCACCATATACTAACCCAGCCACCTACATTAGTGTGCAGCAGTGGGATTTAAGCCTTCACTGTTTTACCAGCTAATCTAGGTGTGCTTAGAGGAAAAACTATTACTAGTATTAGGCACATATAAATACACTTTGTAAGTAGTAAGTTCTACTGAACATTTTGTATTGTTAGTTGAGGTTCTAGCACAACCCTTTCTGCAATCCTTTAGTAGTTTAGTTTTCATTAGGGTAGGTAGGTACAACACCACAGTACACCTAGTTTACTATGTGTTTAGTTGGGGATGCCAGTGGGTCCCAATCTTTTAGATACAGTGGTCTTAAGTTCCAGGAACTAAGGACCCTTGCTGCATCAAGGAAGTTGAAGACAGGTAGCAACCCTAACACTCAGTAACTCTTAGAGCTGCTTCTGCAGGATGACCTCCAGAAAGCTGATGGGTCAGAAGAACAGAACAATGTGGGTGGGGTGGCTCTAGAAGTGTCAGGTGTGGGTCACCCTAGTGACACTAATTCTGAGCCTGATCAGGAAGAATCTGATGACTCCACACTGGTGAACTCTGATCCCCCAGGGAATATTACAAGTAGTACAGCAGGACTCCCTAGAGGTAGGTCCCCTTTATTCCTTCTCTGAGGGTGCAAAGAATGCAGGGGAGGTCTAGATCCTCCTCTGTCAATTCCAATGCTTCTAACAATTCCATACGGACCTCCATCTCTAGTCAGAGGGAGGACTCCTTAGAGAGCTTGAGAGAGCCAAGCTCAGATTCAAACAATAACAGCTGGCCCTTGATTAGGAAACCTTGGAAGTACAAAGGGCTAGGAAGAGTTTGTGACTTGAGTCCCATGTTGGCAGCACTAGCGCCCCTAGCGTCATGGAGCAAACTTTTGATACTAGGAACCTGAGCAGGATAGTCCCTCCTTACCTGAAGGGGGATGATATCCATATATGGATCACTGCCTTGGAGAGGGTCTGTAAAGTAGAAGGTCCCTCAAGGGCAGTGGGCAGCAATCCTATGGCTCTCCTTTGCTAGCAAAGGCAGAGACAAACTTCTTACTGTCAAGGAGGAAGATGCTGACAACTATGCAGTCTTGAAGAGTGCCCTCATAGATGGGTTTGGTTTAACCACTGAGCAATACAGGGTTAAAATCAGGGACACACAGAAGTCACACACCCAAGATTGGGTTGGCTCTGTAGACAGTTCAATCAATTAAACAAACTTTATTCGGTTTTCACATATGAAACCATAAAAGCACTCTAAAAACCATACATGGTATTAAGAAAGGGATAAAAAAAATTATACAAACGTCATGTAAAAGACAAAGCTACCCTGAGAATCTCATACAGTACATAAAATAAGTTATAAAATGCATATACCCTAGATCATAAAGCGTAAAAGACAGTTAGAAGGATAATTCCAAAGACCTCCTCTAAACTACATGTATCATCAAGATAACTAGAGTAAAAAACATGCCCTTATAGCAACAGTCATTTAGTCCAAGCAGGCTGTGAGCTTCAACTGCTGATTTTAGGAAACAGTTCTATTAAGTCTCTGGAAGGCTGGCTTCATTAAAGTAATGTATGACTTTAAGGGATTGTACAATTTATTGATGAGGGAGCACATCCTTAATAACTGTCTAAATCAGCAGCTACACCAGTACCTGGTGGACTCTGATCTGACGTCTCCCCAAGAATTGGGAAGGAAAGCAGACAAATAGGTCCACACCAGGGTGAAGCAGAAAAACAAGGGTGGTGGAGGTGACCAGAAGAAGCAAGATTCTTCTGAGACCGAAGAGAAGGGTGGGTAGAAAGGTAAAGACAAAAAAAGAGTCTTCACAAGGTCCCCAAAACTCTTCCTCTGGGGGTGGGTCCCAAAACACCTCTTCCTCTAGCAAGAGACCTTGGTGTTACTTGTGTAAGGAGAGAGGACCATGTTGATGGGTCAGTTGATGGAATAGCCTTGGCAGGCAGCCTTACTGACCAGCAGCAAGCTGATTATAGGCAAGTCCTCAATCAGTTCCCAAACTTGTTCTCTCTGACTCCCAGTCAAACCACCTGGTGTACCCATGAAGTGGACACATGTGGCAGTCTGCCTGTCAAGAGTAAAATTTACAGACAGCCTGACCATGTCAGAGACTGCATCAGGACTGAGGTCCAAAAGATGCTGGAGTTGGGGGTCATTGAACCTGTGGATAGCCCTTAGGCTAGTCCAGTAGTCCTTGTGCCAAAACATCACACCCAAGATGTTAGGAGAGAGATGAGGTTCTGTGCAGACTACAGAGGTCTCAATGCAGTCACTAGGACTGATGTCCATCTAATTACCAGGGCAGATGAGCTGATTGATACTCAGCCAAGTATCTCAGTACACTTGACCTGACACTTGACCTGACAGCTGGCTACTGACAAATCAGACTCTCTGAAGATGCCAAGCCAAAAACAGCATTTTCAACCCCTACTGGGTATTATCAATTTATTGTAATGCCTATTGGTTTGAAGAATGTGCCTGCCACGTTTTAGAGGTTGGTGAACAAAGTTCTCACAGGTCTGGAAGCCTATAATGCAGCATATCTAGTGGATATTGCTGTCTTTAGCTCCACCTGGGAGGATCACCTGGTTCACATCAGGAATGTTCTGGGGGCCCTGTAAAAGGCAGGCCTCCCTATCAAGGCCACAAAGTGCCAGATCGAGCAAGGTTGTGTACTTGGGCCACCTTGTAGGTGGAAGGCAGGTTCAACTATTGGAGAGCCAAATCCAGACCATAATGGACTGGGTTGCTCCCACTTCCCAGACTCAAGTCAGCAATTTTTGGGCCCGACTGGGTACTACGGGAGGTTTGTTAAGGGATATGGGTCCATAGTGACTTCCCTTAATGATCTCACCTCCAAAAGAATGCCTAAGAAAGTTCAGTGGACAGTTAGCTGTCAGAAGGCATTTGATGACCTTAAGCAGGCCATGTGCACTGCTCCCATTCTGCAAAGTCCTGATTACTCCAAAACCTTCACTGTCCAGACAGATGCTTCTGAGATAGTGGTAGGTGCAGTTCTCCAACAACTTAATGCAGATGGCCAGGACCAACCAGTAGGTTTTATAAGCAGAAGGTTGACCCCCAGGGAGAAGCGTTGGTCATTTAATGAGATTGATGCCTTTGCTGTTGTCTGGGCCATGAAGGAGTTGAGGCCATACCAGTTTGGTACTCACTTCATTGCTCAGACAGACCATAAGCCCCTCTTATGGCTAAAACAAATGAAGGGTGAAAATCCCAAACTTTTGAGGTGGTCCATTTTCCTACAGAGGATGGACTTTTCTGTGGAACATAGACCTGCCAGTTACCATGCCAACGCAGATTGACACTCCAGATATTTCCACCTGGAAAATAAAGACTCAACTGGACAAGGTTAGTCTCATCTCCTTATGTTGGGGGGGGGGGAGGGCTGTGTAGGAAAGTAGGATCTGCTTTCATGGTTGCCCCCACTTTTTGCTTTTGTTAGTATGTTTTTTGACTAGTCTGACTGGGATCCTGCTAACAAGGACCCCAGTCACTGTGCTTCCTCTCTAAATTTGACATAGTAAGTACTTCTGTTACCTCCACAATAGGCTACTGGTGTACCCCTATGAGTCCCTAGTATATGGTACTGAGGTACCCATGGCATAGGTACCCCAGGGGTCTCCCATGGGCTGCACATGTATTGTGCCACCCATGAGAGACCACTCAAACTGTGACTACAGGCCTGCCATCACAGCCTTTGTAATCTGGTGGTAGTACCACTTACGAGAGATATAACTCTTCTTGTATCTCGGGTCACTGCTCTTAAAACCTATAAGTCACCCCTATGGCAGGCTCTTCAGTCCTGAAGGCAGTGTGCTTGGTTATAAGTGTGAGGGTGCCCCTGTATGATCAGGACAATCCTACAAACCGCAGAGTTGATTCTTCAGGCTTTGTAAGTGCAGTCAGCCATTTAAATACATATAGTGGACATCAGTCATTACGAGATGTCTAACTATATAGTGGCTCCACCGAACCCGGTCATGTTTGGTATCAAGCATGTTGGAATCATACCCCAACACAGATTCAAGTGTTGGAATTATGATCACATGTACTGGGGACCTCCCTTGGGTACCCCCATGTACTCCCGGTAACAGCCTTTCAGGGTCTGCCAGCAAGCTAATGCTGCTGCCCACCACAGACACAATTCTGCCCTCCTGCTGCTGAGCCAAGCTCGAGCATGGGATGGTAGAACAGTATGTTTCCTGTTGCAGGGAGGTGTGACCTCCCAGACAGTATTTAGTGTACTTGCAGCGCCACCAGATTGCTTTGAAGGGCACATTTGGTGTCCTCCTTGCATGCTCCAGTTTGAGCCAGTTCAGGGAGCCCTTGGCTCCCACTCTGGGGCGAAACTGGACAAAGGACATGGGAGTATCCTCCCCTCTGTCCAGCCCCTCCTCTGATAGTGACCCCCGAGTTGTTCCAACCCTTTCCTTAAGGTACTTAAGGGCTTACCTGTGGGTGGTTCCTTAGATTCATCGTGGGACAAGACTCAAGCCTGAAACTACGTCGCTCTTCGGCCTTCTGGACACTTGGACTTCGACTGGAACCCAGACTGCCATCTGTCTCCCCTCCTCTTTGCTCTAGTAATAGAGCCGCTCGCCCGACTCATCCGCGCCGATGCGCAGATACAAGGGTGGCAATGGCAGGGATCCCATGAAGAACGCATCGCCCTATACGCCAATGACGTTCTACTCTTCCTTGCAGACCCGGCATAATCTGGTCCCCGATGCCTCCATATGCTCCGGCTATTTAGAGCGATGTCAGGCCTGCGCCTGAATCCAGCCAAATCAACTCTGGTGCCCTTCCACATGTCACAGGAATGTGTGGCATGGCAAACAAATATCCTCATAGGACGCCTTACCTTTAAATATTTAGGCATCTGGGTTGGGCTCCTCCCGGAACTTACCTGGTCACTCAATATTAATCCTCTAAGAGAACAAAAGAAGACCTCCGAAGATAGCAATCCCTCCCCCTTAACCCCTCGGGTAAGATCGCCCTGTTAAAAATCATGGTGCTTCCCCAGTTCATATACATAATCCAGAACCTCCCAATCCACCTCCCTCGCAGATGGTTCAACGAGTTGGACAGAATGATCACGGCATCTCTGTGGGGAAATTGAAGCCACGCATGGCCCTCACCCACTCTCAGTGGGCCCCGTACGACAGGGGAATTGGGATGACAAATCTTTTTCTGTACTATATGGCCACAGGCCTCCTGGTGATACACGACTGGTTCTCTGGAGGATGGTCCAACCCGGCCTACCAACTGGAGCTGGAGAACCTCTGGTTCTCCCGAATCCAGGCAATGCTCTATGGGGCCCCGATCCCTCACACTCTCCCGGTAGTGACTCGGACGGCTCTACTCGCATGGCACTCCGTGCTGCGATACACTTGGTGGGAGGCTAAACTCACACTACAGACACCCCTGTGGCATGGCACCTGGATCGGGGAAGTGGGGGCACTGGGAGGGTTTCGGAAGTGAGACCTGATCGGGATCACGCACCTGGGAGATGTGTGGTCTGGGGTGCACTTACACTCCTTTCAAGACTTGCAGAGCACTTACTCGCTACACTCCACTCAGTTCTATAAATACCTACAGCTCCGACACGCCATCACCCTTCGAGCTTCTGCAGGCACTACATGTAGGTGTAGAGGCACTCCCATGTATTGAGACCTTGTGATGACCTTTGACTACCATTATTTTAATTGACTTCTGGTGTTTTACTTTATCCTAGCTTGAATGTACAACATCATGTTTCCTGCATGTGCCTTTTTCCATGAAGATTTCTTTCGTGTCTTTGTAGTTTTAGAGTGGGGGAGCTTTCACAGAGTAGAACAGCCTTGCCAGGATCAGAACACGTGGGATGTGCATTTGAAAGCATGAGAGAGCGAGAGGTGTGGAATGTACTTCTTGGTCTCGGAGAGCAGTGTTCTATGCAGTGGTGCTCAAATGTGCATTATGTTGTACATTGGGAGATAAATTGTGTGATGCTATAGGCAGTGGTGCACGAATGTGCATTGTGTTGTACATTGGGATGTATTATGAAGTTCTTACTTTTGGCTTTGACATGCCCTCATGTCATCTTGAATTCTGACTCTGTCTAGCTTGAGCTTTGCACACAGGCAGGGCCCCAGATTACTCAAGTTGCTTAGGCTATTCACGTTTAAGGTTGGTTTTTTTGGGAGATTGTTTTCTGTACTGCTGAAGACTTTGTAAGCTTCATTTAGATAAGGGACTGAAACATGTGAGAGCGCAGAAGGAACGTGAGAACTCTTTTGCCTTTGGAATGCTTGCATGGAGAGTGGTCAACTCCAGTAAGTTTCCTTGGCACAGAGGAGGGCCTCTCAGAAACTTCTAGTGTGCTTTGAGATTATAAAACTGGCGTTTGTTGACTTGGAAACCGGGATTTTGACCTGAATGATGGACGTGTCTACTTCAGTGTTACAGAATCCGGTTTGCTGAGGCTCTTAACCCCGGCTGTAAATCCCCCAGTCTGGAGTGGGCTAAGATGCAGCGTTTGCAGCCGTTGAGGTGTTTTATTTTTGATTATTGACATTGTGATGTGGGTGTGTCTGGGTGCACATTCAAGTCTCCAGTGGCTATAATAATTATTGTGGTGTGTGTGTGTGTGTCTGTGTGCACATTCAAGTCTTCAGTGGTTGTAATTATCTGATGTATTTAGTGCACATATCTTTCTGATTTCTTGCAGTGGACGTCCATCATATTATTATCTGCTTGTAATTCATTTCATGTATTTTATTCCATGCATTTGCTTACTTATAAGTGTGATATTATTGCTTGCATATATATATATATATATATACATATATATCTCTCTGTATATATTTGAATGTTGTTCATTTGACTTCTGGCAAAGCCTTTCTGTTAGAGAGTGTCGCACAAATAAACCCCCATGCCTTATTCTGAAAACAGTCTTTTGATGTGTCTCATTTTATAAAAGTGAAATCCCTTTAGTGGTGTTTTTATTGCTTCGCTGTGTTTGTGCTTCCATGTGGGAGGGCCGTATTTTCTATTATTTGGAAGGGTGAAGCAATACACTACATTCCCAGAATTCAGCCCGCTAGAACCCAAAATCCTAATGGGAAATCTAGGGAAGGGAGGGGTATCTCAGATTTATTGTTCACTGGTCAACAATTCCCCATCCACCCTAGACTATATGAGAAACCAGTGGGAGCAATGGCTGGGCCCTCTGGAAGAAGACTGGAGAGACGCCCTGATGGCCCTCGAATAATTACCATCTCTTCCAGGCTCCGCCTAATCCAAATATACCACCTCCACTGCGCTTACCTCACCCCTATCTGCCTGCTTCGGGCTGGCTTTCTTCCTGCCCCCCAAGTGTCCGTTATGCGCAGTAGAGCCCATGGACTTTTACCGTATGGTCTGATCCTGCACTACCCTCACCCAATACTGGACAGCAACTGCGACAGAGTTGAGTGCCACACTGGGCTGGGAGGTCCCACTCAATCCCTTGGCCCTTATCCTGGGAGTCACGGAGGGACTGGACAGTTCTTTTGCTGACAAAACATTCTTGGGGATGGCCACCATGGTGGCCAAAAGGGACATTGCGGCCACTTGGAAAGACCTTGCTCCCCGGCCATCTGGAAATGGCGCAGAGGAGTGGATTGGTGCGCCATGCAGGAAAAACCAGTGTATGAGGCGAGAGGATGTCCTGCCAAATACGATCGCCTATGGGGCAAATGGCTGGGACTGGCGTACTAAAGTGACCTTAGTTGGGCGTGAGTAAACCTCAGGACTCATGTTGCGGTCAATCCAGAAATGTAAACATGGGTTGATATCTGGGAAAGTCTGAGAATGTTTTTTAATGTTTTATATGCCACAATGTACTGAGTTATCGTGCTGTTGTTTTCGAAAACCAATAAAATTGATTGCCAGTCTCGGCTTTAATGACAGATGCACACAGAGGGCATCTTAGAGATGCCTCCTGAAAATCGACCAGCCCTGGTGTGGTTCCTGAATGGCTGGCTGTCATTTGCCACCACCAGACAGGTTTCTGGACCCCTGGGTAGAGGGCCTCCGCTCTCTGGGTCCATAAACAAAGCCCATCCTGGGCAGAGTTGTCATGCCTCCTCGCCCAGGATGGGTTGGGTCCACGAAGGGGAAGCTTCATGGGCCTGCCCAAAACTCCCACTTGTAAGTCATTTACTTACCTGAGAAACGTTAATCCTTTTTCTCCCATAGGAAGCAAAGTTACAAGTTTTGTTCCTAAAAAATGTTTTGTCTAGTTGAACTCTTGTATGAAAGAAAAAGTAGCTAAACTGCAAACGGTAAAAAGTCTTACTTAGCTTGTATAGTGATATCCCCGGCGTGGTATACAGGCATACCACCCCAAGTAGTCAATGTAATTCAAAAGTAATCTAATAGTATTCCAAAAATAATTACTGTGTAATTTAAACTGTTTTTTAATCATATGCAAACCTGTAACAATTGCAATTTTAACCACAACTGCATTGCCTTGTGAAGTCTTGCATTTGAGACTATATTCCACTTACCTGTGCCAACTCCTGCTTGTTTCTAGAAATAAAACTTAAGTATACCTTTTTTATACTTACCCAATTGGTCTGGATTCTGTCTCTGAGCGTGTGTAATCAGTTCTTTATTGAGTGAGTACAATAAATTCTTAACACACCCTCTGGATAAGCCTAACTCCTCTCCCACACTACCACAAAGAGAGCTGTTAGTACTTACCTAATTTAGCCTCTGCTATACCTCTGGGGACTCCCTGGTCTCTGTACACACTATGATTTGGGTGCCTCCTTGAACCTTGGGGCACCTTGGTTCTAACCCCAAACATCTATTCTTGCAGGTTGTTTACTTACAGGGAAACCGATAACATACTTTTCTTCCATAGGAACCAATGTTTTTATTTTCTTCCTAAAATGTTTTAAGTGTTTAACTGACTTTTATGTGGAAACTAAAGTGACTTTCTTTGAACCAAAAACTGTCGTACTAACCTGTGTTTTGGAAGAATCATGATGTGATATCCAGGCATATCTTCCTGAGTAGACGAAGTAACTGAAAAGTAACACAAAAGTAATCTAAAGTAATCTCAATGTATTCTGAACTGTTTTAAAAGCAAATACAAACCTGTACTAATTCCAATTCAATCTACAACTGCATTTCCTTGTAAAGTTTTGTATTTAAAAGCATATTCTACTTACCTGTGTCAAGTACTGCTTCGTTCTAGAAATAAAACATAAATATACCTTTTTTATACTTACCTAATTAGTGTGGATTCCGTCTGAGTGTGTGCTATCCGTTCTTGTCAGAGTGAATACAATAAATGCTTAACACACCTCCTAATAAGCCTAACACAAATAGAACGGCTAGAGATTATCTAATTTAGCCTCTGCTATACTTATCCGCTGGACTTTGTGCACACTATACCTTACTTTGGTATAGTATATACAGAGCCAGCTTCCTACACACAGTGTGGTTCTTTTTCATTTAACCTACACTACATGATTAAACAGGTAAAACCAGCTGCTTAACACTACTTCAGGATAAGCCTGAAGGCTGCTCTCTACAGCTACAACTTTGAGAGCTTTCTATGGTTATCAAAGACCACCAAAACCACCATAAGGGTTGCGTGGATTAGTGCAAGGTGCATCACTTAATTAAGTGTGCACCATATACTAAGCCAGCCTCCTACAGTCTGCAAGCAAGCTAGTGCTGGTGCCGAACAGAAACACTGTTCTGCTCTCCTGATGCTGAGCTGAGCATGAGTTGGGGAAGGTAGAACAATAGGTTTCCTGACACAGGGAGGTCTGACTACCTCCCAGACAGGACTTAGTGTATTGGACTGGGGGAGGGGGGGACGACTGCTTTGAAGGGCACATTTGGTGCCCTCCTTGCATACTCCAGTTTGAACTAGTTCAGGGAACCCTTGGTTCCGGCTCTGGTGCAAAACTGGACAAAAACATGTGAGTATCCTCCCCTCTGTCCAGCCTCTCCTCTGGGAGGGACCCCTGAGTCGTTCGAACTCTTAACTTATGGTATTTAAGGGCTTACCTGTGGTTGGGTCCTCAGATTCGTTGAGGGACAAGACTCAACACTGAAAATACGTCGCTGTTCAATTGTCTGAACACTTGGACTTCGTTAGACTACAACTGGAACCGAGACTGCTGCTCCTGGTCTGGCTATTCTTCAAGTCTTCTTTGTTGTCTGTGCTTTATCCAGCTTCTTCAACAGACCTGTGGGCATCAAAGACACCCGAAGAAATCTCTCTTGGAGTGAAGGAGTCACTCTCCTGCATCTGCAGGCACCGCAACGAAGCTGATAGGTCTGCTGCTCCTGTCATCCTATGGACTTCCCAAGGCCCAACAACACAGGTGGTGGGTCTGCAACTCCCTCGAGGCCTGACCTGTCCTCTCTGCAATTTTGAGGTCAGTATCCCTCATCAGAACTGCTAGGACCGAACCCCTGTATGCCACGTTGACTTGCCGTTGCCAAGTTCATTATTTGTAGATTTGGCTGATGGGTTTTCTTTAACATCTTGTATATTAGTTATCCCGGAGGTAGGTGAATGATCCCGAAATTCATTGGATAGACTTTAAAGCAGCTGTGACATAAGGAATCATGAACCCTCTTGTGCTGCTGAGAAAAAAGCCTGGTTAGGTATTGTTGCAACAAGATGATGAAACGTGGATGTAACATGAAAAATAAGTTTGGATGAAAACAAGGAGAACTCTTGAATAAAAAGTAAAGATTAAAATTGTGAAAAACTGGTTGAAATTTTTGACTCATTTATATAAGGGATTGGGCATCTTGTTTGGGGACCTGACAAGGCCCCATTTTCTTCAGTCACAGGGATGTGTGCCATGTCGACTCTTCACTTTTCTCTGCACCAAAACACGCAGCCTGCAATGGCAAGTGCAAGTGTGCTCATGGCGAAACCATTCCGTCATGAGCACACTTGCAAAATATCCCCAACCTCCCAAAGCATGTCATTACAATGAAAACGAAACTGAAACTTAGTTTCAGTTTCATGGTTTCTGTGCTCGTGGGGCTATCTCAGCCCCCGAGCACCGAAACACATGGGAGAGGTATCGTTAGAAATGGGAGAACCTCCCCTTTCCAACGGTACCAATCCCTAGTGGATCCCTGCTTGGGGATTGCCCCAGGAGGGCGATCCCCAAGCAGGGATCCACCCACTAACCACCAGGGAGGGGGGAGCGGCCCCTTGGGCAAGGCCCTTTGCTCCCCCGATTTAATTTTCCCCCAGACAGTCGGGGAGGGGGGGTGGAAAAAAGCACCCTAGACGCCAGGATTTTTTTTATAGGCTAGGGGTGGGGGCTCCCCAGAACGGGCATGCCAATGCCCCCACCCTGCCCCCCCAAAAAAGGCAAAAGACTTTCTGCCCCCCCCGGAGGCATAGGGGGGCAATATCCCCTGATCTGCCCCCCCGGAGCAGAAAGCCCACTAGGCACCAGCAATTTTTTTTTTTTTTAATACTTAGGGGTGGGGGCTGCCCAGAATGGGCGTGCCAATGCCCCCACCCCCCAAACAAAATGCTACAGTCTTCCTGCTCCCTCAAGTAGGCAGATGGGGCAATAGCCCCTTATCTGCCCCCCCCCCGCCCCCAGGGGATGGGGGCAGAAAGCCTACTAGGCACCAGGGATTTTTTTTCCCAAAGTTCGGGGTGGGGGCTGCCCCTACCCCACCCCCAAAAAATGCCACAGTCTTTCTGCCCCCCTGCAGGAGGCAGATGGGGGCAGTAGCCCCTGATCTGCCCCCGGGGGGGGGGGGCAGAAAGCCCACTAGGCACCAGGGATTCTTTTTTTTTATACCTAGGGATGGGGGCTGCCCAAAATGGGCATGCAAATGCCCCCACCCCAAAAAACAATTGCCACAGTCTTTCTGCCCCCCCTGGGAGGCAGATGGGGGCAATAGCCCCTTATCTGACCCCCCGGGGGGGCAGAAAGCCCACTAGGCACCAGGGATTTGTTTTCAGAGTTCGGGAGGGGGGCTGTCCCGAATGGGCATGCCAATGCCCACACCCCAAAAAACAATTGCCAGTCTTTCTGCCCCCCTGGGAGGCAGATGGTGGCAATAGTCCCTTATCTGCTCCCTCGGGGGCAGAAAGCCCACTAGGCACCAGGGATAAAAAATTTCAAAATTCAGGGGTGGGGGCTGCCCAGAATGGGTATGCCAATGCCCCCACCCCCAAAAAAGATGCCACAGTCTTTCTTCCCCCCCCCCCCAGGAGGCAGATGGGGCAGTAGCCTCTGATCTGACCCCCGGTGGGGGGGCAGAGAGCCCACTAGGCGTATACGTAGGGGTAGGGGCTGCCCAGAATGAGCATCCCAATGCCCCCACCCCCCCAAAAAAATAGCCACAGTCTTTCTGCCCCCCTTGGGGGCATATCGGGGCAATAGCCCCCGATTCCCCCCTCTCCAG
The DNA here is from genome assembly GCA_963921515.1 of Calotriton arnoldi. Taxonomy (NCBI): domain Eukaryota; kingdom Metazoa; phylum Chordata; class Amphibia; order Caudata; family Salamandridae; genus Calotriton; species Calotriton arnoldi. The sequence goes on from CAWUFW010014398.1 coordinate 57,637, forward strand.
GGCGGCAGAAAGCCCACTAGGCACTGACTTTTTATCGGAATGTGCCTACCTGTGGATTTTGGCACCTAGCGCAGCCGGCACCCGAGGAAGCCTAGCAAACCTATACATTTTTTAAAACTAGACACCCAGGGGAATCCAGGATGGGGTGACATGTGTGGCTCTCACTAGGTTCTGTTACCCAGAATCCCTTGCAAACTTCAAACTTTGTAAAAAAAAAAAAAAAAAAAAACATTTTCCTCACATTTCTGTGATGGAAAGTTCTGGAATCTGCACAGATCTACAAACTTCCACCCAGCATTCCCCAAAGTCTCCCGATAAAAATGGTACCTCACTTGTTTGGGCAGGCCTACTACCCGCGACAGGAAACCGGCCAAAACGCAACGTGGACTCACCACATTTTTACAGTGAAAACTGACCCTTGTTTTGCAAAGTGCTTAGCTGTAGATTTTGAACCCTAGCTCTGCCGGCACCTAGGGAAACCTAGCAAACCTATACATTTTTTAAAACTAGACACCCAGGGGAGTCCAGGATGGGGTGACTTGTGTGGCTCTCACCAGGTTCTGTTACCCAGAATCCCTTGCAAACCTCAAACTTTGTCCAAAAAAACCATTTTCCTCACATTTCTGAGACAAGGCAGACAACGTGCTGGAGCGCTTTAAGGACTCTCGGGCTACGGCCAGGTCCTTGAGCCTCTCCAGCACCCACCCTGCACAGTCTGCTTTTCGCCCCTTTCGTGGCTATGTGGTGGACTGGCCCCACCACGTCCCACCCAGAGCCACAGGCCAGCGCAAGCTGTTCAGCCCCTGCCGGGGAACCAGCGCTGTGGTTCTGGGGGCTGCGGGCGGGCCAGTCCACCACAGCACCCTCTGCAGCAGCCTCCAAACCCTCCTAGTCCGACCTTTCAGGGCCACCAAACGCCAGTGGGCGGCAGGATTCACCATCACCTCCCCCACTGGTGCACCATCAAGTCGGACAGGTGGGTTTTGCAAATAGTCCGAAGGGGCTACTCCCTCCCTTTCGAGACTACCCCTCCATCCATGCCACCTCAATACCATCGCATGTCGGAGGATCATCTGACCCTTCTCCAAAAGGAAGTTTCGGCACTCTTGGACAAGGGAGCCATCGAGCGCGTTCCTGTCCCAGAAGTAGGTCGTGGTTGTTATTCCCACTACTTTCTGGTGCCCAAGAAGGACAAAGGCCTGCGTCCTATCTTGGATCTCAGGAACGTCAACCGCTTCCTCCAGAAGGAGAAGTTCAAAATGTTGATGCCAGCTCAGGTCCTGTCTGCCCTCGACCCTGGAGACTGGATGGTAGTGCTGGACTTGCAGGACGCTTACTTTCACATCCCCGTCCTGCCGGCCCACCGGCGTTACCTTCGGTTCACGGTATGCCACGAGCACTTTCAGTTTACCGTGCTCCCCTTTGGCCTTACCAGCGCCCTTTCGGGTGTTCACGAAAGTGATGGCGATGGTCTCAGCTCATCTGCGCAGATCAGGGGTTCTAGTCTTCCCCTATCTCGACGACTGGCTGTTGAAGGCGGGCTCGCCCCAGGCAGTCGTCTCCCACCTCCAGACTATGGCGGACCTCCTTCATTCGCTGGGGTTAACTATCAACGTACCGAAGTCACACCTGATTCCCTCTCAGAAGTTCCTTTTCATCGGAGCGGTTCTGGACACGACACAGTTTTGGGTTTATCCTCTCGAGCAGCGAGTCCGGGATATTCGGGCTATGATTCCGATCTTTTAGCCTCTATCCCGGGTTTCGGTCAGAATGACTCTGAGGCTGCTGGGCCTCATGGCCTCCTGCATCCTGCTGGTGGATCATGCCAAGTGGCATATGCAGGCTCTGCAGTGGGACCTGAAGTTCCAGTGGGCACAGCATCATGGGAATCTGTCTGATTGCGTTCAGATCTCGGAGGGCACTGCACATCAATTGCAGTGGTGGCTCACGAACCAGGATTGGGTCAACGGCAGATCCCTCTCCCTTCCTCAACCGGAGTACACAGTGGTGACGGATGCATCACTTCTGGGGTGGGGTGGCCACATGGGAGAGGCGGAGATCAGGGGCCTCTGGTCCGCGGAGGAGTCCGAGCTCCACATCAACCTGCTGGAGCTCCGGGCGATTCGTCTTGCACTCAAAGCATTCCTTCCCTCTGCCCGGGGAAGAGTAGTGCAGGTGTTCACGGACAACACCACTGCCATGTGGTACTGCAACAAACAGGGCGGGGTGGGGTCGTGGACCCTATGTCAACATTTCCAGTTTACATAAACCATTCAATCAGCAAAATGGTCAATTGTGCCCTAAGTGCCATAAAGCATATATATCATTTTTATAAATATTAAAAACGGGATAGCATTAGCAGGTGCACAATTCAGTTTGTCAAATATATTTCTACAGTTAAAACAATATAAAAACAATCAATTATTCGTCAAAATGATGAGAGGTCAGTATACTAAAAGTTGTTAAAATGTCCTTGACATAGCAGCGAAATTTTGACAAATAAAGTGCTTGTGCAAAAGAGTGCAAGTAATTTTGATGTTGGATCTTGAATTTGTAGCTATCATGGATTAAATTAAAATTATACCGATCTTGCAAGCGCTTTCCACCTTATAAGCCATGCTTGTCCCAAACATTTTGCTACACAGCATGCAAAGAACGGCCTAGGATCGGACCTGAGGATACGCAGAGCTGTATAATTGTCCCGTGTGCCCAATTGCTGACAAAGCGGTTTCAGCCATTTGGCCCGTGGTGTTTTATATGCCGGGCAGGCAAACATTAGATGGGCAATGCTTTCTATAAGGGCCTTGCAGCATGGACAGTTTTTTTCGTTGTTAATGCCCCACTTTGCTGTCGCCTCGCGAACGGGAAGAGTTCCAAATCTAAAATGTATATACAGCATTCTATCTCTTGGTACCTGAATTGTATCAAGGAAGGGCTCAAGATGTCTTATTTGTTTGTGGGAAAGGAATTCTGTTGTTAATTTGCCCACATTAGGTTTGGAGGTCTCCCGTTGGTCCACCCATTCCCAATATAGGCGTTTGAGTTCTTCTCTCCTTGGGGGTTCCTGGCTGACCCAGCAGGCTTGAAGTCCTATGGCTGTCAGGGTTTTTTTAATACCAGCAATCCAGCCTATTTTGCAGCCGGTATCTAGGCGGATGATCTCTGTAAGGGCTTTGGCATAGGAAAGAAGCTCAGGAGTCCGCAAAATGCTGGCCCAGAAAAGTACAGGGTGTAACCTAGCTACGTCAGCTATCGACCGCCTGCCCATATCCAGCAGTAGTGGAGTGAGGGGAACATATTTAGGTGCCATAACCAGGTCTCTTAAGAATTTATGTTCTGATCTACTAAGCTCTTCAAGTTTGTCAAAGCCCCAGACTTCTGCTCCGTAAAGGGCAGAGCTAACTGCTTTAGTGTCATATACTTGGAGGGCGGGAGCTACAGGCCTAGTGTGTGAAAGGCGATGTTCTCTTCCAGGGGATCCTCATCAATAGTCATAAGCAAATGAATATTCCCGCCCATGCGTGGGACCCCGGAAACACATTACATATATGTGAAAACCATATATGTAGCTCTATATATATATATCCATATATATATATAAAACAACACACAATGTAGCCTCCCATAAACATGCTGAGCAATGTTGCAAGGAATTCTCTTGCACATAAACATATTCCAATAACGCAGGGAGAAATAAACTTTTGAAAACTGCTTTAATACATAGCAGACAACACAATCCTGCAAGGAATAATGAAGAAAACATTGCCAGCACATAGGCTGCATTGTGGAAACAGTGTAGAAAGCTGAAAAGCTAACCCACATAAACACTCAGATAAACTGGCACCGTGCCTTTAAGGCAGCCATGACCCCTAGCTTCCCATCATGCCTCAGGGGTGACAGTTAGGTCAGTTGTTCTTTCCGGCTCCTTCTGTCAGGACCCTGGTTACTTCAGCTCTACCTCTTTTTTCTGATTTTCTGTCAGAAAACTCTTCAATTTTTGATAAAAGCTCTTACTTCGACATCTTTTTGGTGTTAAAGTATTTTCTACTGTTTTTTAGAGAGTTGAGCATTATTTTACAACAGAATGCCCTCTCTTTTGACTCTTGTCCTTCCTGTGGCAAGAAGAAGGCCAAATCAGACTTCCACCCTGTCTGTATTCTATGCCTTCCTTCTGAGCATAATCCTAAATCCTGCCGGCATTGCAAGCTGCTGTCCAACAGAACTTTAAAGGACAGAGAAAGGATTTGTCTCCATGGATTAGCTGAGAAGAGAAAATCACCTTCTAAAGACAAGACTCCGATGAAGAAGAGGAAAGAGAGCTTATCTACAAGTAAGATTCCAGTATGCTCTCCATCGGCGTCGGGCTCGGCGCCTCAATTCCCTTCATCGGCAGCAAAAACGTCGACGAGAAGACCATCGACGGCGGGCTCGCCGTCGAGAGAACACCGGTCGTCGTCGAAGAAAGGTACGTCGAATCCTCCGCCGTCGTCAACTGGGCGACGATCGGCGTCGAGGAGACGCTCTCCGTTGGTGCGGGCTCGCCTGCGTCGAGAGACAGATCTCCGTCGTCGCCGTCGATGCGGCGTTCGACGTCGAGACAGGCTCCGCCGTCGCAGGGTCTCCAGCGTTCGGCGTCGAAGCAAGGATCTCAGTCGACGTCACCCAGACGGCAGTCGACGTCGAGACACACCTCGTCACCTGAGGATAGACACTCATCGCCTCCACCGTCGCCTAGAAGGCGTTCGACGTCGAAGGCAAGATCCTCTCCGACGGCGAGGTATTCGGCGTCAAGACCAAAGGTAAAATATACCAGACGTCGTTCGACGTCGAGACGGCGGTCTCCGTCGACGGCGAGAAGGTCAGCGTCGAGAGAAAGATCGACGTTGAGAAGGTTTTCTCCGTCTACCCGTTCATCGTTGAGGTCTCCACGCTCAACGTCGAAGGCGAGGTCTAGGCACACTGAGAGGTCGACGTCGAAGAGAATTTCACCAGTGATGGTGACACAGAGCAGGTCGACGTCGAGACACACCCCATCGACGTCACATCGCTCATCCAGACGCCGATCACGCTCCAGAAGCCGCAGAGAGTCCTCTCACTCCATCCGGAGCTCACCCCAGACGGTTGCGTCATCACGCAGTGCTTCTGTTCACTCACAGGAGCCTACAAAAGCACCGCCAGGAGGTTCTCCAAGGAGACAGCACTCTCCTTCCATCCATCTCCTCTCCCAGATGGCTTCAACCACTACATCATTGGCAGACGGGGTCCACAGGTCACGCTCAACGACCTACGACCTACTCCAGTCCGCAGCACAGATCACCATTACAGCGTCTTGTGCAGGAAGTGGACAAATCACCCACCACTCGGGCCAGGGAACACCGAGGCAGATCCCCTGAACACAGGTCGTCTCGGGGACATCGCAAGAGGCGGCGTACACCATCTTGGTCTTCCTCTTCGACACATTCATCCAAAAGGGATTACTCACCTACCCTGACGGATAGTCCTCCCTCCAGAGTGTCGCCTATTGATGATGTGAACACTTTCCATGATGTTCTCAACAGAGGGGCTCAGAAGCTGGGCATCACCATGTAAGCTCCTCAGACAACCAAGTCCATCATTTTTGAGACTTTCCACCAAAGGTCTGCGACTAGACCATTACTTCCTTTGGTCCCAGGCATCATCGAGCCGGTAATGGATCCCTTCCTTACACCAGCATCGACTAAAGCAGCTCCAGCTCGGATTATTAAAAATACAAGCCAGCTGCATCGGATCCTCTTTTCCTTAGATCAGATCCACCTCCGGACTCTGTTATAATTGCAGCAGCGAAAAAGACGCATTCGGTTGCATCTTCCTCCTCCGCTCCTCCGGATAAAGAGAGTAGAGCACAAGACTCTTGGGGACGGAAGGCTTGTGGTTCTGCAGCGTCTTCTCTGCAAGTGTCCAACGCTGCGGCTCTGCTTGGTCGTTATGACAGATCATTATGGGACTCACTGGAGCGCTTCAAGGACAGGCTCCCAAAGGAGGATCAGCAGGACTTTTCTGAAATCCTTCACGAAGGTGCTCTGGTTGCTAATCAGGTAATCAGCACTGCAGCAGATGGTGCGTCCCTGGCGGCTCACTCGTATGCACATGGCATCTGTGCACGACGATCTTCCTGGCTGCGCCTCACAGCGTTAAAACCAGAAGCACAACAACGCATCCTGAATCTCCTTTTTCTGGCACTTCACTGTTTGGTGCTCACACAGACGAAGAAATGGCGAGGATGAAGGCCGAGTTGGACACCTTAAAGGCGGTGGGCTTAGAAAAGAAAAAGGAGTTTAGGAAGAGGTACCGGACCTACAATCGGAAAAGTTACCAGCAGAGGGTTCAAACCCCTCAATGGTCACAAAACAAACAGGGCAAATCCCAGTATCAAGGCCGCCGTTCCTCGAGAGGAAGAGGAGGACATCAACAACAGTCCTCCTCTACATCAAAAACTCCAGGGAAGCAATGAGTCTCTGCTTCCTCTAGCACCGTTGCACACTCCAGTGGGAGGAAGTATCTCAAGTTACATTCAAGAGTGGCGCAACATAACCAAAGATCAGTGGGTGCTAAATATACTAAAAATGGGTACACACTACGTTTTGGACGTCCCCAAGAGACATTCCTCCTGTGAAATCTCGTCATCTACATATAGACCTCCTGCGTCAGGAAGTGTTGACCCTTCTCAAAAAACAAGCAATAGAAGAGGTCCCTCAAGCGCAGAGAGGAAGGGAGTGTACTCGCGATACTTCCTTGTTCGGAAAAAGATCAACCGAACAAGTTCAGACCAATTCTGGACCTACGTTCTCTGAACAAGTCCATCAAAAAGGAAAAGTTTCGGATGTTGGCGCTCCACCAAATATTTCCACATCTAAGGAAAGGTGATTGGATGTGTTCGGTGGATCTACAAGATGCGTATTTTCACATCCCAATCACAGCACGACATCGCAAGTTCTTGCGATTCACGGTGGGAACAAGACATTACCAGTTCAAAGTCTTACCCTTCGGCCTAAAATCAGCTCCGAGGGTATTCACCAAGTGCATGGCAGTGGTAGCGGCAGCATTACATCGCCAAGGCCTGTTCGTATATCCATACCTGGACGACTGGCTGCTGAAGGGATCCTCTCCTCAAATGGTGCAGGAACATCTTCGTGCCTGCCTAGATCTACTTCAGCGCTTAGGCCTGCAGGTCAACCTGGACAAGTTGATCCTTCGCCCAACTCAATCACTCCACTATCTGGGCGCCAACCTCAACTCCGACCTCGGAAAAGTGTTTCCTTTGGAGGAGAGATTGTCATCAATGAAAGACAAGGGCAACATCATCCTTCAGGCTTATCAGCCATCAGTAAGACAGGTGGCTTCTCTACTGGGGTCGATGGCCTCGTGCATTTTTCTCATACCCAACGCCAGATTGAGGATGAGACCGTTACAACAAGATCTCGAGGACAAATGGAATCAATCCTCGGGTCAGTGGAACGACCGGATTGTCCTCTCTCCTGCAGCAAAGAAGTCCATTCTCTGGTGGCTGCAACCACAGAACCTACTGGTGGGAGTTCCTTTTCATCAACCTCTGCCAGAACAATCTCTGATCACGGATGCTTCACTTCAGGGCTGGGGAGCGCATCTGGGTCATCTGCAAACTCAGGGCAGATGGACCAGCAGAGAACAGACATATCACATCAATATGCTGGAACTGCGGGCAGTTCATTTAGCCCTCAAAGCTTTTCAACCGTCAATTCAGATCGGATCGATCCTAGTGCAAACGGACAATACAACCACCATGTATTACTTGAACAAACAAGGTGGAACTCGCTCTCGCCCTCTGTCTCTCGAATCCCAGGCAATCTGGCACTGGCTGCTAGCCAGGAACCTATCGATCACGGCAATACATCTGCCGGGAGAGCAGAACGTGCGAGCAGACGCCCTCAGTCGTCACTTCCAAGAGCAAGAAGACTGGGTGCTCAACGACGAAGTGGTGGCAGAAATCTTTCATCAATGGGGTCATCCTTCCATCGACCTTTTGCAGACGATAAAAACAGAAAATGCCACGCCTTCGCATCCAGGTTTTACCGACCAGGAACGAGAGGGAATGCTCTTTTGATAGAGTGGTCAGGGACGTTTGCATACGCCTTTCCACCCCTCCCTCTAATTCCGAAGGTGGTGGCCAAACTTCTGCGATCCAGAATGAGGATGATACTCATAGCACTGGACTGGCCTCGCCAATGGTGGTATCCGGACCTTTGCAACTCTCGGTTCGCCCTCATCGGAGACTTCCGTGCAGGCCGGACCTTCTCACCAAGATGGGAGGGAAAATTCTGCACCCCAGCCTTCCCTCGCTCAGCTTGACAGCATGGCTCCTGAAGTCCTGCAGTACGGACATTTGAACCTCCCTCAGGACTGCATGGACATTTTAAGGGAGTCAAGGAGACCTTCCACAAGATCCTCATACTCTCTAAAGTGGAAGAGGTTTTACTTGTGGTGTATCAGTAATGATTGGAGTCCAATTAACGGGCAAGAGGAGGTAATCTTGCCGTATTTGCTATATTTGGCCAAATCTGGTTTGAAATATTCTTCCATTAAAGTGCATTTGGCGGCTATCACAGCATATCGTAAATCACCTTACCAGCCTTCTTTCTTTCAGCTTCAGGTGGTCAAGGACTTCCTACAGGGGTTGAAAAAGGTTTATCCCCCTGTTCGACCTCCTTCTCCTCCTTGGGAGTTGAATTTGGTATTGTCTAAATTGATGGGACCTCCATTTGAACCCATTCATAAGTCTACATTGCAACACCTTTCTTGGAAAGTAGCTTTTCTAGTAGCAATTACATCAGCACGCAGAGTGAGTGAGATACAAGCACTCTGTTCTAAAGAACCCTATACGGTCTTCCACCATAATAGGGTGGTTATGCGAACTCACCCTTCCTTCCTACCTAAGGTTGTGTCAGAGTTCCATGTTAATCAGACAATTTCTCTACCCTCTTTCTTTCCCAATCCATCCACACCAGCGAAAAGGTCTCTTCATTCGCTAGACCTCAAGAGGGTTCTCAAATTCTATTTGGATGCAACGAAATCCATTAGAAAAGCAGATCAATTGTTTATAAACTATGGTTCTGTTAGAAAAGGCTTCCCAACTTCTAAAAGATCCATTTCAAGATGGATAGTATCTTGTATAAAGTTGGCATACCAGATTGCAAATAAGCCTCTGTTTGTCTCCCCTAAAGCTCATTCTACTAGGGGTAAGGCTGCTACGATTGCATTCTTACATAATGTACCGATGGCCGAGATTTGCAAGGCGGCAACTTGAAAATCGGTCCATACGTTTACCAGACATTACTGTCTGGATTCTGACTCCAGAGCAGATACACAAGTGGGCCAGGCCTCCTTGAGGAATCTGTTCCAATGCTAACCTATTGGAGTCTGTATAGGCCTTATGGCATTTATGTATCTTGATGGTACTCTGTTTACTTGCCCGCAGGATGAGGGGATGGGCTTGCTATTCTATTCATGTGCTTATGACTATTGATGAGGATCCCCTGGAAGAGAAGGATTAGTTACTTACCTGTAATCCTAGTTCTCTTCCATGGGTATCCTCATCAAAGTCATAAGCAACCCACCCGCCTCCCGGGCAAGTGAACATGATTCATACATCTCTTTGAAAAAAGGTCTGCGGATATCCGCAAAGAACAACTGACCTAACTGTCACCCCTGAGGCATGATGGGAAGCTAGGGGTCATGGCTGCCTTAAAGGCACGGTGTCAGTTTATCTGAGTGTTTATGTGGGTTAGCTTTTCAGCTTTCTACACTAATGTTTCCACAATGCAGCCTATGTGCTGGCAATGTTTTCTTCATTATTCCTTGCAGGATTGTGTTGTCTGCTATGTATTAAAGCAGTTTTCAAAAGTTTATTTCTCCCTGCGTTATTGGAATATGTTTATGTGCAAGAGAATTCCTTGCAACATTGCTCAGCATGTTTATGGGAGGCTACATTGTGTGTTTTTTATATATATATGGATATATATATATAGAGCTACATATATGGTTTTCACATATATGTAATGTGTTTCCGGGGTCCCGCGCATGGGCGGGAATATTCATGTGCTTATGACTTTGATGAGGATACCCCTGGAAGAGAACTAGGATTACAGGTAAGTAACTAATCCTTCTTTCCCTATAACTCCGGCCACGCGCTTGTGTGCCATCAGCATCTTTGCTAAGTGGGGTCTCCAAGACATTTTATCAGTGAGTCTTACATCTAGATAATCGAAGGTGTCCACCTTTTCAAGGGGTACCCCTCCCAGCATAGGGCCGTTCCTATATGATCTATGGCAGTTGAAGGCCATAAATTTAGTTTTTGAACCATTTATGTCCAATCCCCGGTCATCGCAGAAAGTTTGGAACCTATCGATAAGGCGTTGTAGCCCAACTGGGGTCTTCGATAACAGCAGGGTGTCGTCTGCAAACAGGGTTGGTATCTTGTTGCCCCCCAGAGTGGGCGAGTCTGCAGGCTCTTCTAAGAGGAAATCGACTACCCCATTCACATAAAGGGAGAACAGAGTTGGGGCCAGGACACAGCCCTGTCAGACTCCTCTATTAACAGGGATGCGCTCAGTTAGTTGTCCCTGCTCCCCCACCTGACCTGGGCAAAATTCCCCTCATGGAGCCGAATTAGGATTTTTAGGATGAACGGGGGGATACCCATTTCGCCGAGCGTCCTCCACAGCCTAGATCTGGGGACCAGGTCAAAGGCAGTCTTCAAATCGATGAAAGCAAGATAGAGACTGCCCTTGCCCAGCACCACTACCTTCCAATAGATAAGGAGGAGTCTGAACACTTGGTCCATTGTCCCAGTCTTTAATCTAAATCCGGCCTGGTACTGGGATAGAATTGCTTCTTCCTCAGACCCTGACTGTATCCTATGCAGAAGCATCCGGCCAAAGACCTTCTGCATAGCATCAATCAGACTAATTGGCCTGTAGTTGGAAGGATCGTCTCTGTCTCCCTTCTTGTAAATAGGGACCACTTCGGCCACCTTCCATGACACTGGGACTGGTGTTCCTATGTCAAGAGGTTCTTCGCCTCTGGACTTGGCTGGAACATCAGGTCATATCCCTGGTGGTTCAACACCTGGCAGGTTCACTGAACGCCAGGGCGGACGAACTCAGCCGCAGGTACATGATGGATCACAAATGGCGTCTTCACTCGGAGGTGGCGCAAGGTCTCTTTCAGCAGTGGGGAGAGCCTTGGTTAGATCTATTCGCCACTGAAGAGAACGCGCAATGTCAGCAATTCTGCGCGTTGGAATTTCCAAGGCGGCACTCGCTAGGCGACGCTTTTCGTCGCGAGTGGAGTTGCGGTCTCCTATACGCCTTTCCGCCTATACCACTTCTGCCCAGACTGCTGAAGAAGACCAAGCACGACCGGGCCCAAGTCATTCTTGTGGCTCCGGATTGGGCACAAAGAGTCTGGTATCCTGAGCTGTTACACATGGCCATCGATCCTCCGATCTGACTGCCTCCTCGGGAGGATCTTCTGTCGCAGCAGCAGGGGACGGTCCTCCACCCGAACCTGTCCAGCCTCCACCTCCTTGCGTGGAGATTGAGTGGGGACAGTTGACAGCCTTTGACCTTCCTCCCGAAGTCTGTGATGTTATCTTGGCAGCCAGGCGTCCCTCCACTAATACGGTATACGCCTGCAGATGGAACAAATTTGTGGCATGGTGCACAGCAAAGGCTGTGGATCCCCTTTCTGCCCCTCTTTCTCAGGTTCTCTTGTTCCTCCTGTCTTTGGCCCAGCAGGGCTCTGCTCTGGGCACTCTTAAGGACTACCTCTCAGCCATTTCAGCCTTCCTTAGGCTTCCTGATCAGCCTTCTCTTTTCAAGTCCCCTGTTGTAAATTGTTTTCTTAAGGGCATTACTCAACTTTTTCCTCCTGTCTCCTTCGTAATGTCTCACTGGGACTTGAACTTGGTTCTTACTTACCTTATGTGCGCTCCTTTTGAGCCGCTTCATAACTGTCCTCTCAGACTTCTTACTTTAAAGACTGTCTTTCTGGTTGCCATCACCTCTGCTCGCAGGGTGAGTGAGCTCCAAGCTCTTTCTTCTAAGCCTCCTTTTCTGGCTGTTCATCCGGGCAAGGTCGTCCTCAGAACCAGACCTTCCTTTCTTCCCAAGGTGGTTACTTCTTTCCACATTGGTCAAACCATCACTTTGCCCACCTTCTTTCCCCATCCTTCTAAGGAGGAGGAGAGGCTCCACCGTCTGGATCCAAAACGTGCGCTTTCATTTTATTTGGATCGCACCAAACAATTCCGGGTGGATGACCAGCTCTTTGTTGGCTACGTGGGTGCCAAAAAAGGTCGGGCCGTGCACAAACGGACCATCTCTAGGTGGGTCGTTTTGTGCATTAAAGCTTGCTACTCTTTGGCAAAGAAGGAGCCTCTATTGGGACTGCCCGCCCATTCCACCAGGGCGACCGCAGCTACCACTGCTTTGGGATGGGGAGTCCCCCTCAATGACATCTGTCAGGCAGCTACGTGGGCATCTCTGCAGACGTTCACAAAACACTACTGCCTGGACAGCCAAGTCCGGAGAGATGGCTTCTTTGGCCGTTCTGTTCTCCAGGACTTTCTGGTGTTAACTTAGTTCGCAAACCCACCTCCGGAGTTGGTATTGCTGGGGTATCTATTCTAAGGTAAGGAATCTATAACTAATTGTCTCTTTCAGATGAACAAGTTACTTACCTTCGGTAATGATATATCTGTAAGAGACGTAGATTAGTTATGGATTCCTTACCGCCCCACCCATCCTCCCCGTTCTGCGAACTGACTTCTAGGGTCAGGGAATCCTCTTCAGTGCCCTAGTTTTGTGCAGCAGTGGTCAGTGTCTTGCATGGCTCTGTGCTTCTGGCATGGAATGTCGTGTAAAAGAACTGACGTCAGCGCCTGAGGGCAGTGTCTAAGTAGCTACCGCGACGTCATCCTGGTGACCACAATGCCAACGACGAACGCGGAGCCGACCGACGCCACCTTTCGACGCGCAGGGGTACTGCTGACGAAAAATTCTCCAGATCCAGTCTGACTCCTGGGGGTAATTCTAAGGTAAGGAATCTATAACTAATCTATGTCTCTTACAGATATATCGTTAGCGAAGGAAAGTAACTTGTTCTTTGACAAGCAAGCTGTCCCCAGTGTCCACATTATGGGTACACCAGGGAGTCTGACCAGGGGTCAAGGAAAAGAGCTGTGCATACTTTTGCAGAACCTGTCTGCAATCAGCCTGCTGTTGAGCAGAGAGGGTGTCTGAATAGATAACCCAATCCACTGACCCATCTTGGAGGCTGTAAGAGAGGAGGTCAGGGAGAGGTTAAATCTCTGTCTCCTGATCCTCATCAGTAACCATCAACATGGTCACATCAGCCCTGTCACAATAGAGTTTTAAGAGGTTCACATGTATCACCCGTTTGGGGGACCTGCTAGTGCCCAGGTCTACCAAGTAGGTGACCTCACTCTTTTTCTCTAGGATAGGGTAAGGACCACTCCATTTGTCGTGGAGAGCCCTTGGTGCCACTGGCTTCAAAACACACACCTGCTGTCCTGGTTGGAATTCCACCAGTGCGGCTTTCTGATCATACCAGAGCTTCTGGAGCTCCTGGCTGGCCTCAAGATATTTGGATGCTTTCTGCATGTATTCTGCCATCCTGGAACAAAGGCCTAGTACATAGTCCTCCACATCTTGCTTTGGTACATGATGGGGTTGCTCCCATCCTTCCTTAACCAGAGAGAGTGATCCGCTTGCAGGGTGGCCAAACAGAAGTGCAAAGGGCGAAAATCCTACTCACTTGTGAGGCAAAATGCACTCAGGGTAACAGAACATCCCCTCTCCATTTGAGTTTTTCAGGGAGTCCCATTATCATGCCTTCCAATGTCGTTTTGAACCTCTCAACAAGACCATTGGTTTGTGGGTGGTAAGGTGTTGTGAACTTGAGGATCACCCCACACTGATCCCACATGAGTTTTAAGTATGCAGAGATGAAGTTGGAACCTCTGTCTGATACTACCTCCTAGGAAACCCTTTCCTGGTGAAGACACCAATAAGGGCCTTGGCTACTTCAGGGGCTGTAGTAGTCCTGAGGGGAATGGCTTCAGGATTCCTGGTGGCATGATCCACTACCACCAGTGTGAATTTCTTTCCTGAGGCGGTGGGAGGTTCAAGTGGACCCACTATATCCACACCTACCCTCTCAAAGGGAACCCCAACCACTGGTAGTGGAATTAAGGGGACCTTTGGGTGTCCTCCTGTCTTGCCACTGGCTTGACAGGTGACACAGGAGCTTATAAACTCCTTCAATTTTTGGGACATCTGGGGCCAATAGAAGTGGGTGACCAATCTTTCCCAATGTGTGGTCTGGCCCAGATGCCCAGCTAGGGAGATGCCACAGGCTAGAGTGAGTAGAAACTCCCTAAACAACTGAGGCACTACCACTCTCCTACTGGCACCAGGTTTGCGGTCTCCAGCCTCAGTGTACAGGAGTCCTTCTTCCCAATAGACCTTGTGGGAGCCACTGACTTCTCCCTGCTCCTGTGCGGCAGCTGGCTGTCTCAGGCCTTCAAGAGAGGAGCAGACCTGCTGCCCAAGGCACAGCTGTTCCCTAGAGCTCCACCTCATAGGTTTAAGCTCCATAGGCTCAGTTCCCTCTGGGGTTGACAAGTCTTCTCCCTGAGGAGAGGGGTCCTCATCTTTCTGCTGTGGGGAAGCTGTTTCACCAGTCTTCCTACCTTTTCTCTTTGGAGGTTGGGCCATCATTTCAGGCTCCAACTCTCCTTTTTCACCCTGTGGCACTGTGCTCTTTGCTTGGAAATGATCTGGAAACCTCAGCATAGACTAAGGTAGAAATAAAGACACATGCAGCCATGCTGCAGATCCCTGAGATAGTGTGTGAAGACAAGAGCACAGTGCCTAGCACAGGGTGAAAAAGGAGGCTGTGAGTTTTGGAGAGACCACTACCTGTTTCAGTCCAGCAAAGCCCCCCACCCCCACCACCCACCTTCCCCAGTCTAATGTCGCCATGGCATGGTTAGCGGTAACACTATCAGCATTGGTAACTGGATATGTTTTTTAGTCCGGTATTGCTCTGGGGAAAGCAGTGTTTTTCTCACCATGGTGACACTGGCACCTGTATCCCTCAGGGCTTCTATCTTAGTCCCATTTACTAAAGGGTACTGCAGGTATTTCTTTAAATTAGGGGACCAGACAGCCAAAGTGGCTAACCCTCCCTCTCCTTCAGAGACTAAAACAGCCTGGTGTGGGCCCTGATTTGCTCTGGGCACACTATCGATCCCATCTGGAGATTTACCACACCAATAGAAACTGGAGGGGGACTAGGGGCTGGTTTGTTGAGACAGGCAGGATCTCCAGTTCAGTGTCCCTTCTTGTTACAGTGGAAACACCAGGCCTTAGCAGGATCAAAATGTTTCAACTTATACTCACCAGTGGGGTGGGAAGAGTTCTTGGGCCCACCCCCCCTGGACAGAGTTTTGGGGGCCTTTAGAAGACTCTTGTGTTTTAGCCTTTGGCTTCTCACCCTGTTTCCCCTGGGGAGGCTTGGTAACCCCCTTCTTTTGGTCACCCCCAGTGGTTGTCTTGGTCACACTTGGCTTGACCCAGTGTTCCACCTTCTTTCCCAATTCCTGGGGAGATATTGGACCTAGGTCTACCAGATACTCAAGCAACTTTTCATTGATGCAGTTACTTAAAATATGTTCCTTCATAAACAAATTCTAAAGTTCCTCATAATTCTTCACTTTACGTCCAGTCAACCAGCCATCTAGTGTCTTTTCTGAGTAGTCTACAAATTACACCCAGGACTGACTCTGGGATTTCTGAGCCATCCTGAATTTAATTCTGTACTCCTCAGTAGTGAGCCCAAATCCCTCAATCTGGGTACCCTTCAAGAATTCATAGGACTAAGCTTCTGCTCCAGTAAGGGTCAGAAGTCTGTCCCGCACTTACCAGTGAACAGTTCCCAAAGGATTGCCCCCCAGTGAGTTTTCCTAATCTTTCTGGCCTCACAAGCCCTCTCAAAGGTTGTGAACCACTTGGTGATATCATCACCATCCTCAGGTTTAGGGGCAATCCCTTTGGGGATTTTAGGATCATAAGATCCTTCCTTCTCCTGATTTTTAAAATTGCTGCCACCATTGATGGGACCTAGGCCCATCTCTGCTCTCTCTTTCTGTAGAGCTTGGAGCTTAGTCTCTAGCTCTAGTCTTTTGGACATCCTTGCTAAAAGAAGATCCTCATCAGTGTAGTTGACCTCACTGTCTGGTATAGAGTTAGCCCTACCTCCTGTAGGAGCCAGACCCTGTATCTCTTGGGTGTGGAGGGTAGGACATACAGTTCCTATCCTCCCTAAGTAGTTGAGGTGGATTATCTAAGACCTCATCATCCTCACTACTTTCCCCATTCTCCTGAAGATTCTCATCTTCAGCAATGTGGTGGTCCCTTACATATTCTGTCATGAACTCTTGTAGTTGTATTCTGGTAGGGTTAAACCCAGTTCTTATTTGCTTAGCTTTACAGAGAAGCTGCATCTCTCTAACCTCTAGGTTGGAGTAAGGAGTAAGGTCAAGCTTCATAGCTATCTTCTCTGGGTTGCTCATTATTTTACTAAAGTGGGGTTTCTGTTTAAAAGACTGGAACAATTCTAAGTACTTCCCCTAACTTCAGTGACTTTTATGTTTCTTAAAAATGTGCTACAGGGACTTAACACAAAGCCCTAACTAGACTTTCAGAAGTTTGAAAAATAGTCAATTAAAAAAATGAGTTGTGCTAAAGTAAATTTTTGGATTCTTGTCATGTGATCAGGTGTTGACTAAGTTAGTCCAATAAATGCAAGGCTCTACATCCCACCGCTGATCCACCAACGTAGGAAGCTGGCTCTGTATATACCATACCAAAGTAAGGTATAGCGTGCACATAGTCCAGGGAGTCCCCAGAGGTATAGCAGAGGCTACATTAGGTAAGAACTAACATCTCTCTTTGTGGTAGTGTGGGCGAGCAGTTAGGCTTATCCATAGGGTGTGTTAAGCATGTATTGTATTCTCTCAATCAAGACTGATTACATACACTCAGACAGAATCCAGACCAATTGGGTAAGTATAAAAAAGGTATACTTAAGTTTTATTTCTAGAACCAAGCAGGACTTGGCACAAGTAAGTGGAATATAATCTCAAATGTAAGACTTTACATGGAAATGCAGTTGTATTTGAAATTGTAATCGTTACAGGTTTGTATATGATTCATAAACAGTTTAAATTACATAGTAATTACTTTTGGAATACCTTTAGCTTACTTTTGTATCTGATAGAGACATCTAGCCGCAGATTCCTTAACTTAGAATATCCCCAGGCGTCCGACTGGATCCTGAAAATTTTGCGCAGCAGTACCTCTGCGCGCCGGGGGGCGGCGCCGCCTGGCTCCGCCCTGACGTCGTCCCCGGACATGACGTCAGTGGAGCCATATAGGAGCCTCCCGGCGCGCTGACGTCAGTTTCCTTCTTTTCCGCGTTACAACGCGGATCCGGGATTCAGCTGTTCCTCTGGCCTGTTTTTATTCAGGCCCCTTTTTTCGACGTCGTTGGCGTCGGGGAATAGTGTGCGATGCCTTCGGGCTTTAAATTGTGCGGGACTTGTTCGCGTCAGATGTCGGCGTCGGACCCGCACGCCATTTGCATGTGGTGTCTTGGGTCGCACCACGACTCCGAGGAGTGTGACGCCTGCCGGCAGATGCGTCCGAAGTCCCTACGGGAGCGGCGGATGAAGCTCTTGGCCACCCGGTTGACCCGCCCGGCGTCTCCCCGACGTTCTCCCCGACGTTCTCCAGTGGGTTCGTCTCTCCGCTCCCGGAGTCGATCCCGCGAACGTCGATCTGCAGGTAAGCACAAGTCACGGAAGTCGAAGTCCTCGCTTCCACGTGACGGTGGGGGCCATGGTTCCTGCTCCTTCGCGGAGCCGTGCCCCCCGGAGTCGGCCTCCTTTTACCCGCCCTTTCCGGGTACTGGTGCGACTCGGCCCCAGATGGAAGCCTATTACCAGGCTCTGCACTCCATCTTTGGGTCACCTCCACTCCCTGGTGCGCCTTCGGGTCCCACAGTGGAGGTAGGCATTCAGGTCGGGTCTCCGCCGGCGGGTTCGCCCTCGGCGCCGGCTGAATGCCTCGACTCCGGCTCCGGAGTCGTGCCGGTGTCGGCTCCAACCGATGGGCGTTCCAGCCCCACGCCGAGCCATTCTGTCTTGTCCCCGCATAGCCCCTGGCGGCTCCCTGCGTTGACATCGGCACCGGCGGCACTCTGCCTGTCGTCTCCTGGACCTCAGGCACTTTCTCCGCACCTCTCGGTGGTGGAGACGTTGCCGCCCACTCGTCCAGCCGAGTCGCCCCTCATGGGGCACGACGTCGCTTCGGCGCCGGATCGGCGTCAGTCGACGCCGGAAGGGTCGCCGGTACCTCTTGGCTCTCCGCTTCCAGAGGACACGGAACCGCTGTGCTTGGGCTTGTCTCCACGCCCGTTGGCTCCGCCGCCATGGAGGCAGTGGCCCCTTCTTCCTCCTGCTGGGGGACGTGTTAGTTTGCAACCGTCCCTACAGATGGGCTCTTGTCCCCCCCCCGGACGCCCACTGAAGCTGGTGCTTTATTTTTACGGGGTGTTCGCAGGGCGGCAGCTGTTTTGCACTTGCACCCTCCTTCTGTCCTCTTGTCCTCTGATCCGTTGTTGGATCTCCTCCACCAAGGTGCGGTGGATCTTGAGCCCTTGCTGCCCTTTAGCGGCTTGTTGTTCGACGCCCTTCTCGGGACTTGGGTGCGTCCCTCTTCAGGAGATGCTGTCGATAGGGCCGTTGCGCATCGGCATCGTCCGGCCCCTGGGGGCCCATCCTGTTTGTCCCTTCAGCCTACTGCTCACGGTCTCGTGGTGCAGGTGTCTTTCGCCATGCAGCCTTCTTCTCCGCCTCTACTGCAGCCTCCTACTAGGGAGTCTCGTTGGCTGGAGACATGTGGACGCAGCATTTTTGCGTCCGCTAGTTCGGCATTACGTGCTCTCAACACAGTTTGCGTTTTTGCCAGGGCTTCTTCTGCCCTTTGGAACTCCGTGGAGTGTCTTTTGCCTGCCCTCCATGAGTGTCATCGAGCTGATATGGCTTGTCTCATTCACGAAGGCAGAGAGATGGCGCGGTTTACGATTCGGTCCGCCGTTGATTCTACCGATTCGGTGGGTAGGACAATGGCGCGGGCCGTTGCCTTGCGCCGCCATGCCTGGCTGCGCGACGGGGGTTTCCCTGACAATGTCCGTGACAGTCTCCGGGATTTGCCTTTTGATGGTGTGTCCCTGTTTGACGCACATGCGGACTCTGCGGTTCGCCGCCTTCTGTCTCACCTTTCGTAGTTTTTGTTCCGGTTGAGGTCCTTGTCCTTACCCAGCTCTGTTGTCTTGACTCATGTTGGGCCGGGTTCATGCTGTACTGCCTGAACGGCCTGGGCGGCTCCTCGCCGTATTTTCTTTCATTTATGCAGCAGTTTTGCTGCTTATCCTTCTCAGTTCCTATAGCCTGGTGGTTCAGGTTGCACCCTTCCTCCACGGGTTATGTGTTCGGAGCCTGTGGTTTCTAAGCTCCACTTTTACGTCCTCTGTCTTGAGCTTCCGCTCCAGAGGAGCCCCTGGTTGGGGTTGATACTTACCCTATGTGGGGTATTTGTTTGCTATTGTATAGCTGCCTTCCTTCGACAGTTGCCTTTGTTCGCTTCTGTGGGGTCCTTTTCACTCGGTCCTCCTGCGGCTGTGCCTGTGTGTTTTGCACGCTGCTGCTGCGGGCCCTTCAGGGGCCTTCTTGCGTGCCATTGGTGGGGTGTCGGCTGCTGGCCTGCATTTTTCCCAATACCTTTCTTCAGGACGGAAGGGCTTTCTGCTCCTTCCCGTCCCCTCATGGTTCTTCGCTGCGGCTGTTCCATCTGTGGCCGCCATGTCGGAAGGCCCTGTCGTTGTCCCCGAGCACTCCTACTTAGCTCGGCACTCTCCCTCTGTGTTCTATCGGCGTACCATGCCTGCTCCCTAGTGTCTCCGGCTGGTACATTCTTCTCTGGTGCCTTCTGTTGCCTCGTTCTCCTCTGCTATATCCATGCTGCGTAGCCCTTTCCTGGTGGACTTCGCTCTCCATGGTGGCGTTCTGGCTCCAGACGTGGTTGATCTTCCTTGTCTTGTGCCTTGCCTTTGGCACTTCCTCTGCCACCGTTTCTCATGCCCCTGTTGCGTTCCGCGCAGGGTTGGCGTGCTTTCTTTCGGGCTGCGGTTGCTGCTCTCAGCGGGGGCGGTCTCCTCAGGGCATTGTTCTCTCATGGGGCGTGTTAGGGGAGCTGATGTGGTCTCCTGGCTAGATGCCGATTTTCGAGCTGGAGCGCGAGGTTCTGGTCTCGGGGTCAACTCTACATCTTGTGATTCTGGACACATCACGGCTGGCCTGGCCTCCTTGCCTCTCTCGCAATAGCCAATGGGTCTGCTCCACCGTCGGTGGCTGTTGCTCTCGCTCTGGGCATTGTTCTGCCCAGTGCCGCTGCTGCGTGGCTGTTGGGGCTCTGGTGTTTTTTCTTTCTCTTCAGTGTGCTACCCACACATACGCCTCCCACATGCTTACTACTCCGGGTAGTCGCCGAGGTCTGGTCCCTCACTTTCGTGAGCGCCGTTCACACAATGCGCCTGGTCTTGCGCCTCTTGTGTCTCAGCTTGCTCGTGGCGCTTCATGGGGCCTTCTCCTTCCATGGTGTGGTTCTGGCGGTACATCCAGGTTTCTTGGTGTTCTTCGGTTACCCACGTGCGTGGCACTGGTTGTTACCGTTCTTTTCTGCCTTGGGCTGTCCGCCCTTTTGCGTAACGGGTGCATTGGCAGGTCTTGTGTTTCTTGTAACACTAACTCATCTTGGGCGTAGTCAGCATCTTCCCGCTGCTGTTCCCACTCTCACAGTGTTTCTTTCACTGTCGTGCATGGCCCTCTGACTCGGTACGTCCTTGTGCCCTAGTTAAACCTTCCTCTTTCAACGGTCCATCGGATCCTGTGGGTCCCTCACATCCTGCATTCGTGCCTCTCCGGCTACGGCAGGTGTCCACTCTTATTCCACATCCCCCTTTTGGGTTTGTGCTAATTTTCTCCGCTGTTGACCAACAGGGATTTCCTGCCGCCCTCGGCAGTCTTTCATGCCTTTGCCTCTCATTGTTGGCCACTTCCTCCGGAGTATCCTGGTCCGGTGTTGGCTTTTCTGGCAGCGCTGTCCCCACTGTGTTTAGTCAGCTGGTTGACACTTCTGTTCCCTTGGGAACTTAGTGGGGTTCTGTCGCAGACCCGCCTCCAATGGGGTATGGCTTTGGTATCTATTCTAAGTTAAGGAATCTGCGGCTAGATGTCTCTATCAGATGTACGAGTTACTTACCTTCGGTAACGATGTATCTGGTAGAGACGTTGTCTAGCCGCAGATTCCTTAACGCCCACCCATCCTCCCCGATCTGCGAGGACCTTTTCAGGTGGGGTTTTTGGCTTTCGCCTCCTTTGGGGTGGCTTGTCCTTCTACGGGGCGGCGTTTTTTCGCCTTGCTCCCCGTTGGCCTCTTCCTTTGGTTTACTTGTTCCCCCCCCCATTTTCATGCTGGGGCGGTGGATTCAGGTGTCCTTCTGCGTTTTTACGCATCAGTTTCTTCCAGTATGGTGCCTACTGGTGTTCTCTACCCTCCCACCCGCCTTCTCTGTTGACGCTCCTGCAGTCAATTAGTGTTCCGATCTCTTTTGGGCCTGTTCCTACGACCGATAATTCTCTCACAGGGGACACGGTCTCCCTATTTCTTTCTTCTTTTCTTAATCCTATGGGTGGGTGCTTTTTGCCTGTCGCTCTCGGCTCATTCTTTCCGTCTTGCCTCAGGAGTGGGCACTCTCTCGCTTTTGCGGGGTTGCTTCTCAGTTTACTGTTCTGCCCTCTTCATTTCCTTTCATCCGGTGCAGACTTTCTGTCGTCTGCCTCGGTCTTCTTTTTGTAGGTCGATTTCCCTCAGGGGTGACATTCACTTCGCTCTTGCGAATTGGCTTCTCAGAGTATTGCTCTGCTCTTTCCTTTTCGACACCTTTCAGTCGACAGTGCTTCTCACTGTCGCTCATGGTGCTTTCTCACCAATTCTCTTTTTATTCGCACACTGTTCCCATACTCTCACAGTTTTGCTGGGGGCTCCGCGTTGTAGCGCGGAAACGTTCCTCCGAAGAAAACTGGCGTCAGCGCGCCGGGAGGGTCCTATATGGCTCCACTGACGTCATGTCCGGGGACGACGTCAGGGCGGAGCCAGGCGGCGCCGCCCCCGGGCGCGCAGAGGTACTGCTGCGCAAAATTTTCCGGATCCAGTCTGACGCCTGGGGATATTCTAAGTTAAGGAATCTGCGGCTAGACAACGTCTCTACCAGATACATCGTTACCGAAGGTAAGTAACTCGTACATTACATCGACTATTCGAGGTGGTATGCCTAGATACCACTCGGGATGGTGTCCAGGCATTCCCCAAGAACCCAACTTACCTCTCCATCCGGTGGTCGCCTTCTGGAAGTCTCCCTGCCCAAGCCTGCAGCATCTTTGCCGAACCGAAGGTCTTCATTTGAAGCCACAGGGTCTCCGACGTCTCCTTGGCACCCGACACCCGGGCGCCCCTGTGCCGCTGGTGATGCAGCCCCTGTGATGATTTTTGGCCCCTGCAGTGCTGACCTTAACCCCAGGAGCTTTGCTCCCACACCCGAGTGGCCTGCTCGTAAGCAGACAGTGACTGAAGGCCCCCCTTAGTCTCATTGGCTTAAGTTAGGCCCCTGCACTCTGCACCAGGCCACTCCAGTGCCACTGGTGGTGCAATTTGAGTGCCTACCTAGACCTTGGGGAGCCTTGGTCCTAACCCCCAAAACTCCAAACTCATAAGTCGTTCACTTACCTGAGAACTGTTAATCCTTTTTATCCCATAGGAACCAATGTTACGAGTTTTGTTCTTAAAAAATTTTTCTACGTGTTGAGCTGAACTTTTTTATGAAAGAAAAAGTAACTACACTGCATATCGTAAAACGTCTTACTGATCTTGTATTATGAGATCCCCGGCGACCCAGGGCCTTGGGGCATCGGGTGCAGGGGTGTCTTTTGGCGTAGGGTTTTTCTTATCAGCTCTGGTCGCTGTCGGGGGGGGGACCCTTTAGGTTGAGGCTGCAGGTGTCGTCTTGAAGCTTGAGGGCTGTCGGGGATCACCAGATCCCAGGTCAGGATAGCTGGGTAGACCTCCTCGTGGTGTTGGGGCACTCGGACTGTGGGCATCGGGTGCAGAGTCGTGCAAAATCGCATAGCTGGATTCTGTGTGTGAGTCTTTGCTTTAGTAAATCCGGTGCTCCCGGGAGACAGAGTCTGTAAGATGGTTACAGGGTATGTCCTCCTGGCTCTGGGGGGCTTCTGGCTGCTGGACACAATGGGTTCTCGCTGTAGGCAGATTGAAGTTAGGACAAGCCGGTAGGGCTGGGGCCAAAGCGGTAGGTGTCCTCTTCTTCCTGGGTCAGCACAGCTCTTCGGTCCTTCTTTCTTTCTCGAATTTGTGAAGGCAAGGTTCGGGGTTGCACCTAAATACTATATTTAGGGGCATTACATGGGTGTGCAGGTCAGGACCAATGGGTCCCTTTCTTGGGTTGGGTATACCCCCTATTATGCCACCCTCCAGTGGGAGGGGGCATGAGCCTCTTCCTAATTGGATGGGGCCCCTCACCTTCAAGGTAAAGGGGACTGAGATGAGTGCTTCACGGCGCCTCCCCCACCTGAAGGGTGGGGTTGGCAAAGGTGAGCACACCTCTCTTCCTAGCTTGGTTTTCCCGCCGATTCTCCCACTCAAAATGGGGGCCAGAACCGGTGGGAGCCAGTTGCTGGGGGCAGCAAAAGGCAGGTACAGCTTGCAAAGGCAGCAGGCCTTTGAAGCTTCCCCTTCATGGATCCAACCCATCCTGGGGGAGGAGGCATGACACCTCTGCCCAGGATGGGCTTATTTCTGGACCCAGAAAGCGGAGGCCCTCTACCCAGGGGTCCAGAAACCTGTCTGGTGGTGGCAAATGGCAGGCAGTCATTCAGGAACCACACCAAGGCTGGTCGTTTTTCAGGGGGCATCTCTAAGATGCCCTCTGTGTGCATCTGGCATCAATTCCCACACTGGCATCAGTGTGGGTTTAATGTTCTGAGAAGTTTGCTACCAAACTTCCAGGTTTCAGTGAAGCCAACTGTGGAGTTCATAATGGCCAACTCTAGACCATACACTCTTTATGGCTTCACTGCACTTACAATGTCTAAGAATGGACTTAGACACTGTAGGGGTACAGTGCTCATTCCACTGTACCCTCACATAGGGGCTAGTGCACTCTGCTAGAGGGGTGACTTACCTAGGCTCCAGACAGTGGATTGTAGGCATGGCCCACAGGGATGTGTGCCTTGTCGACTCTTCACTTTTCTCTGCACCAAAACACGTAGCCTGCAATGGCAGTGTGTGGGTAAGGTACAGGGCCTCTAAGGGTGGCACAATAGGTGCTGCAACCCTTAGAGGCCTTCCCTGGTCACGGTTTCCTTGGTACCCATGGTACCTTTTACAAGGGGCTTACCTGTGGTGTCGTGTAGTTCCTATAAATCTATATAAGATATGCGCGTTTAGACAACATACACTTTGGGATTGGTATCCAGACTGATTCTAGAGACTACCACCGGGTATGTTCGCCTGTATACCAGCTAGCTCACAGTGCCACTATAACCTCCTCTTACCAAGAAGAGAATAGTTTATTTTGATTTTTATATGAAAAGTTTTATATAGCGCTGGCTAAACCCAGAGGTATCAGAGCGCTTTACATGAGGACGAGCATTGTTTCAGAGCATAGTTACCAGTTACAAGTTACACAGTTTCAGAGCATAGTTACAAGTTGCTGGAGCATAGTTACATGTGTTAAAAACATATACGTAGGGAAAAAGCAGGTAAGGGGAGAGATTCAGGGGAGAGAGGATAGGAGCAGGGGAGGTAGACAAAGAATGAAAGAGGGAACGAGGTGGGGGAGGGTGAAGGAAACACAATCGGGAGACGAGGAAAAACAGTGTCCAACGTCCGGTGTGCTGTGATCCCAGTGGAAATGGTGTCATTCCCACACCTCCCCTGTGTGTGGCTCCCTTAACGCTGTGGACTCTCTCAGAGGGGTGTCTGAGACTCCAGGGCATAAATACTGGATCCCTCCCCAACAAGGGGAGAAGGAGTGCTTTGGCAAGGGGCGCCATTCCCCCACCTCCGCTGTGTGTGGCTCCCTTGACGCTGTGGACTCTCTCAGGGGGGGTCTCTGAGACTCCAGGGAATAAATGCTGGATCCCCCCCAACAAGGGGAGAAGGAGTGCTTTAGTAAAGGGCACACACCATGGTGGTAACTTTAGGGATAATGGTGTATTGCATGGTAAAACAGTTTTAGAATTTGCCCATGGGGCATAGTCAGAGGTCAATCAGAAGATACCATCCTCGTGGGGGAAGGTTATTTGATTGTGTGCTCTAAGTTGATTCCGCCTCCAACACCAGATCACATAGAGGACTTTGTGTCAAGGTTAAAACACAAGGGTGGTGGCCATCTTGAGGACAGGCAGGGAGTTCGAAGAAAAATCGGAACAGAGGAATAACAATAAATTGCAGATCGCTCCACTGAAGGACTAGCCTCAACATTAACTTCAGGATTCTGAGAGGCGAGGGGATTTGTTGCCTCGGCATGTGACCAGGGAGATCACGAGTGACATAAACCTCTTGGTAGCAACCATTGTAAGGTCAGGCAACACGGTGATCCAGCTTGGAGCTCCAATAAATTATCCCAAACTTGGTGACCGCGAACCAAGGCTCTGGGAGTTGCTCCCTCTTAGTGACTGGTGCATTTATAAAATTCCCTCTCCATCGGATTGCTCGTTGAGGGCCGTTCGGATTCAGTGTGTGATTTCTCAGAGGTCCGATTGCCAAGTGTGTACAGGAAGCCTCTTATGGGGGGGGACTCCTCTGCCTCTCAATTCTCCTCCCAACAGTCAGAGGGGCCTCTCCACGCATCCATACGGCCCCCAGCAGCCAGCTCCTGCACTCACCGCTGATTCACCACTCAACTATCGAACATGACAACCCTGTCCCATCAGGGATCGTGGAAACAGTACAGTACTTTTCGCTCAGTCACTCGTGCTCACTTTGTCTCAGAGAGATGCACAGAATAAACAGTGGGGACGTTTTCAATAACCATTTATTGAACCAGCGTCCTTCTAGTGTAAAATAGGTGTGCTGAAACAACAGTAAGACAGAAACAGATATAAATGATTACAAGCACCAACAGAGTAAATCGATGGTAGATTTCTACCATAATGTTAAAACAATGGATATATGCAGGGCTATAGATGCATGACAATAATAATGCGTACTCCTATGATGCTAACCCTAACTTGATGTACCTAAATGTATCTAGCATTTATGTAGGTGTAGAGCCAAGAATCCACCTAGGCTGAAGCCAACCCCATTACCTGAAGTGAGAGACTGTGGGACCCCATCTTGGTCTCGAGATGGACGCCCTGCGAGGGATGTCAGACCACTGCAATCTGGAGTGTCTGCGTGCAGGAATCTCAGCGTCTCGCGCCAGTGTGTCAGCATGAAAGTCTTTTCTCCTCTGCCTACCCTGGCAAAGATGTGGTGTATATATACCTTGCTGTGCCATGTCGGTCAAGGATGACAGAAGGGATGATCCTTTTACATAGTTTTTATGCAGAAGATGGTAATCCTGCTGTGATCTTGAGAATCCTCATGCATAATTAATGAGGCTAGTTTTCGGGGAAAATCACACAACATTTATGCCTTGCTTAGCTAGGTAAAAGATAAATACCAAAACCTGTTATGAAGTGCAATGTACGGTAAATGTAGGTGAAGGGTTAGGTGACTACTCAAGCCTATATTGGGGTACCCTACGAAACATAAGTGGCCAGAGATGTACCAATTGGGGGTACAAAGGTACAGCTTTGGGAAAGAAAACAGGCCCTGGGAACCTGATTGGCAGGGACCCAGTACACACCAAGTCAAAGTGCATCACGCATCAGGCAAAAAGTGGGGGGTAACCATGCAAAAAGGGGCACTTTCCTAAACAGCAGCACTAGGGCGGCCGGGTGCAGAGTGCAGGAGCCCAATGTTAGCCAATGGGACTGGCGGGAGTTTGATCAGGGGCTGCTTACGAGCAGGCCACTTGGTTGTGGGAGAAAAACTCCTGGGGGTAAGATCAGCACTGCAAGGGCCAACAATCAGCACACGAGCTGCACCACCAGCCGCATGGAGGCGGTCGGATGCAGGGTGCCAAGGGAACGTCGGGAGCCCAGGTGATTCCAATGGAAATCTCTGGTTTGGAGGAAAGGCTGCGGGCTCGGTCACAGAAGGTTCCTGAGGGTGACCACCGGCAAGAGAGGTACGTTGGATTGTTGAGGGATGCTTTGGACACCGTTGGTTGGGCAGCCCAAGGCTGTGGGTCGTTGGGTGCAGGGGTGTCTTTAGGCATCAGATTTCCTGACCAGCTCCCGTCGCGGTCGGAGTGACCCCCTCAGGTTGAAGCTGCAGCCGTCTGGTAAAAGGACGAGGTAGGTCGAGGATGACCGGATCCCAGGTCAGGATCACTGGAGAGACCTCCTTGTGGTGTTGAGCCACTTGAATTCGGTCCGTGCAGAATGGTGCAGACTGGTGCAGAACTGCAAATCCGGCTGGATCCGGAGTCTGTGTTGGAGTCTTTGTTTGAGCAAACCCGGTGTTCATGGATGACAGAATTTTTGTAGTGAAGGCAGGCCAGGTCCTCTGGATTCTGCATGGCTGCTGGACATGCAGGGGTTTCTCTTGGTGCAGGTCGAAGTCGAGACAGGTCAGTAGGGCTGGGGCAAAAGCAGTTGTTCTCTTCTTCTTCCTTCAGCACAGCTCTTCTGTCCTTCTTCTTGAATCTGAGGAGGCAAGGTTATGGTCGCCCCTAAATGCTAATCTTAGGGGCGTTACAGGGGTGTGCAGGTTGGGACCAATAGGTCCCTTCTTTGGGGTGAGTTCATCCCCTATTATGCCACCCTCCAGTGGGAGGGGGGGCTTGAGCCTCTCTGTGGTTGGCTGGGTCCCCTCATCTTCAAGATGGAGGGGACTGAGATGTGTCCTTCACCTCGCCTCCCCTACCTGAGGGGTGGGGTTGGTAAATTGGGCACATCTTTCTTCCTAACTCGGTTTCCCCACCAATTCTCCCACTTGAAGAGGGGGGGTCAGAACCGGTGGGAGTCAGTTGCTGGGGATAGCAAAAGGCAGGGTCTGCTTATCAAAGGCGGAAGGGCTTTGAAGCTTCCTCTTCGTGGACCCAGCCCAGGGGAAGAGACATGACACCACTGCCCAGGATGGGCTTTGTTTCTGGACCCAGAGCGCCAGCCCTTTACCTAGGAGTCCGGAAACCTATCTGGTGGTGGCAAATGGCGGGTAGCCATTCATGAACAACACCAGGGCTGGTAGTTTTTTAGGGGGCACCTCTAAGATTCCTTCTGAATGCACTTTACATTAAATCTCACACTGGCATCAGTGTGGGTTTAATGTGCTGAGAAGTTTGCTTTCCAAACTTCCTATGTTTCAGCATAGCCATTATGGAGCTGTGAAGTTTGGAATGACCAAATCCCAGACCATATACTCTTTATGGCTTTACTGCACTTATAATGTCTAAGAATGGACGTAGACACTGTAGGGGTACAGTGCTCATGCAACTGTGTCCTCACCTGTGGTCTAAAACCCTGCTAGAGGGATGACTTACCTAGGCCACAGGCAGTGGGTTGCCAGAATGGCGGATGTGTGCCATGTCGACTACACTTTTCTCCACACCACAACATGCTGCCTGCTTTGGCAGTGTGTGGGTGTTAGGGAGCAGGGCCTTTAAGGGTGGCACAATAGATGCTGCAGCCCTTGGAGGCCTTCCCTGGCCACAGGGCCCTTGATACCATGGTACCTTTTACAAGGGGCTAACCTGTGGCCAGAGAGGTGTCAATTGGGTGTACAAAGGTACAACTTTGGTAAGGGAACATAGGTACTGGGGCCAGGATCCCAGCACACACACAGTTAAGTTGACATCAGGTATCTGGCAAAAAGTTAGGGGGTAACCATGCAAAAGGGCCCCTTTCCTACACAAACCCCCCGCAAACGAAAGTGGATGAGACTAACCTTTCCCAAGAGAGTCTACATCATCTAAGTGGAAGAACCTGGAAAGTCCATCTGCATTGGCAGTCCCAGGTCTTTGTTCCACTGTAAATCCATTCCCTGTAGCGAGATGGACCATCTCAAGAGTTTGGGGTTTTCACCTTTCATATGCATTAGCCATCTGAGAGGTCTGTGGTCAGTTAGGATTAGGATTTGAGTCCCAAACAGGTAGGGTCTCAGCTTTTTCAGGCACCAAACCACAGCAAAGGCCTCCCTCTCGATGGCACTCCAATGCTGTTCCCTGGGGAGTAGCCTTCTATTTATAAAAGCAACAGGTTAGGAATCTTAGGAAGATCTTAGGAAGGTCTTAGGAAGATCTTACAGAACTAGCCAAAGAACTAGCCAAAGAAGTTTGTCACATCCCAGATTTTATCCGTGGCATACTAAGTATTGGCCATCCAGTTTATAAAAGAAAGTTTGATGTTGCTCGTGCTCTTGAATGGGTGAAAAGCACAGGTGATACCAAAGTTATCCAGAAGTTTGAAACGCTTGGTGCTCATGGCTGGCCATCTTTGGAAATTTTCTTCTTTGTATATCAACAACATATAGAAAGAGTGGCTAAGGAGTTCCCCAGCTTGAAAGATGAACTTGAAAATACAGACTGTACTCTTTGTGTTAAGAAAAGTGAATTGTTAAAGACAAAGGGAAATAAAGAATTCACCAGTCAGCGCTTTGAATCTGCTATTAATTGGTATACCAAAGCTATCAACCATCACCCAAAAATCATCTTCTATATGGCAACCGAGCCCTTTGCTATCTACGCCTTTCTCAGTACACGATGGCCCTGGCTGATGGAAAAGATCTACTATTCTCAATCAAAAGTGGGCCAAGGGTCACTATCGATTTTGTGATGCTCTTTTGCACTTGGTGAATATATGGAAGCTCTTCAGGCTAATTTTAAAGCTCTTAAGCTGTGTGAGGATGACCCAGATGGAGTAAAAGAGCTAACTCAGCAAGTTTTAAAGTTCAAAAAATTGCTTGAAGAAAAACAAGCCGAAGCAGGCATTCCAGATGTTCAAATTCCGTCACAAACTTCCATCTTTGAGAATTCACCAAGTGCGGACCTCGGGTTGTCTGCTTTTCTATATACTAGAACAGCTAAGAGAAAAAAGAAGAAAGTGCCACCGATTCCTACAGCTGCTCTTAAGAAAACTGACAGTACGGAATCCGTTGTTAATTCAGACACATAAAATACAAAAATACCTTCTGAGTTTCCTACAGGTCATAACAAAAACACTATGCCAACAGATTCTAGAAGCAAAAGCCCTCATGGAAAATCTAAGAAAAACATCAAATTAATTGAAAAGTCTAGATACATGGAGGAGGATGCCTGACTCCAACATGGCGGCCGTGCGAGCCCCAGTCATCAGGAGGCAGCGGATGAGGGATCTCAGAATACCCGGGTTCCTGACCTCGTCATGGCCACCACACAAACGGACTAAACAACTAGGCTCCTACCTACTATTCCTCACTCTCGAAGCCCTTACACCACCCACCCCCTTCTCGCTCCACCGGTCTGCAGCAAATAGAGAAGCCCCTCCAACCACACCGGACTCCATAGACTGGCTCATCGAGCTTACACCAGCGAGGCTAGGGGTGCTCCCGCACCATCCTCCCCCACCCGGCTCTCCCATCATGACATAAACTATGTGATCTTCCTCTGACCGTTGAGATCTAGCTAGCTGACCGATGCCTGGTGGAGCTACCTGTTAGCTAAAGAGGAGATGGGTTGTAGACTTCCCCCTCGGCTGTCACCTACCCAGCCGGACTTTGGGCAGACTTTCCTTCGTCTCTGTCGTATCTCCCCCCTACCCCTTTACCCTTCCCCCCCACCCTTCTACGCTCCATTTATCTCGCCTTCCTATGCTCTTTAAATGTTTTTCAGCCAAGACCTTGCTATTTGGCCGATGCCCGGTGGAGCTACCTGATAGCTAAAGAGGAGATGGGCCGTGGACTTCCCCCTAGGCCGTCAGCTACCCAGCCGGACTTGGGGCAGACTTTCCTTCGTCTCGCCGTCGTATCTCCCTCCTACCCCTTCACTCTACCCCCTTTCCCTTCTACGCTCCATTTATCTCATTTTCTATACTCTTTAAATGTTTTACTAGTAACTGATGTAACCTGTTTCCTGATGTAATTTTGTAACTTTGTGGAACCTCATGTAAAGCGCTCTGATGCCTTCGGGTCTAGCCAGCACTATATAAAACTCATTAAATAAATAAACAGGTTGGTCCTGGCCATCATCATTGGTCTGGGATAGGACCACTCATATCCCTAGCTCAGATGCATGAGTCTGCACAATGAACTGCTTGGAGTAGTCTGGAGCCTTAAGAATAGGTGCTGAGCACATTGCCTCTTTCAGGGTGTCAAAAGCCTTTTGACAGTCAACTGCCCAGTTCACTTTCTTGGGCATCTTCTTGGAGGTAGGTTGTTTGAGGTTGGTCACAATGAACTCATATCCCTTCACAAACCTCCTATAATACCCAGTCAAGCCAAGGAATGCCCTGACTTGGGTCTGAGTTGTGGGAGCCTCCCAGTCCACAATGGTCTGGATCTTGGGTTGTAAGGGTTATACTTGCCCTCCACCCACAAGGTGGCCCAAGTAAACAACAGTGCCCTGCCTTATTTGGCATTTGGATGCCTTGATAGTCAGGCCTGCGATTGCAGAGCCTGTAAAACCTTCCCCAGGTGGATCAGTTGATCCTGCCAGGAGGAGCTAAAGACAGCATTGTCATCAAAATATGCTGCTCTAAAGTTCTCCAACCCAGCAAGGACTTGATTCACCAACCTTTGGAAGGTGGCAGGGGCATTCTTTCAACCAAAGGGCATAACAGTGAACTGATAATTCCCACCAGGTGTGGCGAATGCTGTTTTGTCTTTGGCCCTTGGGCCATGCCAATCTACCAGTACCCTGCAGTCAAGTCAAAGGTGCTGAGGAATTTGACTGCCCCTAGTTTATCTATCAACTCCTCCGCTCTGGGTATGGTGTGAGCATTTGTATATAGTCCACACAAAACCTCATCTCCCTGTTTCCATCCTGGGGGTGAGGTTTTTGGACTAAGACCACTGGGCTGGCCCAGGGACTTTCAGAGGGTTCAATAACCCCTACCTCTAGCATCTTGCTGACCTCAGCTTTGATGATCTCCTAAACTTGGTCAGACTGTCGATAGATTTTGGTTTTGACAGGCAAGCTGTCTCCAGTGTCCACATCATGGGTACACCAGTGGGTCTGACCAGGGGTTAGGGAGAACAGCTCAGCATACTGTTGCAGGTGATGCCTGCAGTCAGCCTGCTGTTGGGCAGTGACGGTTTCTTCATAGAAAACACCATCAACTGACCCATCTTGGGGGCTGTAGGAGAGGTGGTCAGGGAGATGTTCAGTCTCTTTCCCCTGATCCTCATCAGTGACCAACAACATGGACACATCAGCCCTGTCACAGTAAAGTATCAGGCGGTTCACATGGATCTTCCTCTTGGGGTGCCTGCTAGCGCCCAGGTCTACCAAGAAGGTGGCCTCGCATTTTCTCTCTAAGATAGGGTAAGGGCCACTCCATTTGTCCCGGAGAGCCCTTGGTGCCACAGGCTCCAAAACCAACACCTGTTGCCCTGGTTGAAACTCCACCAGGGCAGCTTTTTGGTCATACCACAGCTTCTGGAGCTGTTGGCTGGTCTCAAGATTTTTGGATGCCTTTTTCATGTACTCTGCCTTCCTTGAGCGAAGGCCTAGCTTATAGTCCACCACATCTTGTTTAGGCTCATGGAGAAGCTTCTCCCAACCTTCTTTAACAAGTGCAAGTGGTCCCCTCACAGGATTGCCAAACAGAAGATCAAAGGGGGGAAAACCCTACTCCCTTCTGAGGCACTTCCTTGTAAGCGAAGAGCAGGCTTGGCAAGAGGACATCCCATCTCCTTTTGAGTTTTTCAGGGAGCCCCATGCCGTTCAATGTCTTGTTGGACCTTTCAACAAGAATTTGTAGTTTACTCCACACTCATCCCACATGTGCTGCAGGTATACAGATATGAAGTTGTTACCTCTGTCTGATACCACCTCCTTAGGAAACCCTACCCTGGTGAAGACACCAATGAGTGCCTTGGCTACTGCAGGAGCTGTAGTAGTCCTAAGGGTAATTGCTTCAGGATACCTGGTAGCATGATCCACTACTACCAGTATGAATTTGTTTCCTGAGGCTGTGGGTGGTTCCAGTGGCCCCCACTATGTTCACACCAACCCTTTCAAAGGGAACTCCAACCACTGGTAGTGGAATTAAGGGGGCCTTTACGTGCCTACATGTTTTGCCACTGGCTTGACAGGTAACACAAGAACTGACAAACTCTTTCACTTTCTGGGGCCAGTAGAAATGGCTGACAAGCCTTTATCAAGTTTTAATCTGGCCCAAGTGCCCAACTAGGGGGATCTCATGGGCCAAAGTGAGTAAAGACTCCCTATACAGTTGAGGCACTACCACTCTCCTAGGGGCACCAGGCTTGGAATCTCTGGACTCTGTGTACAGGAGTACCTCCTCCCAGTAGACCCTTTGGGAGCCACTGACATCTCCCTTTTCCTGGTCAGCAGCTTGCTGTTGAAGGAAGTGGCCCGTTTAGGGTCACCCGGGTCACTAATGACCACATCTCTTAGCCTTCCATACCAAATGAAGAGTCGGTCAGACAGTAGAGAATACAAACCAATAACTGTTTATTCATATACACTCAGAGCGGAGCCCAGTCTGCCCAGTCGGTAGGAGTGCTGCAGAGGGACTAAAATCGACAAGCAAAAAGATACATTCGGCACATCTCGCAACTGGGCTGAAACACGCCCACAGTGGAATTTTCCAGGCAGTTGCAGCTGGACAGTAAAATACAAAAAATAAGTTTCGATTCTCATATCTCACACCACCTTATACAACCCAAGGTCGTTTCACCCTGTACCCGCCATCAGACAAGAGGGAGAGGGCCTCTATCTAGTGAGAAAGTTATGCACTAATATGAACAGTCTATTCATTAGTGAAGCAAAACCTAACATTGCAGAAACGAAACATAACGGAGGCTTTTTCTTAGAAATAGCAAAGGATTAGTTTCGATCATGGTTCAAAATGGCATCTAAATAGAAAATGGTGCCGCGAATGCTATCTTACATAAGGCAATGCACAAACATGAATATTTCTATTCTAACAGACCCTCCTTTTAGCATGAGCTAAAACATTTTCTAGCAGCACCAAGGAGAACATAAAAGCAAGAAAACAGGAAACCATAAACAATAATAATAATAAATCCTTATGAGCATTCCATGTTCTCAGTATCGGGAAAGGAGACTGTAAGGAGGGAAGAAGTCTTGAAAACGACCTCATCTATGTTCATGAGATCGGCTATTACTTTCTGTACCATAATTGCAGCGTTGGTATCATGAATCAATATTTTCTGTTTAGGGGTGAGAATGGTGGTGCAATAGGAGCAACAGAAGAGGAGGCACTGAATAAGGGCACAGCAAAGCACCAATATCACAATCATGTAAATCACCTTTTCAAGAATCCAGCCCCACCTACCGAAAAGAGACCAACTCCAATTTCCACTTTCCATCCCCTTGACATTCTCGAGAATATGGAGAACATGCTTGGTAATATTCTTTTCCATATTTTTGATCCCGACCACACACTGGTCTCCCACTACAGCGCATACACCTCCACTCTTGGCTAAGATGAAATCAACCGCGCATCTAGTCTGTTCGGAATATATTCGCATACTTTCCAACTGAGTGGTGATGTCGCGTAAAGCTGCCACGGTTGTATTAGATAAAATTTGTAACTTGCACCCAAAATATTCTCTAGCTTGCTCACCCCGAGCCATAGAGGGTACACCTAAGGGCAACACCATCCCAAGAGCTACATCATCTGTACTATTATGAACGTTGGATCTGAAAGAAACACATAGTGATAGATTCCTTACCTTAGAATATCCCCAGGCGTCAGACTGGATCCGGAAAGTTTTCGTCAGCAGTACTCCTGCGCGTCGGTAGGTGGCGTCGTGCGGCTCCGCGTCCGTCGTTGGCGTCGTGGTCGCCGAGATGACGTCGCGGGCGCTACTTGGACGCCGCCCACGTGCGCTGACGTCAGTTCTTTCTTTTTCCGGGCCAGCAAGCGCAGATCCGGGAAGAGCAGGAACCCCCAGTCAATTTTTGACTGACTTTTTTGAGGCTTTGTCTCTATTTTTCTTCGAGTCATCGACTCCTGGTGCAGTGGGATGCCCGGTTTCAAGTCCTGCGGGGATTGTCACCGCATGATGTCGGTGACGGACCCGCACCGTGTGTGTCTTTTCTACCTGGGGCGCGACCACGACCCCAAGTCGGCTCCGCGCCGTTCGAAGTCCCGGTCCAGAGGGAGGTCGAGGGACCGTGCGCGGAGTCACCATCGGTCGTCGGGATCAAAGTCTTCGCACTCGGGGTCAGGTAAGACGAAGCATAAGAAGTCTGACAAACGTCATCGTTCTCTGACTTCCCCTCGCCGGTCACGCAACGCGGCTGAGGGTCCGGGTGGTGCCACCTCCGCGGCTCCGGCGGAGTCCATGGAGTCGCCGCCCGACTACCCGCCCTTACCTCACCAGACCTTGGCATGCTGTCTCCTCCTACCGTGGCTACGGAGGAGGGAGCCAGTTACGCAGTGGTGTTGCGTAGGGCGTCGGAGGCCCTACACCTCCAGCTCCCTACTGTGGCCGTCAGGACTAACCTCCTGACAGAGGTGCTTCAGCCAGCAGCTACCTCTGGGGAGCCACTGCTTCCTTTCAATGAAGCCCTTTCTGACGTTCTTTTGGGCACTTGGTCCAGGCCCACCACTGGGGCTCCTGTGGATAGGAGCGTGGCCCGACGCCATCGCCCGGCTCCGGGTGACCCCATTTTCCTCTCCCAACACCCCACCCCGAGATCTTGGTTGTCCAAGCCTCTGCTTCCCCAACCGCCTTCCCTTCCGCACCACCGGATAGGGCGGCCGAGGCCCTACACCTCGAGCTCCCTACTGTGGCCGTCAGGACTAACCTCCTGACAGAGGTGCTTCAGCCAGCAGCTACTTCTGCGGAGCTGCTGCTTCCTTTCAATGAAGCCCTTTCTGACGTTCTTTTGGGCACTTGGTCCAGGCCCACCACAGGGGCTCCTGTGGATAGGAACGTGGCCCGACACCATCGCCCGGCTCCAGGTGACCCCATTTTCCTCTCCCAACACTCCACCCCCGAGAGCTTGGTTGTCCAAGCCTCTGCTTCCCCAACCGCCTTCCCTTCCGCACCACCGGATAGGGAATCGAAGAAGCTGGATCAGTTTGGGAAGATTTTTCTTCCACCAGCTCTGCGCTGCGGTCCGTGAACACCGCATGCCTCTTGGGCCGTTATTCCCACTCTCTGTGGGATACGGTGGCGAACGTGCTGCCCCAGTGTCCGGAGGAGGCCCGGCCTGCTCTCTCCCAGGCTGTTGCAGAGGGGAGAGACGCAGCAAAGTTCATGATTCGTTGTGGCCTAGACACCGACGACTCACTGGGCAGATCGATTGCAACGACGGTGGCGGTTCGCCGTCACGCCTGGTTGAGGACCACTGGATTTTCGGGGGATGTCCAAAACACCCTTATGGACATGCCCTTTGATGGCCGTCGCCTTTTCGGCGACAAAGCGGACAGCGCGTTGGAGAGGTTTAAAGACTCACGGGCTACGGCCAAGTCCTTGGGACTCTCGGCAGTCCGCCCTCCTCCGCTTTTCGATCCTTTCGTGGCACAGGAAGGGGCGCCCCGCAGCGTTCGCAACAGAGCCACAGGCCGGCACAGCAATCATCCCAGCGCGGATGCGGGTTCCGCCATAGCGGACCAAGGGGCCAGCGGGCGGGTCAGTCCACCACCACCCCAGCCACCACTGCCTCCAAACCTTCCTAGTCCGAACTTTCAGGGCCACCAAACGCCAGTGGGCAGCAGGCTTGGCCATCACCTCCCCCCACTGGCGCACCATCACTTCGGACAGGTGGGTTTTAGAGATAGTCCGGAGGGGCTACTCCCTACCCTTCGAGACTACCCCTCCAGCCATGCCACCGCAGTACCACCGCATGTCTGGGGATCACTTGGTGCTTCTTCAGCAGGAAGTTGCGGCCCTCTTGGCCAAGGGGGCCATCGAGCGCGTTCCGACGCCAGAAGTAGGCCGTGGTTGCTATTCCCACTACTTTGCGGTGCCCAAGAAGGACAAAGGCCTGCGTCCTATCTTAGACCTCCGGAACGTCAATCGCTTCCTCCGCAAAGAGAAGTTCAAGATGCTCACTCTAGCTCAGGTCTTGTCTGCTCTCGACCCACAAGACTAGATGGTGGCGCTGGACTTGCAGGACGCCTATTTCCACATCCCCGTTCTGCGAGCCCACCGGCGATACCTGCGGTTCACTGTAGGCCATGAGCACTTTCAGTTCACCGTGCTCCCCTTTGGTCTTACCAGCGCCCCTCGGGTGTTCACCAAGGTGATGGCGGTGGTCGCAGCTCATCTGCGCAGATTACGGGTTTCAGTCTTCCCCTATCTCGACGACTGGTTGTTGAAGGCGGGTTCGCCCCAGGCAGTTGTCTCCCACCTCCAGACTACGGCCGACCTCCTGCACTTGCTGGGGTTCTCCATCAACGTGCCGAAGTCGCACCTGATCCCCTCTCAGAAGCTCCTCTTTATCGGAGCGGTTCTGGACACGGCGCAGTTTCGGGTCTATCCTCCCGAGCAGCGAGTCAGGGATAATCGGGATTTCATTCCCATCTTTCATCCCTTGTCCCGGGTTTCGGTCAGAGTGACTCTGAGGCTGCTGGGCCTCATAGCCTCCTGCATCCGGCTGGTCAATCATGCCAGATGGCATATGCGGGCTCTGCAGTGGGACCTGAAGTTCCAGTGGGCGCAGCATCAAGGGAACCTGTCCGATCACATCCAGATCTCGGAGGGCACTGCACGACAGTTGCAGTGGTGGCTCACGGACCGGCATTGGGTCGACGGCAGATCCCTCTCCCTTCCCCTACCGGAGTTTACAGTGGTACGGATGCGTCCCTCCTGGGATGGGGCGGCCACATGGGAGAGGCGGAGGTCAGAGGCCTCTGGTCTCCGGTGGAGTCCCGTCTCCACATCTACCTTCTGGAGCTGCGGGCGATCCGGCTTGCACTGAAGGCATTCCTTCCCTCTGTCAAGGGGAGAGTAGTGCAGGTGTTCACAGACAACACCACCGCCATGTGGTACTGCAACAAACAAGGCGGGGTGGGGTCATGGACCCTCTGTCAGGAGGCTCTACGTCTCTGGACATGGCTGGAACATCAGGGCATGTCCCTGGTGGTTCAACACCTGGCAGGTTCTCTCAATGCCATGGCGGACGAACTCAGCCGCAGGTGCATGCTCGATCACGAATGGCGTCTTCACTCGGAGGTGGTGCAAGGTCTCTTTCAGCAGTTGGGAGAGCCTTGGTTAGATCTATTCGCCACCGAAGAGAACGCGCAATATCATCAGTTCTGCGCGTTGGTATTTCCAAGGCGGCACTCGCTCGGCGACGCTTTTCTTCGCGAGTTGAGTTGCGATCTGTTGTACGCCTTTCCGCCTATACCACTTCTACCCAGAGTGCTGAAGAAGATCAGGCGCGACCGGGCCCAAGTCATTCTTGTGGCTCCGGACTGGGCTCGAAGAGTATGGTATCTCGAGCTACTCAGTATGAGCATCGATCCTCCCATCAGACTGCCTCTTTGGGAGGATCTTCTGTCGCAGCAGCAGGGGACTGTCCTCCACCCGAACCTGTCCAGCCTCCACCTCTTTGCGTGGAGATTGAGCGGCTGCAGTTGATTCCTTTCGACTTGCCTCCTGAAGTTTGTGACGTTATTCTGGCAGCCAGGCGTCCCTCTACTAAAGTGGTATACGCCTGCAGGTGGAACAAGTTTGTGGCATGGTGCACAGCAAAGGCTGTGGATCCCCTTTCTGCCCCTCTTTCTGAAGTACTACTGTTCCTTCTTTCTTTGGCCCAGCAGGGCTCTGCTCTGGGCACTATCAAGGGCTACCTTTCTGCAATTTCCGCCTTTCTCAGTCTACCTGATCAGCCCTCTCTTTTCAAGTCCCCTGTTGTAAATAGATTTCTCAAAGGCTTTACACACCTTTTTCCTCCTATTCCTTTCGTGATGCCTCAGTGGGACTTGAATCTGGTTCTTACATACTTGATGTGCGCTCCTTTTGAGCCTCGTCACAACTGTCCTCTTCGTCTCTTGACATTGAAGACTGCCTTCCTGGTGGCCATCACCTCCGCTAGGCGGGTGAGTGAGCTCCAGGCTCTTTCTTGTAAGCCTCCTTTCCTTTCAGTCCATCCGGACAAGGTTGTGCTCAGGCCCCGTCCTTCCTTTTTGCCAAAAGTGGTTACGGCCTTTCACTTTGGGCATACTATTACCTTGCCCACCTTCTTTCCGCCTCCGCATCCTTCCAGAGAGGAAGAGAGGCTCCACCGTCTGGACCCAAAATGTGCGCTCTCATTTTATCTCAACCGCACACAGCCGTTCCGGGTTGATGACCAGCTCTTTGTTGGCTACGTTGGCACCAAGAAAGGTCGGGCGGTACACAAGAGAACTATCTCCCGCTGGGTTGTCTTGTGCATCAAAGCCTGTTACTCTTTGGCTAAAAAAGAACCTCCGGTGGGGCTGCGTGCTCATTCCACCAGAGCTACTGCAGCCACTATTGCATTGGGACGTGGTGTCCCCCTGCAAGACATCTGTCAGGCAGCCACGTGGGCCTCGCTGCACACGTTTACCAAGCATTATTACCTGGACAGCCAAGTCCGGAGAGACGGCTTCTTTCGCCGTTCTGTTCTCCGTGACTTTCTGGTGTGATCTTAGTTTGCAGACCCACCACCGGGGTTGGTATTGCTGGGGTATCTATTCTAAGGTAAGGAATCTATCACTATGTGTTTCTTTCAGATGAATAAGTTACTTACCTTCGGTAACGATATATCTGTAAGAAACAATAGTAGTGATAGATTCCTTACCGCCCCACCCATCCTCCCCGTTCTGCGAACTGATTTCTAGGGTTAAGGTCATCCCTTTCAGGGCCCTAGTTTCAATGCACCAGTGGTCAGTATCTTGCATGGCTCTGCGTTCCTGGCGCGGAAAGTCGTGTACAGAACTGACGTCAGCGCGCGTGGGCGGCGTCTAAGTAGCGCCCGCGACGTTATCTCGGCGACCACGACGCCAACGACGGACATGAGCCATGTGGTACTGCAACAAACAAGGCGGGGTGGGGTCATGGACCCTCTGTCAGGAGGCTCTACGTCTCTGGACATAGCTGGAACATCAGGGCATGTCCCTGGTGGTTCAACACCTGGCAGGTTCTCTCAACGCCATGGGGGACGAACTCAGCCGCAGGTGCATGCTTGATCACGAATGGCGTCTTCACTCGGAGGTGGTGCAAGGTCTCTTTCAGCAGTTGGGAGAGCCTTGGTTAGATCTATTCGCCACCGAAGAGAACGCGCAATATCATCAGTTCTGCGCGTTGGTATTTATAAGGCAGCACTCGCTCGGCGACGCTTTTCGTCGCGAGTTGAGTTGCGATCTGTTGTACGCCTTTCCGCCTATACCACTTCTACCCAGAGTGCTGAAGAAGATCAGGCGCGACCGGGCCCAAGTCATTCTTGTGGCTCCGGACTGGGCTCGAAGAGTATGGTATCTCGAGCTACTCAGTATGAGCATCGATCCTCCCATCAGACTGCCTCTTTGGGAGGATCTTCTGTCGCAGCAGCAGGGGACTGTCCTCCACCCGAACCTGTCCAGCCTCCACCTCTTCGCGTGGAGATTGAGCGGCTGCAGTTGATTCCTTTCGACTTGCCTCCTGAAGTTTGTGACGTTATTCTGGCAGCCAGGCGTCCCTCTACTAAAGTGGTATACGCCTGCAGGTGGAACAAGTTTGTGGCATGGTGCACAGCAAAGGCTGTGGATCCCCTTTCTGCCCCTCTTTCTGAAGTACTACTGTTCCTTCTTTCTTTGGCCCAGCAGGGCTCTGCTCTGGGCACTATCAAGGGCTACCTTTCTGCAATTTCTGCCTTTCTCAGGCTACCTGATCAGCCCTCTCTTTTCAAGTCCCCTGTTGTAAATAGATTTCTCAAAGGCTTTACACACCTTTTTCCTCCTATTCCTTTTGTGATGCCTCAGTGGGACTTGAATCTGGTTCTTACATACTTGATGTGCGCTCCCTTTGAGCCTCGTCACAACTGTCCTCTTCGTCTCTTGACATTGAAGACTGCCTTCCTGGTGGCCATCACCTCCGCTAGGCGGGTGAGTGAGCTCCAGGCTCTTTCTTGTAAGCCTCCTTTCCTTTCAGTCCATCCGGACAAGGTTGTGCTCAGGCCCCGTCCTTCCTTTTTGCCAAAAGTTGTTACGGCCTTTCACATTGGGCATACTATTACCTTGCCCACCTTCTTTCCGCCTCCGCATCCTTCCAGAGAGGAAGAGAGGCTCCACCGTCTGGACCCAAAATGTGCGCTCTCATTTTATCTCAACCGCACACAGCCGTTCCGGGTTGATGACCAGCTCTTTGTTGGCTACGTTGGCACCAAGAAAGGTCGGGCGGTACACAAGAGAACTATCTCCCGCTGGGTTGTCTTGTGCATCAAAGCCTGTTACTCTTTGGCTAAAAAAGAACCCCCGGTGGGGCTGCGTGCTCATTCCACCAGAGCTACTGCAGCCACTACTGCATTGGGACGTGGTGTCCCCCTGCAAGACATCTGTCAGGCAGCCACGTGGGCCTCGCTGCACACGTTTACCAAGCATTATTACCTGGACAGCCAAGTCCGGAGAGACGGCTTCTTTCGCCGTTCTGTTCTCCGTGACTTTCTGGTGTGATCTTAGTTTGCAGACCCACCACCGGGGTTGGTATTGCTGGGGTATCTATTCTAAGGTAAGGAATCTATCACTATGTGTTTCTTTCAGATGAATAAGTTACTTACCTTCGGCAACGATATATCTGTAAGAAACAATAGTAGTGATAGATTCCTTACCGTCCCACCCATCCTCCCCGTTCTGCGAACTGATTTCTAGGGTTAAGGTCATCCCTTTCAGGGCCCTAGTTTCAATGCACCAGTGGTCAGTATCTTGCATGGCTCTGCGTTCCTGGCGCGGAAAGTCGTGTACAGAACTGACGTCAGCGCGCGTGGGCGGCGTCTAAGTAGCGCCCGCGACGTCATCTCGGCGACCACGACGCCAACGACGGACATGAGCCATGTGGTACTGCAACAAACAAGGCGGGGTGGGGTCATGGACCCTCTGTCAGGAGGCTCTACGTCTCTGGACATGGCTGGAACATCAGGGCATATCCCTGGTGGTTCAACACCTGGCAGGTTCTCTCAACGCCATGGCGGACGAACTCAGCCGCAGGCGTGTGGATCGTTCCTCCCCCTCCTCCAGAGTGCCATGACGCCGGTGCCCTGCTTTTCTCTCTTCAAGCGTGTTCTCCCTTTTGCGTGCTGTGCGCTCCCTCCGGACACCGTAGCTGCTCCCCCCCCCCCCCCCCCCGAGCTGGTGCCTGTGCTGATTTCTTCCCCACTTTAAAAAACTTAAGAGGGAACAATGACTTCCAGCCTTTCCCCCTTCTACTTCAGGTGACTTGCCCTCCTCATTCCGCCCTGCTCCTGGGGTAGGTGTTCCTTTTGATTTCTGAACGGATGTGCTTGCCTGCAGCCCCGCCATTTTGTTATGTGGTCCTTGGGGTCCTTGACCTGATCCCTCCATCTTGCGGTTGCCTTCGACTTCCAGATTGCTCCTCTTCCGCCATATGGACCTTTAAAATTCCTCCAGTAACCGATGTTAACTGTATTTTGATGCAATGTTTTTAATCACTGTTCATCCTCTTGTATTATGCCCCTTTTCTCTTTCACCCTCTACCCCCTCTGCTCCATTGTTTCTGTTTTTCCTGTTCGCAAATTGCTCTAGTATCTTATGTAACGGAATATTGTTTTGTTCTCAACCTCATGTAAAGCGCTCTGATACCTCTGGGTCTAGCCAGCGCTATATAAAACTCATCAAATAAAAAATAAATAAAAAATACATAAGTTTCCACCCACCCCCATACTTCTTAACTTATGAAGTTTATCAACCCCTTCCTGTGCACTGCCAATCATTGTAATTCCTTTGTAGGTCTCGCCTACCAGATAGCGGTAGCTGTATGGTTCTGAAGATCTCTTGTGAACTTAATGTTAATGCTTCTTACTCAACTTTCCTTGTCCTGTCTTGTTTGCCCTTCTCCTTACAACCTCTGTACCATTCTTTGGCTGACTTGTATCTGTCCACTACTCCTTTTTTAATTTTATTTAAATGAACTTCTTTTTGTCTTCCATTTCTTTCCTTGTGTGCTCTTCGCCCCTGCATACACCCTGTCCCCATGCTACATGTTGCTTTCTCCCTCATGCGATACTCCACATGCAAAACATCCTCTGCACTCCATGTTGTTCTGTCTCTTCACCAAAAATCACCTTGGACCCCTGCGTTCATGTTGCTCTTTCGTGTGCTCCCCCTCCCCTCCAAAGCACCCCATTGCTCTCCTTGCGCTTCTCCCCCTGAAAACACCCTTGCCCTCACACTTACTGTTGCATCCCCTCCGATTTCCCCTGAGCCAGAGAACCATATTTTCTTTATAGTGTGCATCCCCTCATGTGAACCCCGCCCCAAACTGCATTAGCAAAGCTAGTAAGTCTAAAGGGCGAGACCTATTGGCTTTGACACAGCTTAAACAAAACTTAAAGCTGTAGACCAGAGAGAACTCAAAGAAATTGCCACATAGAGCTCCGGAGAGAGTCTCTTGGGTTTATAATGATT
Organism: Calotriton arnoldi; assembly: GCA_963921515.1. Taxonomy (NCBI): domain Eukaryota; kingdom Metazoa; phylum Chordata; class Amphibia; order Caudata; family Salamandridae; genus Calotriton; species Calotriton arnoldi. Next base: position 101,768 of record CAWUFW010014398.1, read on the forward strand.
TTTACTCATTTTTTATTATCACAAAGAAGACTGCACTTTACGCTAATAGATAGCTTCATTAATAGCACTCAGAGCTCTGGATGGAGTCACGGGCCTCATGCCACATCAAGTGCACTTTATCTCCTTTTTTTTCTCACAATTTACCACTTTGTCCACACTGTCATATTATGGAAAAAGCTGCACTGTACGCTAATTAGGAATTGTAGTGGCCTCCCTTCCTCCAACGGTGCACACAACTTGCCTTTATATTTCTGTTAAACTCCTACAATGCGTCCCTCACCTTTCCTTCTTCTCAGTTAAATAATGGCTATTTATAATATTTAACGTTACAAATACACCGTCTCTTGGCACTAAATTACAGCAGCTCTTATTGCATGTTAAAACCTCCAACAGCTATGCAACAGCTTTATAATTTAACACTCCGTCTTCCGCACTTTCAGTTTACATAAAACCCTACAAGTTGCATTCAGCTGTAACAAAAGCATACTTTACTGTTTAATTTGCACAAATATTAACCAAATATTTAATTTGACTTATAATTCAGGGAGTGCTCCAACACTAAAATGCTATTTTGCTTCCATACCAGTTACTTTATACAGCGTCACCAATCCTTCCTTCCTGCTCTCTAAACATGGCTGAAACTAAACTTAAAGCTGCAGAGGACATGGGGCACAGACAAATTGCCACACAGAGCTCCGGAGGGAGTCTCTGGGGCTTATAATCATTTTTTGCCCATTTTGAAATATCACAAAGAAGGCTGCTCTTTAGGCTAATAGAGAGCTTTATTAATAGCACAGCACAGCTCAAGATGTAGTCACACGCCATATCCAGTGCACTTTATACAGTCTCTTTTTACAAAATACCACTTTTCCCCACTTCTTAATCTTACGGAAAAAGCTACACTCTACACTAATACAAAGCTCTGTTGGGCTCCCTTCCTCCCAAAGGTGATGTTATATTAAATGGTGCATGGGTTCCTTTTATTTTAATTAACATGCAGGGAGTGCTCCAAAAGCAAAATGCTATTTTGCTTCATTAGCAGTAACTCTATGCCGCGCCTCTAACGTTTCTTTCCTTCTCTTTTAAAACAGCTGAAACCAAACCTAAAGCTGTAGAGCACAGAGGGCTCAGAAAAATTCCCACCCAGAGGTCCGGAGGGAGTCTCTGGAGGCTTAAAAGAATTTTTTTATTTATAAGGTGACTAAAATGGTTATACCACTTTTTTTATTATAACTTATAACTTTTCAACATGCTGCACAACATTCCCAATGCTCTACAACGCATATTAAAAACGTTAACAAAGCCAATAGCTCTGTCTAAACACTTATAAGGCCCCAAAGGCGAGACCTATTGGCTATGCCAATGCTTGTTTTAGTATATGGTTCGGTCCCCCCCTGGAGCCCGCTGTGTATTGTGCTACTTACGAATGTTCTATTGATTCAGTATTGTGTGCTTTGTGTTCTAATCTCGGGTAGAGATTAGTAGAGAGTGTTATATTAATAAATACATATTTTTATATAACTACTGTGTGGTTCTCCTTTCATTTAGTGATTCAGGAGGTGATATTCTGGTAAAACAAGTTGCTTTACATTCCTTCAAGATTAATCCTGAAGGCTGCTCTCCACAGCTACCACTAGGATAGCTTTCTAAAGGTTATCTTTGACCTCATACATCATAAGGGTCGTGTGGACTGGTACAAGGTGCCCACTTTAATTAGTGGACAGCATATACCAGGCCACCTTCTCACATATAGTTCTCCTTGAGGGTCAGATAAGGGAACATCAGTCAGGTCTACCCATTCCTTCGTCTCTTCTTCCGTCCGGTAGATACAATCATGCTTATCGACTGCATCGTTCTCAGAAGGGAGGGGTAGTAACGTGGCTGGATTCAGAGTAGCACATCTTTTAATTGTAATGTGTTTAGCAAACAATGTCAATTCATAGCCGGTGAGACGTGAACTGGTGAGGTGCTGTCTTTGTCTTATTCAAAAGTGTATCCACAGCATGGGGTACCATAACCGTGAGGTCAGTATCAAGCACAAGTCCAGCCGATTGTCTGATTGAAGTAGCCACAGCCGCAACCATTCTGACAGCTCGGGAGGGCCCTCGCGACGGGATCAAGCACCGCAGAGAAATAAGCACACGGCCGTTGCTTATCCCCAAATTTTTGTGTTAGGACAGAAAGCACGCAGCCAGCTATCTCTTGGACATAGAGCACAAATGGCTTGTCGTAGTTAGGAGTACCAAGCACCGGAGCTGAACAAAGCGCAGTTTTCAATTGCTCAAAAGACTGCTGGCATTCGTACGTCCAAGGCAAAGGCTCATGCACTTTTTTTGTTGTTAATGCAAGCAAAGGTTTAATTAGTAGGGAGTAATTTGGTATCCACTGGCGACAGTAGGAAGTGATACCTATAAAAGCGCGCACATCTTTTTGAATGAGTGGAATGGGCATTTTAACAATAGTACTGGGTCAACCTCCTTCGACAGTAGGTGACCTAAATCGGTGACCTCCTGTCGACAATACTGAAATTTAGAAAGGGAAACCTTATGTCCACGACGGGCCAAATGCAACAACAATTTAACTGTACTATCTCTACAACCCTGTTCCGTATCAGAATCTATGAGTAGATCATCAACATACTGCACCAATACATTACCTGAGGGAAGTGACAAGGAATCCAACTGACCTTTTAATGCTTGACTATAAATACTAGGACTCTCCGTATAGCCCTGAGGAGCGTGACAGAATCTAAAACTCCTACCAGCCAGTGTGAACCCAAACAAATATCTACTGTCTGGATGGATAGGAATACTAAAGAAAGCATTTTTCAAATCAATAACAGAGAAAAATTTAGAAGTAGAAGGAATCATAGTCAAAAGCGCAGTAATATCCGGAACCACAGGGAACTTTGGAACCACTATTTTGTTAACTTCGCGCAGATCAATCACAAAACGATAAACATCATCAGCTTCCTCAGAGGAGCCCGAGGGTGCCCTGTTAAGAATCGGAAGAATAGGACTATTACAAATATTGCCAGACGTTTCCTCAACTACTCCCTTTGTATCAAATCCTGAATAATCTGAAGAAGACCCCGTTCTCCTGCCTGCGGTATCTTATACTGAGGAATACGAGGCAAAACAACATTCTCTTTAACTTGTATAGAAACTGGTGGTATATGCAACAGCCCTACATCTGTGTCACCTGTAGCCTATAGAGTGGGTGGGACATCAGCAAATTCAGCTGGAAGGGGTGCATCCTGAGACAAACACTGTTTAGTACTCACATCCGGACCCATCGTGATATAGACCCCCGCAGGAGAGCAATAGATTGTAGCATACAACTTCTTCAACAAATCCAAACCCATCAGATTCTCACCACAGTTGGATGTAAACAAAAACGGAGATTCCACAGTAAAAGGACCAACAGTAAATGCAAGGGGGCGTGAAATGGGGCTCACAACCGGTACACCTGAAAAACCTACCGAAACATTATTGTGGCCAGACCGGGCTGCCCCAGGGACCATATGTCGAGAAACAGAACTCTTGGTTGCACCTGTGTCCACCCAAAATTCCTTAGTCGAGCCTTGCAAATCTGCTGTGACATAAGGACCACGCTGATCTACAGGTATCTAAACTGGTCCCTCTCCCTGTCCCTGGCTGTCCTAGCTATAGGACATACCTGTCGCCTCATCCATATCGTAATCATTATGATAATACTGGCCATCATGAGGGTCATCAAAATAATTATCATCAGAACGACCCTGTGAAACTGTGGCATTCTCAGCTCTCTGTCCCACGACCTTTCCCACCAGAACCCCGCTCTCTAGGAGCTGCAACTTTCTGTAAAAGCACAGGGCACTGGCTACGCCAATGACCCTCCTCCTTACAGTAGGCACACTGATTTGGCCCTAAAGGTGTCGTTGAAGGCTGTCTACTGGTACGTGGAAGCTGTCTGGGAGGACCACCCCGTCCCCTACTATTTCCCCTAAACGCTTGCTCCAACATCACCTTCGTCTTTAAATCCTTGTGTTTTTTATCAGTCCTATCCTTTTCCTCCTGATCTCGGTGTTCATAGTACTGGGCCATATTCAAAATAACAGAGGGGGACGAGGTGGACCAAGTACTCTCAGACGCCTGTAAACGAGTCGTAATTTCAGGAAGAAGATTAGAGACATATATATCAACAAACAATCGAACTCCTCCCTCGATAGACATATCCTGCCCACTAGAGTCCAAAAACGTATCTTCAAACCAGGTAAAGAAATCAGACACACTTTCATCCTTCTGTCGACAAGCCGGCAATTTGTCCTAGCTTACCTTCTTAGGTGGAATAAGGGAAAGTATATATGTAATATCTGAAAGAAACACGTAGTGATAGATTCCTTACCTTAGAATTACCCCCAGGCGTCAGACTGGATCCGGAAAGTTTTCGTCAGCAGTACCCCTGCGCGTCGGAAGGTGGCGTCGTGCGGCTCCGCGTCCGTCGTTGGCGTCGTGGTCACCGAGATGACGCTGCGGCAGCTACTTAGATGCCGCCCTCGCGCGCTGACGTCAGTTCTTTCTTTTTCCGCGCCAGCAAGCGCAGATCCGGAGAGAGCGGTACCCCCAGTCATTTTTTGACTGAGTTTTTCGAGGCTTTTGTCTCTGTTTTTTCGAGTCATTCGACTCCTGGTGCCGTAGGGATGCCCGGTTTCAAGTCATGCGGGGACTGTCATCGCATGATGTCGGTGACGGACCCGCACCGCGTGTGTCTCTACTGCCTGGGGCGCGATCACGACCCCAAGTCGTGCCCCGACTGCCGGGCCATGGCGCCGAAGACTTTGCGGGAGCGGTCCCGAAAGTTGCTTGAAGTCCTGCAGTGGGCTCCGCGCCGCTCGAGGTCCCAGTCCCGTGGGAGGCCGAGGGACCGGTCGCGGAGCCATCACCATCGTTCGTCGGGATCGAAGTCTTCGCACTCTGAGTCAGGTAAGGCGAAGCACAAGAAGTCGAAGAAGCGCCATCGCTTTCCGACTTCCCCTCGCCCGTCACGGCTGAGGGTGCGGGTGGTGCCCCCCCGCGGCTCTGGCGGAGCCTACGCAGTTGCCGTCGGCCTACCCGCCCTTCCCGGGTTCGTCGGCGACTCCGGCCCAGCTGCTGGAATTTCTGTCAGCCATGGCCCGCCTCTTTGGGCTGTCGGGCCCCGCCGGTGTGCCTTCGGGCCCCGTGGGCCCGACTGGGGGTCCTCGCCCTTCACTGTTGGCGGCTCCGGCCCCGACATCGCCATCGGCTCCAGCCCCGGCGCCGCAGGGCCCCCATGGATCCAGGCCTGGATCCCGGTCGACGCCGGTTGACCGGGATCCAGGCCTGGATCCCGGTCGACGCCGGTTGACCTTGTGACACCTCCACCGACGTCGACCCCACCGGCACCACTTCCGACGTCGCCCGTGGCACCGGACGACGTCGTCCCTGGTTTCAGCCCTGATGTGGACACGGTGCCGGAACGGCGTCGTTCGACGCCAATTCCGACGCCGATGGGACCCTTCTTTCCCTATGTCCAGCCTCCGTATTTTCGGCCCGTACCACAGCCTTCGGAGGAAGGGGAGGACTGGGAGGGGTCTGAGGACCCTCTCGCAGCTCAGTGCGAGTATGGCCCGGACTGGGCAGAGGAGCTGGGGGATGCCAGTGGTCTTGACACCTCTCCTGACCTTGGCATGCTAACTCCTCCTACCGTGGCTACGGAGGAGGGTGCTAGTTACGCTGTGGTGTTGCGTAGGGCGGCTGAGGCTCTACACCTCCAACTCCCTACAGTGGCCGTCAGGACTAACCTCCTGACAGAAGTGCTGCAGCCGGCGGCTACCTCTGCGGAGCCACTGCTGCCCTTTTATGCACTTTCTGACGTTCTTTTGGGCACCTGGTCCAGGCCCAACACAGGGGCTCCTGTGGATAGGAACGTGGCCCGACGCCATCGCCTGGCCCCGGGCGACCCCCTTTTCCTCTCCCAACACCCCACCCCTGAGAGCTTGGTTGTCCAAGCCTCCACGTCCCAAAGCGCATTCCCTACCGCACCCCGGATAGGGAATCCAAGAGACTGGAACAGTTTGGGAAGAAGATTTTTCTTCCGCCAGTAGAGGGCTGCGGGCTGTGAACACCGCATGCCTCTTGGGCCGTTATTCCCACTCTGTGTGGGATACGGTGGCGCAAGTGCTGCCTCAGTGTCCGGAGGAGGCCCAGACAGTGCTCTCTCAGGCTATTGCTGAAGGGACAGATGCAGCCAAGTTCACAATTCGATGTGGCCTTGACACTGCCGACTCGCTGGGCAGAGCAATTTCCACGTCAGTGGCGCTCGATCGCCACGCCTGGCTCAGGATTACTGGCTTCTCTGGGGATGTCCAGAACACTCTCATGTACATGCCCTTTGATGGCATTCGCCTTTTTGGCAACAAGGCGGATAGTGCGTTGGAGCGTTTTAAGGACTCACGGGCTCCGGCCAAGTCCTTGGGCCTTTCGGCCTCTCGCCCTCCTCCGCCTTCCGCCTTCTGCCTTTCGCTCCTTTCGTGGCCACGGAAGGGGCACCCCAACACGAGCCACAGGCCTGCGCAGCAACAGTCTCGGCGCGGACGTGGGACCCGCCGAGGCGGGTCAGGGGGCCAGCGGGCGGGTCAGTCCACCTCCACCCCGGCCACCACTGCCTCCAAACCTTCCTAGTCCGGTCTTTCAGGCCCATCAAACGCCAGTGGGTGCCAGGATTCGCCATCACCTCCCCCACTGGCGCACCATCACATCGTACAGGTGGGTTTTAGAAATAGTCCGAAGGGGCTACTCCCTCCCCTTCGAGACTACCCCTCCAGCCATGCCACCCCAGTACCACTGCATGTCGGGGGATCACTTGGCACTTCTCCAACAGGAAGTCGCGGCCCTCTTGGCCAAGGGGGCCATCAAGCGCGTTCCTGCGCCAGAAGTAGGACGTGGTTGTTATTCCCACTACTTTCTGGTGCCCAAGAAGGACAAGGGCCTGTGTCCTATCTTGGACCTCAGGGACGTCTACCGCTTCCTCCAGAAGGAGAAGTTCAAGATGTTGACTCTGGCTCAGGTCTTGTCTGCCCTCGACCCTGGAGACTGGATGGTAGCGTTGGAGTTGCAGGACGCATATTTCCACATTCCCGTCCTGCCGGCCCACCGGCGTTACCTCCGGTTTACGGTAGGCCACGAGCACTTTCAGTTTACCGTGCTCCCCTTTGGCCTTACCAGCGCCCCTCGGGTGTTCACGAAAGTGATGGCGGTGGTCGCAGCTCATCTGCGCAGATCAGGGGTTCCAGTCTTCCCCTATCTCGACGACTGGCTGTTGAAGGCGGGCTCGCCCCAGGCTGTCGTCTCCCACCTCCAGACTACGGCCGACCTCCTGCATTCGCTGGGGTTCTCCATCAACGTGCCGAAGTCGCACCTTGTTCCCTCTCAGAAGCTCCTCTTCATCGGAGCGGTTCTGGATACAACGCACTTTCGGGTCTATCCTCCCGAACGGTGAGTCCAGGATATTCAGGCTATGATTCCGATCTTTCAGCCTCTATCCTGGGTTTCGGTCAGGATGACCCTGAGGCTGCTGGGCCTCATGGCCTCCTGCATCCTGCTGGTCGATCATGCCAGGTGGCATATGCGGGCTCTGCAGTGGGACCTGAAGTTCCAGTGGGCCCAGCATCAGGGGGACCTGTCCGAGTCCGTCCAGATCTCGGAGGGTACTGCAAGACAGTTGCAGTGGTGGCTCACAAACCGGCATTGGGTCAATGGCAGATCCCTCTCCCTTCCCCAACCGGAGCACACAGTGGTGACGGATGCGTCCCTCCTGGGATGGGGCGGCCACATGGGAGAGGCGGAGATCAGAGGCCTCTGGTCTCCGGCGGAGTCCAGGCTCCATATCAACCTTCTGGAGCTTCGGGCGATCCGACTTGCACTGAAAGCATTCCTTCCCTCTGTCAAGGGGAGAGTTGTGCAGGTGTTCCCGGACAACACCACCGCCATGAGGTACTGCAACAAACAGGGCGGGGTGGGGTCGTGGACCCTATGTCAGGAGGCTCTGCGCCTCTGGACATGGCTGGAACATCAGGGCATTTCCCTGGTGGTTCAACACCTGGCAGGTTCACTGAACGCCAGGGCGGACGAACTCAGCCGCAGGTGCATGATGGATCACGAATGGCGTCTTCACTCGGACGTGGCGCAACGTCTCTTTCAACAGTGGGGAGAGCCTTGGTTAGATCTATTTGCCACCGAAGAGAACGCGCAATGTCAGCAATTCTGCGCGTTGGAATTTCCAAGGCGGCACTCGCTCGGCGACGCTTTTCGTCGCGAGTGGAGTTACGGTCTATTGTACGCCTTTCAGCCTATACCACTTCTGGCCAGAGTGCTGAAGAAGATCAGGCGCGACCGGGCCCAAGTCATACTTGTGGCTCCGGAGTGGGCTCGAAGAGTTAGGTATCCCGAGCTACTCAGTATGAGCATCGATCCCCCGATCAGACAGCCTCTTCGGGAGGATCTTCTGTCGCAGCAGCAGGGGACGGTCCTCCACCCGAATCTGTCCAGTCTCCACCTCCTTGCGTGGAGATTGAGCGGCGGCAGTTGATTTCTTTTGACTTGCCTCCTTAGGTTTGTAATGTCATTCTGGCAGCCAGGCGTCCCTCCACTAAGTTGGTATACGCCTGCAGGTGGAACAAATTTGTGGCATGGTGCACAGCAAAGGCTGTGGATCCCCTTTCTGCTCCTCTTTCAGAAGTCCTTTTGTTCCTTCTTTCTTTGGCCCAGCACGGCTCTGCTCTGGGCACTATCAAGGGCTACCTTTCTGCTATCTCAGCCTTTCTCAGGCTCCCTGATCAGCCCTCTCTTTTCAAGTCCCCTGTTGTAAATAGATTCCTCAAAGGCATTACTCACCTTTTCCCTCCTATTCCTTTTGTGATGCCACAGTGGGACTTGAATCTGGTTCTCACATACTTAATGTGCGCTCCCTTTGAGCCTCTTCATAACTGTCCTCTATGTCTATTAATTCTAAAGACTGCTTTCCTGGTTGCCATCACCTCCGCTAGGAGAGTGAGTGAGCTCCAGGCTCTTTCTTGTAAACCTCCTTTTCTGTCTGTCCATCCGGACAAGGTTGTGCTCAGAATCCCTCCATCCTTTCTGCCAAAAGTTGTTACTGCTTTTCACATTGGGCAAACCATCACTTTGCCCACCTTCTTTCCGCCTCTGCATCCTTCCAGAGAGGAAGAGAGGCTCCACCGTCTGGACCCAAAACGTGCGCTCTCATTTTACCTGAACCGCACACAACAGTTCCGGGTGGATGATCAACTCTTTTTTGGCTACGTTGGCGTCAAGAAAGGTTGGGCCGTACACAAGCGGACTATCTCCGATGGGTTGTCTTGTGTATAAAAGCATGCTATTCTCTGGCTAAAAAGGAACCTCCGTTGGGGCTGCGCGCCCATTCTACCAGGGCGACGGCGGCCACTACGGCGTTGGGACGTGGTGTCCCCTTACAAGACATCTGTCAGGCAGCTACGTGGGCCTCGCTGCACACTTTTACTAAGCATTACTGCCTGGACAGCCAAGTCCGGAGAGACGACTTCTTTGGCCGTTCTGTTCTCCGAGACTTTCTGGTGTGATCTTGGTTCGCAGACCCACCACCGGGGTTGGTATTGCTGGGGTATCTATTCTAAGGTAAGGAATCTATCACTACGTGTTTCTTTCAGATGAATAAGTTACTTACCTTCGGTAACAATATATCTGAAAGAAACACATAGTGATAGATTCCTTACCTTAGAATATCCCCAGGCGTCAGACTGGATCCGGAAAGTTTTCGTCAGCAGTACCCCTGCGCGTCGGTAGGGGCGTTGTGCGACTCCGCGTCCGTCGGTGGCGTCGTGGTCGCCGAGATGACGTCGCGGGCGCTACTTGGACGCCGCCCACGCGCGCTGACGTCAGTTCTTTATTTTTCCGCGCCAGCAAGCGCAGATCCGGACACAGCGGTACCCCTAGTCTTTTTTTACTAACTTTTTGAGATATTTTTCTCACCCTTTTTCGAGTCGATATCGACTCCTGCTGCAGTCAGGGATGCCCGGTTTTAAATCCTGCGAGGACTGTCATCGAATGATGTCGGTGACGGACCCGCACCGCGTGTGTCTCTTCTGCCTGGGGCGCGACCACGACCCCAAGTCGTGCCCCGACTGCCGGTCCATGGCTCTGAAGTCTTTGCGGGAGCGGTCCCGAAAGCTGTTTGAAGCCCGGCAGTCGGCTCCGCGCCGGGACAGGTCCCGGTTCAGAGGGAGGTCGAGGGACCGTGCGCGGAGTCACCATCGGTCGTCGGGATCAAAGTCTTCGCACTCGGGGTCAGGTAAGACGAAGCATAAGAAGTCTGACAAACGTCATCGTTCTCCGACTTCCCCTCACCGGTCACGCAACGTGGCTGAGGGTCCGGGTGGTGCTTCCTCCGCGGCTCCGGCGGAGTCCATGGAATCGCCGCCCGACTACCCGCCCTTCCCGGGGTCGTCGGCGACTCCGGCCCAGATACAGGACTTCCTGTCGGCCATGGCTCGCCTCTTTGGGCCGCCAGGTCCCGCCGGTGCGCCTCGGGCCCCGCGGCCCCGCATGGGTCGCGTTTCATCGCCGGGGGCTCCGGCGTCGCTGTCGGCTCCGGCCCCGGCACCGCAGGACACCCTTGGATCCAGGCCTGGATCCCGGTCGACGCCGGTTGACCTAGTTACGCCTCCACCGACGCCGACCCCACCGGCACCGATTCTGACGCTGCCCGCTCCTCGGGACGACGTTGACCTCAGGTTCAGCCCTGAAGTGGACGCGGCGTCGGTCGATGCCGTTCTCGACGCCGCTTGGGGATTTCTATCCCCATGTCCCTGCTCCTTATTTTCGGCCTGTTGAACAGACTGAGGAGCAAGGGGAGGACTGGGAGGGGTCGGACGACCCTCTCTCAGCAGCCTGCGAGTCTGAACAGGACTGGGCTGAGGACTTGGGGGACGCCAGTGGTCTGGATACCTCACCAGACCTTGGCATGCTGTCTCCTCCTACCGTGGCTACGGAGGAGGGAGCCAGTTACGCAGTGGTGTTGCGTAGGGCGGCGGAGGCCCTACACCTCCAGCTCCCTACTGTGGCCGTCAGGACTAACCTCCTGACAGAGGTGCTTCAGCCAGCAGCTACTTCTGCGGAGCCGCTGCTGCCCTTTAATGAAGCCCTTTCTGGCGTTCTTTTGGGCACTTGGTCCAGGCCCACCACAGGGGCTCCTGTGGATAGGAACATGGCCCGACACCATCGCCCGGCTCCGGGTGACCCCATTTTCCTCTCCCAACACACCACCCCCGAGAGCTTGGTTGTCCAAGCCTCTGCTTCCCCAACCGCCTTCCCTTCCGCACCACCGGATAGGGAATCCAAGAAGCTGGATCAGTTTGTGAAGAAGATGTTCTCTTCCACCAGCTCTGCGCTGCTTTCTGTGAACACCGCATGCCTTTTGGGCCGTTATTCCCACTGCCTGTGGGATACGGTGGCGAACGTGCTGTCTCATTGTCCGGAGGAGGCCCGGCCTGCTCTCGCCCAGGCTGTTGCAGAGGGGAGAGACGCAGCCAAGTTCATGATCCGTTGTGGTCTAGACACCGCCGACTCACTGGGCAGGTCCATTGCAACGACGGTGGCGGTTCGCCGCCACGCCCGGTTGAGAACCACTGGATTTTTAGGGGATGTCCAAAACACCCTTATGGACATGCCCTTTGATGGCCGTCGCCTCTTCGGCGACAAAGCGGACAGCGTGCTGGAGCGGTTTAAAGACTCACGGGCTATGGCCAAGTACTTGGGGCTGTCGGCAGTCCGCCCTCCTCCGCCTTCCGCTTTTCGCTCCTTTTGTGGCACAGGAAGGGGCGCCCGCAGCATCCGCAACAGAGCCACAGGCCGGCGCAACAGTCATCCCAACGCGGACGCGGTTTCCACCGTGGCAGTCAAAGGGGCCAGCGGGCGGGTCAGACCACCACCCCGCCACCTCTGCCTCCAAACCTTCCTAGTCCGAACTTTCAGGCCCATCAAACGCCAGTGGGCGGCAGGCTCTGCCATCACCTCCCCCACTGGCGCACCATCACTTTGGACAGGTGGGTTTTAGAGATAGTCAGAAGGGGCTACTCCCTCCCCTTCGAGACTACCCCCCCCAGCCATGCCACCTCAATACCACCGCATGTCGGGCGATCACTTGGTGCTTCTCCAGCAGGAAGTTGCGGCCCTCTTGGCCAAGGGGGCCATCGAGCGCGTTCCGATGCCCGAATTAGGTTGTGGTTGTTATTCCCACTACTTCGTGGTGCCCAAGAAGGACAAAGGCCTGCGTCCTATCTTAGACCTCCGGAACGTCAATCGCTTCCTCCGCAAAGAGAAGTTCAAGATGCTCACTCTTGCTCAGGTCTTGTCTGCGCTCGACCCACAAGACTGGATGGTATCGCTGGACTTGCAGGACGCCTATTTCCACATCCCCGTCCTGCCAGCCCACAGGCGTTACCTACGGTTCATGGTAGGGCACGAGCATTTTCAGTTCACCGTGCTCCCCTTTGGCCTTACCAGCGCCCCTCGGGTGTTCACCAAAGTGATGGCGGTGGTCGCAGCTCATCTGCGCAGATCAGGGGTCTCAGTCTTCCCCTATCTCGACGACTGGTTGTTGAAGGCTGGCTCGCCCCAGACAGTCGTCTCCCACCTCCAGACTACGGCCGACCTCCTGCACTTGCTGGGGTTCTCCATCAATGTGCCGAAGTCGCACCTGATTCCTTCTCAGAAGCTCCTCTTCATCGGAGCGGTTCTGGACATGGCGCAGTTTCGGGTCTATCCTCCCGAACAGCGAGTCCGGGATATTCGGGCTCTGATTCCCATCTTTCAGCCCTTATCCCGGGTTTCGGTCAGAGTGACTCTGAGGCTGCTGGGCCTCATGGCCTCCTGCATCCTGCTGGTGAATCATGCCAGATGGCATATGCGGGCTCTGCAGTGGGACCTGAAGTTCCAGGGGGCGCAGCATCAGGGGAACCTGTCCGATCACGTCCAGATCTCGGAGGGCAGTGCACGACAATTGCAGTGGTGGCTCATGGACCGGCATTGGATCGACGGCAGATCCCTCTCCCTTCCCCAACCGGAGCACACAGTGGTGACGGATGCGTCCCTCCTGGGATGGGGCGGCCACATGGGAGAGGCGGAGATCAGAGGCCTCTGGTCTCCAGGGGAGTCCCGGCTCCATATCAACCTTTTGGAGCTACGGGCGATCAGGCTTGCACTGAAAGCATTCCTTCCCTCTGTCAAGGGGAGGGTAGTGCAGGTGTTCACCGACAACACCACCGCCATGTGGTACTGCAACAAACAAGGCGGGGTGGGGTCATGGACCCTCTGTCAAGAGGCTCTGCGTCTCTGGACATGGCTGGAACATCAGGGCATGTCTCTGGTGGTTCAACACCTGGCAGGTTCTCTGAACGCCAGGGCGGACGAACTCAGCCGCAGGTGCATGCTCGATCACGAATGGCGTCTTCACTCGGAGGTGGCGAAGGTCTCTTTCAGCAGTGGGGAGAGCCTTGGGTAGATCTATTCGCCACCGAAGAGAACGCGCAATGTCATCAGTTCTGCGCGTTGGAATTTCCAAGGCGGCACTCGCTCGGCGACGCATTTTCATCGCGAGTGGAGTTGCGGTCTGTTGTACGCCTTTCCGCCTATACCACTTCTGCCCAGAGTGCTGAAGAAGATCAGGCGCGACCGGGCCCAAGTCATTCTTGTGGCTCCGGACTGGGCTCGTAGAGTATGGTATCCCGAGCTACTCAGTATGAGCATCGATCCCCCGATCCGACTGCCTCTTCGGGAGGATCTTCTGTCGCAGCAGCAGGGGACGGTCCTTCACCCGAACCTGTCCAGCCTCCACCTCTTTGCGTGGAGATTGAGCGGCGGCAGTTGATTCCCTTCGACTTGCCTCCTGAAGTTTCTGACGTTATTCTGGCAGCCAGGCGTCCCTCTACTAAAGTGGTATACGCCTGCAGGTGGAACAAATTTGTGGCATGGTGCACAGCAAAGGCTGTGAATCCCCTTTCTGCCCCTATTTCTGAGGTTCTACTGTTCCTTCTTTCTTTGGCCCACAGGGCTCTGCTCTGGGCACTATCAAGGGCTACCTTTCTGCTATTTCGGCCTTTCTCAGGCTCCCTGATCAGCCCTCTCTTTTCAAGTCCCCTGTTGTAAATAGGTTTCTTAAAGGCATTACTCACCTTTTTCCTCCTATTCCTTTCGTGATGCCTCAGTGGGACTTGAATCTAGTTCTAACATACTTGATGTGCGCTCCCTTTGAGCCACTTCACAACTGTCCTCTTCGTCTCTTGACGTTAAAAACTGCTTTCCTGGTAGCCATCACTTCCGCCAGGCGAATGAGTGAGCTCCAGGCTCTTTCCTGTAAGCCTCCTTTCCTTTCAGTCCATCCGGACAAGGTTGTGCTCAGGCCCCGGCCTTCCTTTTTGCCAAAAGTGGTTACGGCCTTTCACATTGGGCAGACTATTACCTTGCCCACCTTTTTTCCGCCTCCGCATCCTTCCAGAGAGGAAGAGCGGCTCCACCGTCTGGACCCAAAACGTGCGCTTTCTTTTTATCTTAACCGCACACAGCAGTTCCAGGTGGATGACCAGCTTTTTGTTGGCTATGTTGGCACCAAGAAAGGTCGGGCGGGCCATAAGAGAACCATCTCCCGCTGGGTTGTCTTATGTATCAAAGCCTGTTACTCTTTGGCTAAAAAAGAACCTCCGGTGGGGCTGCGTGCTCATTCCACCAGAGCTACTGCAGCCACTACTGCATTGGGACGTGGTGTCCCCCTGCAAGACATATGTCAGGCAGCCACGTGTGCCTCGCTGCACACGTTTACCAAGCATTACTGCCTCGACAGCCAAGCCCAGAGAGACGGCTTCTTTGGCCGTTCTGTTCTCCGTGACTTCCTGGTGTGATCTTTGTTCGCAGACCCACCACCGGGGTTGGTATTGCTGGGGTATCTATTCTAAGGTAAGGAATCTATCACTATGTGTTTCTTTCAGATGCACAAGTTACTTACCTTCGGTAACGATATATCTGTAAGAAACATTAGTAGTGATAGATTCCTTACCGCCCCACCCATCCTCCCCGTTCTGAGAACTGATTTCTAGGGTTAAGGTCATCCCTTTCAGGGCCCTAGTTTCAATGCACCAGTGGTCAGTATTTTGCATGGCTCTGCGTTCCTGGCGCGGAAAGTCGTGTACAGAACTGACGTCAGCGCGCGAGGGCGGCGTCTAAGTAGCTGCCGCGACGTCATCTCGGCGACCACGACGCCAACGACGGACGCGGAGCCGCACAACGCCACCTTCCGACGTGCAGGGGTACTGCTGACGAAAACTTTCCGGATCCAGTCTGACGCCTGGGGGTAATTCTAAGGTAAGGAATCTATCACTACTAATGTTTCTTACAGATATATCGTTACCGAAGGTAAGTAACTTGTTCAATGCGGCCTAGCAAAGGAAGTATCTTGGCTCTGGGTTTATCACCTGGCTTCCTTTCCTGGGCCCATCCCTTAATCACATCCCATGTACCACCCAACTCCGCGATATGGTCTTGAGTATGAGCCGGTCTCCAAACGTCAACTGGAACGAGGAGACCAAAGAACATTTCAATATCAGCAAGAGTCATTACAGTAGAAGTGGCGGCCTCTGTTAATTCTTTATAATAAGCTGTAGGATTCTTACTAGGATCAGGCAAATGAGCCTTAAGGGCTAAAACCTCACTCCTTTTCCATGGAGTATAAACCCATTGTTCCTGAAAACGGGCCGCTAGAGCCGGTCTAGTAACATTACCACGCTGATCCGTTATCTCGGGTATTTCTGGGTGATATATGGGATGGACCTCCCGCATCGGAAACTGAGTTACCAGAGTGGGCTCCTCTCATGTAATCTACCCCTGCAAGCAACTAGAGTTGTAACATTCCCCAATACTTGGCCTGGCTCCAAGTCCGCAGCATACACATTATCTCTAATATCAAATAAAATTTGAGGCGCTTCTGTCCCAATGTGTTGTTGCCAAAGACTAATTAATGTAGCAGACATATGCTTAAGGGCATGTTGCTGTATAAAGGGTTCAAAATCTCGCATGACTTTCCAAACATCCTCCACATTCTAGATCACATTACGAGCCCACCGCGCAGCCTGGTCAGCTATTACTTGTTTCTCTTCATCACCTACCCCAGATCGCACTAACGGGCCTATTCTCGCCTTGAATTTTGTCCAATCTCTATCCTCAAATCCATGTACTGGTGTCAACATTCAAAGGTATCGGAGGATGAAAAACCATGGAAGGAGAAACAACAGAAGTATCTGAAAGAAACACGTTAGTTATAGATTCCTTACCTTAGAATTACCCCCAGGTGTCAGACTGGATCCGGAAAGTTTTTTCGTCAGCAGTACCTCTGCGCGTCGGAAGGTGGCGTTGGTCGGCTCCGCGTCCGTCGTTGTCGGCGTGGTCGCCGGGATGACGTCGCCGTAGCTACTTAGACGCCGCCCTCGCGCGCTGACATCAGTTCTTTCTTTTTCCGCGCCAGCCAGCGCAAATCCGGAGAGAGCGGTACCTCCAGTCAATTTTTGACTGACTTTTTTGAGCGACTTTTGTCGACGTGTTTTTTGAGTCTACGACTCCTGGTGCACGAGGGATGCCCGGCTTCAAGGCCTGCAGTTCCTATAACCGGCTGATGTCTGTTACGGATCCGCATCGCGTGTACCTCTTTTGCCTGGAGCGCGACCACGACCCCAAGTCATGCTCCGACTGCCGGTCGATGGCACCGAAGGCTTTGCGGGAGCGGTCCCGAAAGCTGCTTGAGCGCCGGCAGTCGGCTCCACGCCGTTCGAGGTCCCGGTCGCGAGGGAGGTCGAGGGACCGGTCGCGGAGCCATCACCACTCCTCCAAGTCATCGAAGTCTTCGCACTCGGGGTCGGGTACGTCGAAGCACAAAAAGAAGTCGAAGAAGCATCGTCGCTCTTCGACTTCTCCCCGTCGGTCGGCTGACGCGACAAGGGATGCGGGCGGTGCCCCACCCGCGGCTCCGCGCGCGGAGCCCGAGGAGTCGACTCCGAGTTTCCACCCCTTCCCGGGACCCCGAGCGACTCCCGCCCAACTTCCTAAATTTTACGAAGCGATGCATGCCATCTTCGGGCGACCCGAACCCGCCGGCGTGCCTTCGGGCCCCGCGGACTCGGTTGGGGGGCCTGGGCTTTCTCAACCGTCGGCTCCGGCCACGGCGCTGCAGGCCCCCAGTGGATCCAGGCCTGATCCGGATCTGCACTGGTTGACCTTATTACACCTCCACCGGCCCGCTTCCTCCGGCACCGCAACCGACGCCGGTCGTGTCCCCGGCCAGCGTCAACCCCGGCCTCCATCCCGAGGTGGACCCGGAGCCGGACCGGCGTCGCCCAACGCCGGATCCGGCGCCGAGTGGGGTTTTTGGGCCCCTGTTCACTCCTGGGGTCCCTTTTCGGCCAGATTGGCAACCTGAGGAGGAGGAGGAGGAGGACTGGGAGGGGTCAGGTGACCCTTTAACTGATCAGCTGGAGTCTGAGCAGGACTGGAGAGAGGAACTGGGGGATGCCAGTGGTCTTGACACCTCTCCTGACCTTGGCATGTTGTCTCCTCCTACCGTGGGTACGGAGGAGGGCGCGTCATACGCAGTGGTGTTGCGTAGGGCAGCCGAGGCCCTCAACCTCGAGCTTCCTACGGTGGCGGTCAGGACTAACCTCCTGACAGAGGTGCTTCAACCGGCTGCGAGCTCTTCGGAGCCTCTGCTGCCGTTTAATGAGGCCCTTACCGACGTCCTTTTGGGCATGTGGTCCAGGCCCAACATGGGGGCTCCCGTGGATAGGATGATTGCCCGACGCCACCGCCCGGCTCCGGGCGACCCCACTTTCCTCTCCCAACACCCCACCCCGGAGAGCTTGGTGGTTCAAGCCTCCACTTTCTTTTTTTATTTTTTTTATTTTATTTTTATCATTTTGTTAGCCATAAGTATGATACAATACACCACAGGCATGCACTTAGGTAAATACCATTAGCCAAATCCAAAAAAGAGCACAAAGTCACAGAGGAAAGAGCTTACATTGTACAATCGAAAATGGATATAAAAAATACCTTTGTAAGCGATACTAAATAGCAATAACTAATACAATCGAAATTCATGCATGACACAAGTTCTAATCCCACTGAACACTGGACCACAACCGTTTAAATTTTAACCAAGAGCGTGGGCCTCTAACTTTGGAAAGTGCCAACTCCATTTCATAAATTTCTCTAAGAAGGACCCATAATTCTTTAATAGTAGGGCTTGTCTTTTGGATCCAAGCTTGCGCAATACAGAGACGGGCACATACAATTGCAATTGAGACAAATAGTCTCATAAGACAACCCCGATCTTGTATTGCCCCAAAACTATTTCCTTCTCTGTCATCCGAATATCATATCCGGCCAGCACTGAGAGGGCATAATTAACATCGGACCAAAATAAACTCAGCCTTGGACACGTGATTAGCATATGCATTTTGGGCAGTATGATCTAGATGATGGCGGTTGATTCTCAGCCCATTTAGAAATGGACTCAGGAGTATAGTACAGCATAAATATGACCCTGTGCTGCTGTAGTTTCAAATTCACTGATGCTACTGCTGAATCTATGATTTCCAAAGATTCCTGTACTTCCTCTTTAGTTAAAGCAATATTAAAAGTTAGACTTAATTTTACTGCAATCTGTATGCCATCGTCACTAGCAGAAGCTTAGAGTTTCTGATATACTTTACCAATTAGCTCTCAACCTGAAATCTGGAAAAATGCAGATAACACCACTGATGGACTAGGCATCTGTAGTAAACCCAAGAGCGCATTCCCTACCGCTCCCCCGGAAAGGGAATCCAAGAAGCTGGACCATCTTGGGAAGAAGATTTTCTCTTCTGCCAGCTTAGGACTGCGGTCGGTAAACACTGCATGTCTCTTTGGCCGTTATTCCCACTCTGTGTGGGACTCGGTTGCGCAAGTGCTGCCTCAGTGTCCGGAGGAGGCCCTGACAGTGCTCTCCCAGGCTATTGCCGCCGGGAGGGATGCAGCGAAGTTTACCATCCGTTGTGGGCTGGATACCCCCGACTCTCTCTGGGCAGGACAATTTCAACGTCAGTAGCCCTTCGTCGCTACGCCTGGATGAGATCGACTGGCTTTTCGGGGGATGTCCAGAACACCTTGATGGACATGCCTTTTGATGGCCTTCACCTTTTTGGCGACAAAGCGGACAACGCTCTAGAGCGTTTCAAGGACTCAAGGGCTACGGCCAAGTCCTTGGGCATCTCCAGCTGCCCAGCGCAGTCTGCTTTTCGCACCTTTCGTGGCAACGGAAGGGGTGCCCCGCTACGTCCCGCCCAGAGCCACAGGCCGCAGCAAGTTACCCAACCTTCGCGCGGCCGGGGACATGGGAACCAACGCTGTGGTTCAGGGGGCCAGCGGGAGGGCCAGTCCACCAACCCCCCCTCTGCAGCAGCCTCCAAACCTTCCTAGTCCGACTTTTCAGGCCCATCAAATGCCAGTGGGTGGCAGGATACGCCATCACCTCCCCCACTGGCGCACCATCACGTCGGACAGGTGGGTTTGATGCCCCTGTTTGAGTTGCATATTTGTGCACGGTATAACCCCTTGTGCTTTTCCTTTTCTTGTGGATTTCGGTGACATATTATATGTTGTGTTTAGAATCTCCCTCAATATATTATATCCCACATACCTCCCCAATGGAACAGCTGTATAACTCATCACCTCTCCTGAGTGTGTTGGCAGGTGTGTGCAGATATAACATTTTGATACATTTACTGATTCTGCATACATTTCCACTATTTGAACAAAAGTATTGTCCTTGTAAGCTTCCTTATATTCAGTCCACGCAATTCTTTTCTTGTTTTCCTTCCTTCCCACCCTCCTTTGTCGTTGATAAGTTCAATGGTGGTTCTTGAATTGGTATGTGGTTGTCATTCACCATTCCCTCCATTTCATCTCAAAAAGGTATGTGCAGGTAATCAGCAAAGTCAATTACCAATTCTCTGATAACTACGCTGGGAATGGGAACACATATTAAGACTAACACCCAAGATAATCGTACTTCAGTCTCCTCCATCCTACGTGGAATTGTTCTTGGCTTTGGTACATGTTGCTAGAAAAGAAACAAAGTATTCAGGCCAAAAGGTTATATCAGGATTTGGTGGTACTGGATGGTATGGCTCGAGAGGTTACCAGCACATCTGATAGAGACATCTAGCTGCAGATTCCTTACCTTTGAACTTCCAGGCGTCCGGCTGGATCCGGAAGATTTTTCATAGCAGTACGTCTGCGTGCCGGAAGGTGGTGGTGTTCGACTCCGCGTGACGTCGTCGGCGTCGTGTTCGTCGTCGTCATGACGTCTCGTCATCAATATAACCGCCACTCCAGCGTGCTGACATCCGTTCTTTTCTTTCCTCGCCAGCCAGGGCAGATCAGTCGAAGAGAGCTTACCCCCTGTCTTTTTTTGGTAGACTTTTTTCGACTTTTTGTCGACTCTTTTTGGTGTGCTAACGATGTCTAGTAAGAAAACCTCTGGGTTCAAGCCGTTCGGCGCCTGTCACCGCGCCATGTCAGTCACGGACCGCCATTTAGTGTGTCCCTGGTGCCTGGAGCACAAAGTCGTGCTCTGATTGCTGGGCCATGGCGACGAAGGCTTTGGGGTTGCGGTCCCTAAAGCTGCTCGCGCCCCGGCATCCGGCACCACGGAGGTCTCCTTGCCGATCCAGGTCTCAGTCGAGAAGATGGTCCGAGCACCGGTGAATCAAAGTCCTCTTCGTCAAAGTAGTATAAGTCAGGCACAAAAAGCACCAGTGCTTCGACTTTACCCCGCCCATCACGCGGCGAGGCGAAGGAACCTCGGCGTTCAAAGCCCCGCTGCACGGAGTAAGTGCCTGGGTCGGATCTGCGCTTCCCTCCCCTTCTGGGGCCGGGAGCGACCCCCACCCAATTTAGAGTTTTATGATGCCATGTGCGCAATATTTGGGCTGCCTGATCCTGCCAGCGTGCCTTCGGGCCCCGCAGGCAGGCTAGTCCCCATGGGTTCCGCGCCTTCAGCTCCGGCCACGGCTTCCAACTGGACCCGTTTCCGGGTCCGGACCAGCGCTGGTCGTACCTCCACAGCGACCTTCTCCGGCACGGCATCCGCCGCCTAGGTCCTCACTGGCACCTCCCGAATCCTCATTCCTGATGACACGGAGCCGGTCGGGCATCCTCCGACGCTGAGACCAACATTGATGGAGCCGTACGGCTCCATGCCGTTCACCCTGCCCTATTCTGAAGGGTTAGGAATGGATGAGGAGGATTGGGAGGGGGAGCAGGATCCCTTCGAAATCCCGCAACCACAAGACATGAATTGGCCTCCTGTGTCCTGCTGGTGGACCATGCACGGTGGTGCATGCAGGCTCTGCAGTGGGACCTGAAGTTCCAATGGGCACAGCATTGAGGAAATCTCACTGACCTGGTTCAGATATCAGAGGGCAGTGCGAAAGACCTGCTGTGGTTGCTGACAAACCGCGATTGAGTCAGAGACAGACCCCTCTCCCTTCCCCACCCAGATCTCACAGTTGTGACGGATGCGTCACTTCTGGGATGGGGCGGCCATCTGGGGGAGGTGGAAATCAGACGACTCTGGTCTCCGGTGGAAGCCAAGCTCCACATCAACCTCTTGGAGCTTCGTGCGATCCGACTGGCACTGTAGGCCTTTTTACTATCTGTAGGAAGCTGGCTCTGTATATACTATACCAAAATGAGGTATAGTGTACACAGAATCCAGGGAGTCCCCAGAGGTATAGCAGAGGCTAAATTAGGTAAGTACTAACAGCTCTCTTTGTGGTAGTGTGGGCAAGCAGTTAGGCTTATCCAGAGGGTGTGTTAAGCATTTGTTGTATTCACTCAATCAAGGCTGATGGCACACACTGAGACAGAATCCAGACCAATTAGGTAAGTATATAAAAGGTATACTTAAGTTTTATTCTAGAACCAAGCAGGACCTGGCACAGGTAAGTAAAATATACTTTCAAATGCAAGACTGTTCAAGGAAATGCAATTGTGCTTGAAATTGCAATTATTACAGGTTTGTATATGCTTTGAGAACAGTTTAAATTACACAGTAATTGCTTTTCATTACTCTTGGATTGCTTTTTAGATTACTTGGAGTACTGGGGGTGGTATGCCTAGATACCACACCTTAGGATCTCTCAATACAAGGTGAGTACAACTTTTTATACTTTGCAATTGAGTTCTCTTTTTCTAATACAACAGTTCAACACAGACATTTTTAGGCCCAAAATCTCTTAACATGGGTTCCTATGAGAAAAAAATGGTTATCGGTTTCACAGGTAAATAAACGTCTTACTAGTGGGAGTCTTTGGGGTTAGGACCAACGTTCCCCAAGGTCCAGGTAGGCATTGCACCACCAGCCGCACTAGGGCGGCCGGGTGCAGAGTGCAGGATGCCAATAATAGCCAATGGGGCTAGGGGCCACTTCGGTTGGGGGCTACTCACGGGCAGGCCACTCCGTTTCAGAAGCCAAGCTTCTAGGGTTAAGGTCGGGGCAAAGGGGGTCCCCAGTCAGCACCACCAGCAGCACTAGGATGGCCGGGTGCAGGGTGTTTAGGAGGGGTCGGGAGCCCAATGCAATCCTATGTGGGTTGCCAGTTTTGGATTTCGGCTGCAGGCTCGGCCCAGGAAGTCTTCCGGGAGGAACCAACAGTGGGACAGGTAAGTTGGAGCGCTCGGGACGTGGGTGCACCTCAGGTCCTCTTCTCCAGGGTGCAGGGCAGCCGGATGCAGGGTTTCCTTTTGAGGTCAGATTTCACATTACCGGGCCTCTCGCAGTTGGGGGGGGGGTGGAGTCTCCATGCAGAGGCTGCAGGTGACGTCGGGGAGTCCTGGAGGGGTCAACCCATGGTGGACTCGGACTCTGGAGCGCTGGGGGACCTCGCTGGGATCAGTGGGCCACTGGAACTCGGGCGGTAGGCGACTGGTGCGGTGGTGGTTCCAGGCGTCAAGTTTCTTCATCCTCAGCAGCCTCAGAGTCTGTCTTTGGAGTTTCTTTTGAACAGAGCTGCTGTACACAGGAGATTATGTCTTTGTTGAAGGCAGTCAGTCCTCCCAGGGGTTTTGGAGGTTGCTGGCTGCAGGACAAGTCGACTATTGGCAGAGGATCTCCGGAAACTGCAGACTGGCTGGTGGGGCTGGGTCCAAGTAAGTTCTTCTCTGTAGTCTCCTCTGCGACTTCTTCCATCCTTCTTCGTAGGTTACAGGAATCTGGATTCTGAGTTAAGGGCTGCCCCTAAATACTGTATTTAGGGGGCGTTTTAGGGGTCTCTGGTTAGTAGCCAAGGGGCTACTGATCTTAGGGTGATTTGACCCTTGGTGTGCTCACCCCACGTGGGGGAGTGGGCACAATCCCTATTCCTGATTGGAGAGTGCCTGCTATCTGCAATGTGGCGGGCACTGAAGAGTGGGCTACACCTCGCCTCCCCCACCTGAGGGGAGGGGTTGGCAGAGGTGGGCACACCTTCTGGGTTGTTTTAATTTTTCCCACCGAAAAGGGGGTGAGACAGAGAGGGGGTCTGCTCCTGATAGCAGGAGAGGCTGGGGTTGCGTTGCAAATGCGGCAAGACATTTGAAGCTCCCCTGCCACAGATGGCTCTTTCTGACCTGGGGGAGGTGTGAACACCTCCGCCCAGGAAAGGCTTTGTTTCTGGGCTCAGTGAACAAAGGCTCCCACCCCCGGTGTCCAGAAACTTGTCTTGTGGTGGCAGGCTGGCCTTCACCAGTAAGGGAACTCACCAGAGGCAGGTTGGTTTTCAGGGGGCATCTCTAAGATGCCCTCTGAGTGCATTTTATAATATATCCCACACTGGCATCAGTGTTGGCTTATTATCCTGAGAAGTTTGCTACCAAACTTCCCAGAATTCTGTAAAGCCATTATGGCGCTGAGGAGGTCGTAATGACAAACTCCCAGAACATATACTCTTTATGGCTTTACTGTACTTACATTGTCTAAAAATGGACTTAGACACTGAAGGGGTACAATGCTCATGCAACTGTACCCTCACCAGTGGTATAGTGCACCCAGCTAGAGGCATGACTTATCTATACCATCAGCAGTGGGTATGGCACACAGGTATGTGTGCCATGTCGACTCTTCACTTCTCTCTGCACCAAAACACGCAACCTGCAATGGCAGTGTGTGTGTGTTAAGGTACAGGACCTCTAAGGTTGGCAGAATACGTGCTGCAGCCCTTGGAGGCCTTCCCTGGTCACAGTTCCCTTGGCACCCATGGTACCTTTTACAAAGGACTTAGATGTGGCCAGAGAGGTGCCAATTGTGAGTACAAATGTACAGTTTTGGGAAAGCACACAGGCCCTGGGAACCTAATTGGAGGGGACTCAGGGCATATCAAGTCAAAGTGCATCAGAAATCTGGCAAAAAGTGGGTGGGGGTAACTGCAACAGAAACCCACTTTCCTACACAATCTCTCAAGGGAAGGCTGGTTCAGGTGTTCACGGACAACACTACCGCCATGTGGTACTACAACAAACAGCGCGGAGTGGGGTCGTGGACCTTCTGTCAAGAGGCCCTGCTCCTCTGGACTTGGCTGGAACAACAGGGCATTTCCCTGGTGGTTCAACATCCGGCCGGTTCTCCTAATGCTAGAGCAGACAAACTCAGCCGAAGGTGCCTTGCTGATCACGAGTGGTTTCTCCATCTGGGGGTGGCACAAGGTCTTTTTCAGCGGTGGGGAGAGCCTTGTTTATATCTGTTCACCTCCGAAAAGAACGCGCAATGTCAGCAGTTTTGCATATTGGAGTTTCCAAGGCGGCTGTCGCTCGGAGAAGCTTTTCGTCGCAAGTGGAGGTCAGGCCTCCTGGACGCCTTTCCGCCCATACTACTCCTGCCCAGAGTGCTCAAGGAGATCAGGAGCAACTGGGCACAAGTCATTCTTGTGGCTCCTCATTGGGCACGGAGAGTTTGGTATCACAAGCTTCAGGCTATGATCATCGATCCGCTGATCAGGCTACCTCTTCGGGAGGATCTCTTGTCGCAGCAGCAGGGAAAGGTCCTCCACCCAAACCTGTCCACTCTCCCCCTCCTTGCGTGGAAATTGAGCGGTGACAATTGGCAGCTTTTGACCTTCTTCCCGAAGTCTGTGAAGTGTTTCTTTCAGCCAGGTGTCCTGCCACGAAATCGGTATACGCCTGCCGATGGAACACATTTTGTAAATATTGTACAGAACGGTCTATTGACCCCTTCTCTGCTTCTCTAGCAGATATTCTCCTTTTTATCCTTTCCTTGGCCCAGCAGGGCTCTGCATTGGGCACTTTGAAGGGCTACCTTTCGGCCTTCTCGGCTTTTCTTCGGCTGCCAGATGAGTCTTCACTTTTTAAGTCCCCTCTCATGCAGAGGGTTAACCAACTTGTTTCCTCCTTCTCCATTCCTTATGCCACAATGGGACCTTCATTTGGTCCTTACTTTCTTGATGTGCGTCCCGTTTGAGCCGCTGCATAACTGTCCTTTATGGTTGCTCACTATCAAAACAGCCTTTTTTTGGTGACAATTACCTCTACCAGGAGGGTGAGCGAACTACAGGCACTGTCATCACAGCCTCCTTACCTGACAGTTTTTCCGGACAACGTGGTACTAAGAACTAGGGCATCTATTTTGCCAAAGGTTGTAACTCTCTTCCATCTGGGACAGTCCGTTACTCTACCCACTTTCTATACACCTCTGCACCCTTCCAAAGAAGAGGAGCGTCTCCACCGTCTAGAACCAAAAAGAGCATTGTTGTTCTACTTTGATCGCACTAAAGAGTTCAGGCTGGATGATCAACTCTTTATAGGGTACATGGGAGCAAAGAAGGGGTGTGCTGTCCAAAAGAGGACCATTTCACAATAGGTTATCCTCTGCATCAAAATATGTTATGCTTTGGCAACGAAGCAGCCTCCCGAAGGCCTTGGGGCCCATTCCACCAGGGCAAAAACACCTACCATAGCCCTCCAGCGTGGTGTTCCTGTTTCTGATATCTGCCAAGCGGCCACGTGGGCTTCTCTGCACACGTTTACCAGACACTTTTGCCGGGATTCTCAGGTTCGCAGGGAGGGCCTGTTTGGCCGCTCTGTCTTACAGGACTTCCTGGTTTAAAGCTTTTCTGCAGTCCCACCTCCAGGGTAGGTATTGCCTGGGTATCTGTTCAAAGGTAAGGAATCTGCGGCTAGATGTCTTTATCACATGGACAAGTTACTTATCTGGTAGAGACATGATCTAGCCGCAGATTCCTTACCGACCCACCCAACCTCCCCACACTGCTGACTTGTCTTTTAGTGGCAGGACTACTTCCCTTTAGGGCCCTAGTAAAAACAATTTCACACCACGGTCAGTCACTTCATGGCTCTGCACTTCTGGTGTGGAAAATCGTGAAAAGTACTGCCAGCGCCGGAGTGACGGTTATATTGACGACACGGATGTCACAAGGCGATGAACACGATGCAGACGACTTCACGTGGAGTCGACCGGCACCACCTACTGGCGCACAGGTGGATCCGGAACAATCTTCCGGATCCAGCCTGATGCCTCGAAGTTCAAAGGTAAGGAATCTGCGGCTTAATCATGTATGTACCAGATAAGGCGTTACCGAAGGTAAGTAACTTGTCTGTCAGAGCCATTTTGGTACTTTAAAAAATTCAAAAAGTAGAACGTTGTTCTCCCAGAAAGGCCTTTAGCAGAGTTTGTCACTGTGATCCAACAATGGGGCCAGCACACCCTTCGGGGGAGATTTACCATGTTTTCACATAGCGCACTGTAGCAGCTGCAAATGCTGCACAGCGCTGTATGAAATGGAAAGAGGAGAGCACCCAATTTACTAAAATAAAGCACTCGGGGGGCGTGGCCAACCATCATGGCCGCGCGAACATGATTCTCTTCGGCTCGGCTCCAAGCCCCAGGAATCCCATAGCCTCAGCGCACCACAGGCCGCAAATTTTACAAGCGCCGATGAGAGATGGAGCGCTGATGAGAGACGACACTGTGGCGACCTGATTCCCACCAAGCAACCATCTGTGGAAGCCGACCTCGGGCGGGCCTGCTGCATGGACGGGAATCCAAGATGGCAGCATCCCCTGCCTGACCGGAGGACGGAGTACCGATGCTGCCTCTCTGGGACCGCAGGTGCGGTTGAACAGGCACTGCGAACAGGCACTGCATATCCGGAATGGGGCTCGGTCCCCTTTAGGCCAGAGGATTTTCGCCAGTGAGAGGGCGGATCTCGCACCAAGCTGATAGGCTCCTCTATGACCCACGAGGCGATCAGGAAGACGGGCCCACCGAGCAACCCTGCACCCAGGTGGGAGCGCGCTACTGGCATGGCGGAGAGTGTGGAGCTTCCTGGGGCACCTTAACAATACCTCCACACCGCAGCGAAACGCCGGGGATCCCCAAATTGCCTGCCCGGGATGCTGCCTGACACCAACATGGCTCCCGCCGAGCCTTAACACACTAAAGCGCCTGCACACCGGATAGAGTACACCACTAAGGATTATAGAGGAAGTGTGATCCAGAGCTGGTGGGCAACAGGAGGTAAT
This sequence comes from Calotriton arnoldi, assembly GCA_963921515.1. NCBI lineage: Eukaryota > Metazoa > Chordata > Amphibia > Caudata > Salamandridae > Calotriton > Calotriton arnoldi. Next base: position 129,433 of record CAWUFW010014398.1, read on the forward strand.
AGGCCAGTACATGATGAGGTCATTGGAGAGTTAATGGGGACTGCTGCTACATGCGCATGAGAGACGATCATAAGAACAGCTGAGGCCTATGAATTCCGCGGTGCCCAAGCTACTTTGAGCGATTGCCCGACGCCCCGGGGCCCCAGGCACCTTTATCGCATGAAGGGGACCCGCCTAGCCCAAGTAGACCCCACGCAGGACACACGCACAGCTGGGTTGGGGTGACTCTGTGCTGACCGAGGCCCCCAGCCCTATGCCACCGCAAAAGGCCCAAGCCAGTAGAGTCTCCAGCTATTTTACCCCTACTGAGAACCGGATGGAGAAGGAGGGGGATTCACAAACGACCGGTGGAATGGCACTCACGCGGGAGGACCTGCTGGCGTCACTGAAAGAGTTCAAGAAAGAGCTGAGAGAGAACATTAAGGCAGACATCGGCGCCTCATTTGAAGCGTTTCGAGGGGAGATGGGGGCAAAACTGGTGGCACTACAGGCAGACGTGGACTCGGTTGGCACCCGAACCATGGACCTGAAAGGCCGACTCAAGCCCTTGGAAGAGGGAGCCGGCACTTTGAGCACTCAACTCCACGCAGCGGTACTTAAATGCGGGGACCTTGAGAACCGATCTTGCAGAGATAACATACAGGTGAGAGGCCTGGAGGAGGGAAGCGAAGGGCCAGATTTGGAGTCCTTCATGGTGGGGCTCTTCTCAACTGTCCTGGGAGAATAAAGATTATTATTTCTTTTTTTAAAGGTTGGAAAAAACAAAAAAACGCAGGTCCTTAAGAATTCCGGCCCCCTTCGATATACATCCGGCCCCCTTCGATATACACCCTCCTCATGTATGCTTTAAATGCTTCCTATAGCATCGCTTTAGTGTCCACTGTGCCCTCATTAAGTTCAAAGTAATCATCAATGGCCTGACCCAGCTCCCTTGCAAATACTGAATCACGCAGTACCATCTTGGGGAACCGCCACCGCTTGGCTCTAACACCTGGGCCAGAGATCCTTAGTCCCACTGTAACCGGGGCATGGTCCGACAAGGTATGCGGCAGGTGCCCGGTCTCAACCAGCCATACAGCCACATCAGGGGTGAGGAACCAATAATCCAGCCTTGTCCACGTATTGTGTGGTGCCGCATAGTGCGTGTACATCGGTGTGTCTGCATGTAAGTGACGCCAAGCATCAATCAGCCGATACGCCTCTAACAATCCTGTCAAAGTTTGCCTGGCTCTTGGCTTTGTGTCTGAAGTGTTGGCTGTACTATCCAGCCGTGGATTCAATAAAATATTCAGATCCCCACCCATGCATACCCGGTCTGCCCCCATCCTGTCAATGCTGGAATGTAAGTCAATAAAGAATTCCGGGTCGTCTATGTTGGGAGCATATACATTAACAAATAGTATTGTGTTCCCTAATACCCACCCTTTTACTAGTAGGGACCTGCCAGCATGATATGAGTGTACCTCTACAGCTCTAAATGGTATTCGCTTGTGGATTAGAATGGCAACCCCTCTAGAATAGGTACTGTAACTAGCAAAGTAACGATTTATGCCCCAACTAGAGGCAAAATTGGGGGGATTATGTGGCGACAAGTGGGTTTCCTGCAGGAAGGCAATGTCAACATTGTGACGCTGTAAATAGTGTAGTACTTTTTTCCTCTTCCGAGGGTCATTAAGTCCCCGCACATTCCAAGACATAAACGCTATGGTATCAACAACATTATTACCATGCATTATTCTTCAATTTGGTATCTAAGCTACTATCTGAAAGAGACACGTTAGTGACAGATTCCTTACCTTAGAATATCCCCAGGCGTCAGGCTGGATCCGGAAAGTTTTGCGTAGCAGTACCCTTGCGCGCCGGTAGGCGGCGTCGTGCGGCTCCGCGTCCGTCGTCGGCGTCGAGATCGCCGGGATGATGTCGCGGCCAGTACTTAGACGCCGCCATGCGCGCTGATGTCAGTTCTTTCTTTTTCCGCGCCAGTAAGCGCAGATCCGGAGAGAGCAGTTCCCCAGTCATTTTTTTACTGAACTTTTTGTGATTTTTTGTCACTGTTTTTCTCGAGTCGTTCGACTCCAACGGTGTCAGTAGGGATGCACGGCTTCAAGCCATGCGACGCCTGTGGTCGGATGATGTCGATCACGGACCCGCATCGAGACTGTCTCTACTGCCTCGGGCGCAACCACGACTCTAAGTCGTGCCCTGACTGTCGGGCCTTGCATCTGAAGGCTTTGCGAGAGCGGTCTCGAAAGCTCCTCGAGGTCCGGCAGTCGGCTCCGCGCCAATCCAAGCCCCGGTCACGAGAGAGGTCGAGGGGCCGGTCGCGGAGTCCTCATCGTTCTTCGCGGTCAAAGTCTTCGCACTCCTCCGGTAAGTCGAAGCACAAGAAGTCGAAGAAGCGTCATCGCTCGACGACTTCCCCTCGCCGGTCGCGCGACTCGGCTGAGGGTCCCGACGGCACCATCCCCGCGGCTCTGGGAGTGCCTGTGGAGCCGCCGCCGCCGCATTACCCGCCCTACCCGGGTTCGGCTGCGACTCCGGCCGAAATACAGGAGTTCCTGTCGGCCATGGCCCGCCTCTTCGGGCCTAAAGGTCCCCCCGGTGCGCCTTCGGGCCCCGCGGGCCCTAGTTGGGTTCCTCCTACGGCGCCGCCGGCGACTCCGGTCCCGGCGCCGCCAGCGACACCAGCCCCAGCCCCGGCTCTGCCACAACCCCTGTCGACGCCTGTTGACCTAACGACACCTCCACCGGTGTCGCTTTCACCGGTGCCGTTCACGACGCCGCCCGGGGCTCCGGGCGGCGGCGTCCCCAGGTTCTCTCCGGATCCGGACTCGGCGCCGGACCGACGTCGATCGACGCCGGCTCCGGCGCCGATGAGACCTTGGGTCCCACATGTCCCTCCTCCTTACATTGACCCTGATTTGGAGGACGAAGAGAACTGGGAGGGGTCTGAGGACCCTCTCACTGCCCAATGTGAGTATGATCAGGACTGGGCTGAGGAACTTGGGGATGCCAGTGGTCTGGACACCTCTCCTGACATTGGCATGCTGTCTCCTCCTTCTGTGGCAACGGAGGAGGGAGCAAACTTTGCTACGGTGTTGCGTAGGGCAGCTGAGGCCCTGCACCTCCAGTTACCTACAGTGGCTGTCAGGACTAACATCCTGACGGAAGTGCTTCAGCCGGCGGCTACCTCCTCGGAGCCACTGCTGCCTTTCAACGAGGCACTTTCGGACGTTCTTTTGGGCACCTGGTCCAAGCCCACCACAGGGGCTCCTGTGGATAGGAACGTAGCCCGACGCCATCGCCCTGCTCCGGGCGACCCCCTGTTCCTTTCCCAGTAACTCCACCCCTGAGAGCTTGGTTGTCCAAGCCTCTGCCTCTCAAAGCGCCTTCCCCACCGCTCCCCGGATAGGGAATCCCAAAAACTGGACCAATTTGGGAAGAAGGTTTTTTCTTCCGCCAGTGCTGGCTTGAGGTCTGTCAACACCACTTGCCTCTTGGGCCGATATACCCACTCCTTGTGGGATTCGGTGGCGCAGATCCTGCCCCAGTGTCCTGAGGAGGCCCAGGCACTGCTTTCCTGCGCCATTGCGGAAGGAAGAGATGCGGCAAAATATACCATCCGATGTGGCCTAGATACCGCCGACTCGCTAGGCAGATCGCTTGCGACGACAGTGGCGCTGCGCCGTCACGCCTGGCTGAGGACCACTGGTTTCTTGGGCGATGTCCAAAACACACTTATGGACATGCCCTTTGATGGTGTCGGCCTTTTCGGCAACAAAGCAGACCACGCGCTGGAGTGCTTTGACTCGCGGGCTACAGCCAAGTCCCTGGGCCTTTCTACTGTGCGCCCTCCGCAACAGCCTGCTTTTCGCCCCTTTCGTGGCCACGGAAGGGGCGCCCAGTCACGTCCGCTGCCCAGCCACCGGCCCGCGCAGCAAGAGTCTTTGCGTGGCCGAGGACGTGGCTCCCGCCGAGGCGGGTCGGGTAACCAGCATGCGGGTCAGGCCACCACCTCCACCCCGTCCACGGCCTCCAAGCCCTCCTAGTCCATCCTTTCAGGTCCACAGCACGCCAGTGGGGGGCAGGGTCCGCCATCACCTTCACCACTGGCGTGCCATCACATCGGACAAGTGGGTCTTGGACATTGTCCGAAGGGGCTACTCCCTCCCCTTCGAGACTACCCCCCCAGCCATGCCACCTCAATGCCACCGCATGTCGGGGGATCATTTGGTGCTTCTTCAAAAGGAAGTTGCGGCCCTCTTGGCCAAGGGGGCCATCGAGCACGTTTCGACCCCAGAAGTAGGGCGTGGTTGTTACTCCCACTACTTTCTGGTGCCCAAAAAGGACAAGGAGGACATGCGTCCTATCTTGGACCTCCGGAACGTCAATCGCTTCCTCCGGAAGGAGAAGTTCAAGATGCTCACCCTAGCTCAGGTCTTGACTGCCATCGACCCTGGAGACTGGATGGTAGCGTTGGACTTGCAGGACGCATATTTTCACGTCCCCGTCCTGCCGGCCCACCGGCATTAGCTGCGGTTCACGGTAGGCCTCGAGCATTTTCAGTTCACCGTGCTCCCCTTTGGCCTTACCAGCGCCCCTCGGGTGTTCACGAAAGTGATGGCGGTGGTCGCAGCTCATCTGCGCCGGACAGGGGCTCCAGTCTTCCCCTACCTCGACGACTGGTTGCTGAAGGCGGGCTCGTCCCAGGCAGTCGTCTCCCACCTCCAGACTACGGCCGACCTCCTGCACTCGCTGGGGTTCTCCATCAACATGCCGAAGTCGCACCTGATTCCTTCTCCACAGCTCCTTTTCATCTGAGCAGTTCTGGATATGACGCAGTTTCGGGCCTATCCTCCCGAACGGCGAGTCCAGGATATTCAGGCTATGATTCCGATCTTTCGGCCTCTATCCTGGGTTTCGGTACGGATGACCCTGAGGCTGCTGGGCCTCATGGCCTCCTGCATCCTGCTGGTCGATCATGCCAGATGGCATATGCGGGCTCTGCAGTGGGACCTGAAGTTCCAGTGGGCGCAGCATCAGGGGAACCTGTCCGATTACGTCCAGATCTCGGAGGGGACTGCAAGACAGTTGCAGTGGTGGCTCTCGAACCGGCAATGGGTCATGGGCAGATCCCTCTCCCTTCCCCAGCCAGAGCACACAGTTGTGACGGACGCGTCCCTTCTGGAATGGGGCGGTAACAAGGGAGAGGTGGAGATCAGAGACCTCTGGTCTCCGGCGGAGTCCCGGCTCCATATCAAACTTCTGGAGCTCCGGGCGATCCGACTTGCACTCAAGGCATTCCTTCCCTCTGTCAAAGGGAAGGTAGTGCAGGTGTTCACAGACAACACCACCGCCATGTGGTACTGCAACAAACAAGGCGGGGTGGGGTCGTGGACCCTATGTCAGGAGGCTCTGCGTCTCTGGACATGGCTGGAACATCAGGGCATATTCCTGATGGTTCAACACCTGGCAGGTTCCCTGAACGCCAGGGCGGACGAACTGCATGATGGATCACGAATGGCGTCTTCACTCGGAGGTGGCGCAAGGACTCTTTCTACAGTGGGGAGAGCCTTGGTTAGATCTATTCGCCACCGAAGAGAACGCGCAATGTCCTCAGTTCTGCGCGTTGGAATTTCCAAGGTGGCACTCGCTCGGCGACGCTTTTCATCGCGAGTGGAGTTGCGATCTGTTGTACGCCTTTCTGCCTATACCACTTCTACCCAGAGTGTTGAAGAAGATTCGGCGCGACCAGGCCCAAGTCATTCTTGTGGCTCCGGACTGGGCTCGAAGTGTTTGGTATCCCGAGCTACTCAGTATGAGCGTCGATCCCCCGATCCGTCTGCCTCTTCGGGAGGATCTTCTGTCGCAGCAGCAGGGGACGGTCCTCCACCCGAACCTGTCCAGTCTCCACCTCCTTGCGTGGAGATTGAGTGGCGGCAGTTGATTCCTTTCGACTTGCCTCCCGAAGTTTGTGATGTGATTCTGGCAGCCAGTCGTCCCTCCACTAAGGTGGTATACGCCTGCAAGTGGAACAAGTTTGTGGCATGGTGCACATCAAAGGCTGTGAATCCCCTTTCTGCCCCTCTTTCTGAGGTTCTTCTGTTCCTTCTTTCTCTGGCCCAACAGGGTTCTGCCCTGGGTACCATCAAGGGCTATCTTTGTGCAATCTCGGCCTTCCTCAGGCTTCCTGATCAGCCCTCCCTTTTCAAGTCCCCTGTTGTTAACAGGTTTCTTAAAGGCATTACACACCTCTTCCCTCCTGTTCCGTTTGTAATGCCTCAGTGGGACTTGAACTTGGTTCTTAACTTTTAATGTGCGCTCCCTTTGAGCCTCTACATAACTGTCCTCTTCGTCTTCTCACTCTGAAGACAGCCTTTCTGGTGGCCATCATCTCCGCTCGGCGGGTGAGTGAGCTCCAGGCTCTTTCGTGCAAACCCCCCTTTCTGTCTGTCCATCCAGACAAGGTTGTTCTTAGGATGCGTCCGTCCTTCTTGCCAAAGGTGGTTACTGCCTTCCACATTGGGCAGACCATCACTTTGCCCACCTTCTTTCCGCCTCCGCATCCTTCCAGAGAGGAAGAGAGGCTCCACCGTCTGGACCCAAAACGGGCGCTTTCCTTTTACCTCAACCGCACACAACAGTTCCGGGTGGATGACCAGCTCTTTGTTGGCTACGTGGGCGCCAAGAAAGGTCGGGCGGTACACAAGAGGACCATCTCCCGCTGGGTCATCTTGTGTATCAAAGCCTGCTATTCTTTGGCTAAGAAGGAGCCCCCTGTTGGGCTACGTGCCCATTCTACCAGGGCAACAGCTGCTACCACGGCTTTAGGCCGCGGTGTTCCGCTACAGGATATATGTCAGGCAGCTACGTGGGCCTCGCTGCACACGTTTACCAAGCATTACTGCCTTGACAGCCAGGTCCGGAGGGACGGCTTCTTTGGCCGCTCTGTCCTCCGGGACTTCCTTGTCTGAATCTGTTCGCAGACTCACCACCGGGGTTGGTATTGCTGGGGTATCTATTCTAAGGTAAGGAATCTGTCACTAACGTGTCTCTTTCAGATGCACAAGTTACTAACTTGTGTAACGATATATCTGTAAGAGAGAGTAGTTAGTGACAGATTCCTTACCGCCCCACCTATCCTCCCCGTTCTGCGAACTGATTTCTAGGGTTAAGGACATCCCTTTCAGGGCCCTAGTATTTTTTCAGACACCAATGTCAGCTTCTTGCATGGCTCTGCGTTCCTGGCGCGAAAAGTCGTGTACAGAACTGACGTCAGCGCGCATGGGCGGCGTCTAAGTACTGGCCGCGACGTCATCCCGGCGATCTCGACGCCGACGACGAACGCGGAGCCGCACGATGCTGCCTACCGACGCGCAAGGGTACTGCTACGCAAAACTTTCCGGATCCAGCCTGACGCCTGGGGATATTCTAAGGTAAGGAATCTGTCACTAACTACTGTCTCTTACAGATATATCGTTACACAAGTTAGTAACTTGTGCATTCGGTCTCATGATCAGTGTATATTCTGAGCATGTGTCTACAAGTTTGCAAAGAAAACAAATCTGTGAATTTAACCCATCCCTCCCACCCCCACCTCCCATCCCCTCAGTCTTCACTAGGGGAAAACCCCAACTCCCAAATAGCAAAATAATAATCATAATACTGAAATTCGCAACACACAAACAAGTGTAGGTGCCTAAGCACTGGGGGGGTGACACTACGCCTTGTCCCCTATTGCATGCTATCAATAAAAGAAAACGTATTTAAATCGGCCTACCCTCCCGACAGCGAACACCCCAATATTCCACAATGTAGTAAAAGCACAGGCAATACTCATCAACCATATTCATAGCGGGTAGTCCATCAGCTGGCCGAGAACAAATCGGCGCTGGCACCAGAGTTCGGCATCCCAGGTGAGCGATCCAGCGTTGGGGACTTCCTTTGACGCGCATTCACATCCCGCGTTCGAAGAAATTCTTGCACTGCAGCAGGTGTTTTAAAAATTCGGGACCGACCATCCACGTCCACTCGGAGTCTTGCAGGATACAACATGCCGTACCTCAGACCCGCTTTCCTCAAAGCCAGTTTGACCGCAGCAAACTTCTTACGTGCATCCTGCACCATTACCGTAAAGTCTGGGTACAAAGCTATAGTCGATCCCTGCCAGTCCAACGTTCCTTTCTCCGAGCCATACACAATGCAGTGCCTCGGTCCCTAAAATTGAAAAGCCTCGCCATTATGGGGCGCGCAGGACAGCCAGGATTAGGCCGAGGGCCTAGAGTGCGATGTGCTCTTTCAACAACGAATGTAGAGGTGAAGGATTCTCGGCCAAACAGCTCAACCAGCAATCCCTCCACAAATCCATCCAACCGGCCTGTATTTGTGGACTCCGGCACTCCCATAATGTGAACGTTATTTCGCCTTCCTCTGGCCTCCAAGTCCTCATTCTTGATAGCTATTGTTTTAAGCACCCTTTCCATTCTCTTTTTAGTGGTTTGCGCGGCGCTGTTTTCCAGGTCCGAAATCCTGCCCTCAGCTTTCTCCAGCCTACCTTCGTGTTGATCCAGCCGGGCCCCCATTTTGTCAAGCCGTTTGTCCAGTGAGTCGAAGCGCGTATCAGTCACCTTGAATCCTGCTTGCAACTCAGACATTAGCACTTCGTTACTCTGGTGGGTCGTCTGTGGGGGACCTGCAGCGTCGCCTCCTTCCGCCATTGATGTGCTTGTAGCGTCCGATCCACCACCCGGCTTCTCAAAGGTGAGCTTTCTTTGCTTGGGGTCTCCTTTGCCCATGACCCTCCTTGTCTGGTATATCCGTTAGGCCAACGCACACTCCCTGGCCTGTTGTTGTTTATGCTTCCAGTGCGCCGATGTGTCCACAGCACAATAATGGATCCAGGCCCAGCAATGGCCACTCCTCTCTCAGCTGCTTGACTCGCCCCCTCCTCGCGTGGCGCAGGATCACAATCACTAGTATCACCATAATGTTCTGTATGGGCTTACGCAGTAGCTATAACGCTTTTGTATCCTCTCCGCTAGGGCCTCGGTGCCAAGGGTCACAACCCCCCTGTGCTCACCTCGAGCCTGGGTCTCTCCTGTTGGCGTGCCCTGACCTGCTGTCATTCGAAGAACTCTGCATACAGACTTGACCCTTACTGGGCAGTCATGCAGCCGCTCCGTTGTGTGCGCTGTCCGCTATAATGAGGCACCCCGCCGGGTCACAGCCACTCTTCTCGCTCCTGCCGTTCAGCTGCATGCGTGCGGGAAGCCCAGTGACGGCGCAACGCCATCTCGGCCGTCCGGCCTCCTGCCGCTCCTCCTCACTGCCCGCAAGTCTTCCGAGGCCCCCAGGGGAAAAAGGAGAAACCCCGCTTGCTTAATTGGTTCGGGGGGGCGCCTCGACCGCCGTTGTCCTGCCTCCAGTTGCCGCTTCAGTTCACCACTCAACGATGTCAGTGCGCGGCCATCTTAAGTTAATGGGCTGGGAGCTCTGAGCCCCCAAGCCAGCCCAGGCCACTGAGCACCGCGCCGGCTCCAAGCAAACTCGAGCCCGCAGCCCCTCGCTCACCAAGCCTCTTCCAGGCCCGCAGACACAGGCGCTAGTAGCTCCGGCGTGATGCCTCCGTTCACAGCCAGGGCAGGATCATCGTGACGCCCACCACCAGGGAACTCGCCAGTGCTTCCGCTTGATCTCTAGGGTGCCACTGCCGCCAGGCGGCTGACGTTTTTTGGGGATTTTGGCGGAACTCCACAGCTACGCGGCCATCTTGGGCCGCAGCTTGGCCACGCCCCCAACTGTCCTGGGAGAAGACTGTCCGGAAGTCCAGCTGGAATGGGTGCACAGGGTGGGCCCATGGCTAACTGGAGAAAACAAACGCCCAAGAGACATTCTGGTGAAATTCAGCTCCTTTTAAAATCAAAGAAATGGTCCTCCGGAAAGCAAGAAGCAAGGACAAAGTCACATTTCAAGGCGCGTCCTGTTCGTTATTTCAATATGTGGCACAAGCCACGCTGGCACGCAGACAACAATGCCGCCCAGTCACAGAGGCGTTGAGAGAATGTTAAATCAAATACAGGTGGACTTACCCTTTTGGCATAGCCCTTCTCCTCGATAATAAACAGTACCACTTTTCAGCAATGAAAGAAGTGGCGGCCCTGTTGGGGCTAAAGGATAACTCACGGGGCCCAGCAGCAACCTCGGGAGAAGAACAGCTCAAGACAAATGACAGAGCAACACACACCAGGCCCCTGGCAGACACCCAGAAGAGGTGGTAAAAAGACGAAGGGGTGATCACCGCGGAAGCTCGGCTCTCTAACCCTAGACAAACTCAGCTCGCCCCTAATTCGGATCAGGCAGTAAAGGATATAGCACAAACATTGGAGAGAGAATGTGGCAGAGCCCCCTATACTTGAGGGCCTAGGATTAAAGATCATGAAAGTGGGTCGCACCTCTCTCGCAAGGCCCAATGACATCTTTGTCTTATTCCATTCACAGATGGAATGTGGCTAGAGGCCCAATGTCCCAATAGACAGACAAATGGGGCTCTAGGAGGGGAAGTGGACCAGCCCCTGGAGCTACCAGCGGTGGAACAGTTACACCGATCTGGGGACTTTTCAACCCAAAGTTATGGTTTATGTTTGATGTTCGTGTTTTTAATCGTGGTGTCCAAAAAGAGACTTTATTGGGGGTGTCTGGGGGGGGAGGAGCGGTGGACCGGAGTTTTTGATGGCTCGGGTGGGATACGGGATGGTACACCCGAGCGGAGGAAGAGTATGCCCCATGGGGAATGGCAATTAATTGCCTAAAGTGGAATGTAAGGGGTCTTAACTCCCCCAATAAGAGGCAACGCCTGTGGAAATATTTGGGAGACCATCATGAAAAAATAGTGGCACTACAAGAAACCCACCTAAAGAAGGGCGAAGATCTTTGCCTGAAACACAAAGCCTACCCACTAATATTTCGGTCCTCCTCCACTACTAAACAGAATGGGGTAGCCTTACTCTTCCATACCTCCATTCATTTCCTCCCTCACGACACTAAAACAGACAAGGCGGGAGATTCCTTATGGTCAGAGGGGTCTTGAGGGGACGACCTTGTACCATAGCTACAGTATACGCGCCCACCACAGGGCAATCAGACTTTCTTCTCACATTCTTACTAGCACTGGAGGGTTTTGCTACAGGAGACATCTTACTGGGAGACTTCAATCTTATCTGGGACCCAACCGTGGACACGACCCATTCCCATAGGTCAGCGGGAGGAGCCTTTAGTAAGCCTCTTAAAGCCTCATTCCAACTAATGTGACTGATGGACACCTGGAGGGTGCTCAACCCCTCAACACGAGATTACTCTTTTTTTTCCACACTCCCACAGATCATACTCTAGGATTGATCATATTTTTACGAGTCAAACCCTTCTCCACTCTATCTCTGGAGCCCATCTGCACCCGATATGCCTCTCAGATCACGCCCCTCTAGAACTACTGCTCAATTGGCCGGCTCCGCGTTCTAAAATAGCTAGATAGTATTTTTCCAATCTGCTTAGCAGAGATAAGCTCCACCGCGACGACCTGAGGAGGGCAATCAAAGACTTCTTCGCCACTAATGCCCCCCTACAGACACCTCGCACGTGAACAACTGGGACGCCTTTAAGGCAGTCATAAGGGGTAAATGCATTGCTTTGGCTGTCACCCTTAAACAACAGACAGGGGAACGACTTTTATTAGAGGGGGAGCTGCGAGGAGCGGAACGGGAGCACAAAGATGCCCCATCCATTCCAACCCTACGGAAGGTAACGGCTTAAAAGTGAAACTACAGGCCATATATACCAACAGAGCGGAAAAAACCCTTTTACGCCTTCAAGCCCGAGGATATGATGGAGGGGATAAAATTGGCCCTCTCCTGGCTGGGCAACTCAGAGCGAAACAAGAAAAAGAGTATATCAAACATATAATCGACGACTCTGGCGTCTTACACTCTAACGAAGGGGGGAAAGCAAAGGCTTTCCGGGATTTCTATTTTTCAATATATACAGCAGACCCCTTATAAGATCAGGACCAATCCCATTATCTAGACTCAGTAGAGGTCCCACAGGTCCCCCTGCCACCAATACTGCCCTTAACCAACCCATTTCAATATAAGAGGTCCAGAAGGCAATAGATGCTCTCAAACTTCAGAAAGCCCCGGGTCCCGACGGGCTGAACGCCCAGTTCTATCGAACCTTTGTGCCTGAGTTAACCCCCCATATGACTAGCCTTTTCAATGAAATAGCCACTACACAACAGGTATCTCCGACTACGGGGAAGCTTTAATTACTGTCATCCCCAAGGCAGGGAAGGATCTGCAATTGTGCGCTTTCCTCGGCCCATAGCTCTCCTCAACTTGGACGCTAAACTCTACTCTAAAATACTGGCGTGCTGTATTGAAAATGTCCTACCTACGCTGATACACCCGGACCAATCGGGCTTTATCAAGGGCCGGCATACCCATGATAACTTATTCAGGATCATACACCTAATTGGCAAGGTGCAGAAGAAACACATTCCGGCGGCCCTCCTCTCGCTGGATGCGGAGAAGGCCTTCGACCGTGTCGACTCGTCCTTCTTAATCTCCACCCTGCGCCGCTTCGGGTTCATTGAGTGATTTATAGGAATGGTGCGGGCCAATTATCACTCCCCCAGATCCCGGAGAAGCGTCGGAATCCTTTCAGCTCTCACGAGGCGCAAGGCAGGGCTGCCCCCTCTCCCCTATGCATTGAACCATTCGCAGCACAAATACGGGCTAACCCGGATATTAGAGGGGTTCAGTTTGGCGCCGATGAGCACAGAATTTCGCTCCTTGCGGACAATGTCCTGCTACCCATCACTGAACCTATGGGCTCGATACCGGCTATACAGGCCGAACTCGATCGATTTGAAAGGGTAGCAGGATTTAAAGTCAATCTATCTAAATCCTTTCTGCCTAATTTGACAATGTCCCAAGAAACGTTGGCAAAGGTCGAGGAGACTTCGCCCTTTTGTAGTGCACGCAAAGTGCACGGGCATTAGAATCACCCCCAAGCTAATGGATCTCTATAAAGCTAATCCCCCCCCTTCTGCAGCTGCTCAAAGTGGACTTTAAAAAATGGGGGTCTGCATTTATCTCATGGATAAGCAGAATAAATGCGATCAAGTTGAATGTCCTGCCCCGCCTCCTTTACTTCTTTCAGGGCCTCCCAATCAGGGTAGACAAAGAACTGTTTACAGAACTCAAGCAGTTGATCACCAAATTCATCTGGCAGGGTCGGAGGGCTCGTTTATCCCACCGACTATTAACTAGACCAAGCCTGGAGGGGGGGCTATCCCTGCCTGATTTCCGCTTGTATTATCAAGCAGCGCAGCTCCGCGTCCTGGCCTAGTGGTCTCTTAAGGCCTCCGATAAACACTGCCTACATATGGATAGGCAGATAGCGGGTAGAACCATATGGGACCTGCCATGGAGACAGAGACAACACAGACCGCCCAATGTTTACTTCAGCATTCTCACAGCCACCACCCTTCAGGTATGGGATAACGTCACTAAGATGCTGCCTTTGACGACCTTTCCGTCCCCCTACACCCTCATTCATTTCAACCCGACTTTCCCTCCGGCAATACTAGAGGGTCCCTTTGATAGATGGAGGGAGGGAGGGAGGATGCCTCATGCTATCTGATCTCTTCAGACAGGGAGCCCTGCTCACCTTTGCGGAGTGCGCAGACCGTTTTAAGCTGCCGCCCACGGAAGAATATCATTACTTTCAACTAAAACATTGGGTACAACAACCCCAGGAGCGGCTGGCCGCGACAAGGGATCTGTTCCCAATCGAGAAATTTGTGCAGTCCGGCAACACGGTTAAGGGTTGTATATCATTTCTGTACTCTCTCCTTTTACTGGTGGGCCCCCATCCAGCACCACGACACAGACAATTTTGGGATGCCTTGCTACCCACCCCCATAGGGGAGAAACAATGGGGGACCCTATACAAAGACATAGCCAAACACAACCGCTCCATGTTTCTAAGGGAAGCCCACTACAAAATTATGTATGGATGGTATCTACATCCACAGGAATTGCACTCTATATTTCCAAATTCCTCAGATAAATGTTGGCGTGCTGTGGGCTTCTGGGAGACTTCCGACATATTTGGTGGGACTGCTCCTCTATCCGCACCTTCTGGAAAGAAATCTTGTCCCAAATCAAACAGATCCTGGGATATCAAATCCCGGAAACTATAGAACACACTTTCTTTGGGGTGTAAGACCCTAGTCTGAAATATCAGACCCAGGGGGACTGCTCCATCATATGGCTTTGTCTGGGGGCGGCCAAGATGGCAATTGCCGCAGCATGGAGGAAGCCGGAGGCCACCTCCCTCACCCAATGGCATGCCCGGCTGTGGAGGGCTCTGGCCCTTGAACGAATGATTGATATAGTCGAGGATTGACGTTAAGGTTTCGACTACATCTGGAGCCCCCTGGTGGGATACCAGTCCGAGAGGTTGCCCTTGTTTGCCTGTGGACCCAGACTGAGAGCTCTCCACCTCTTTCTGATATAATAAAAGCCGGGTCTGGTGGCTCAGTGGACTAAAGCAGCCACTGCAGGGGCCTGTGTTCAACCTCATGGTCACAGGTTCTAATCCCGGCGGGTCCACTCAGCCTTTCATCCATCTGAGGTTGATAAAATGAGTACCATTGAGTTGGGTAACAATAAACATCTGTTATTCAGCGCCAGGACACCTACGGGTAATCGTGCGCTTTACAAATACACCTGTTATGTTATGTTATGTTATAGACAGGACCCCTCCGTGGCCTGCCTGGCAGGAGGGACTCCCGAGTCCAATGACGCATCAGTTGGGGGTGCTCCTGCTCACCCCCCTAGGACTGGCTCAGGGGGCCCCCTGGGGCCTCCAGGCCTCAGGGGGCTCCCGCCCTGTATCATCCCTGGCCCCATTTGGAGTATTAATACGAGACACCACGAAAATGTTTAACTATGTTTTCTTCTTTATGTTGTTATCATAATTGTTTCTTTTCTCTCATCCTTTTTCTTGTTGGCCCTCGAGCGCAGTCTACAACTGTAAGCTGTATACCTGAAGCTCCGTAATGATAGACTTGCAATAATTGGGCAAACCTCTAACAGAAACTATGCTGAGAACTTGTGGATATGCTGCATTTCCCTAATGAGATACCTGTAATTCTTGGCATTTGAACTGTGCTCGGGTGAGCTATATCTGTTGTGTAATTGTGTATAAACCAATAAAAAGATTTTGACATAAAATAAGGCACTCTCCTCCCCTCTCCCTTGCGCCAGTGCTGAAATCGGCTGCTGTGCGCCACGGAGACACCTTTGCGCCATGGTGCAATGATGACTCCGTGAGTCTAGCATAGGTTTTGTACTGGAAGGGAACGCTTCCAGTACAAAATGCTATGCTTAAACTAACTTGATGCCTTTCCCCACCTTGTATGTGTGCTGTACAGTGCAGAACACATGCAAAGTCGGAAAAGGAAGGAGAAATGAAAGCATTTCTTCTTCCTTGCACCTACTTTGAAAGGGTGCAATTTTCTCACGCTAAACCCTATTTACTTTGTTTAGTAAATTGGGTTTAGCGTGAGAAACCTTCGGTGGTTGCATGGGAACGCCCATACTCCACCCATGGTACGCCCCCTTGGCGCTAAGTAATGCAAAGCAGCGTTATGTGCTGCTTTGCATTACTTTCCCATTATTTCCAGCTTGAAACAAGTTTAGGGCTGGAAAGTAAATTGGGAAAAAAAGATTTTGCGCCGATTTGCCTCACTTTTGTGACACAAAAACGGTGTAGAATCTTAGCAAATCTACCCCTTCTTGCCTCGGAGTATGTGTAGCACGAGCAGGCCCACAGTGACCATTGAAGTATCCTGGTAGTCAGCTCAAGTTGATCCCACAGTAGACAGGGCCCACTTGCACCTTCAGCATTCTGATGGTGTTTAGCACAGGCAGCCCTTTCAAGAAGAGAACAAACATTGGTGCCTCTACTCTAGGCACTTTCAGTAGAGCGAAGATTGTAACAATGTCTTGCCGATGCTGCTGTAGGTGGTGGGGCCTGGGCTCTGGTTGCGGTTCTGAAGCTGTCTTGGTGTGGGAGCCGTGGATCCAGGAGGTCAGCCCCTCGCACTTGACAGCTGTGGCCGTCGTCAGGAGGACCTGGTATGGACCTTTCAACCTGGGCTGAAGGCAGTATTGTCTGTTGTGGACCTTCACCCAGACCCAGTTGCCAGGCTGCAGTCCATGGGCTGGTGGTGTCTTTTTCAGGAAGTGCCTGCAACACTTGGCGATGGAGAGAACACAGTGTCTATATTTGTTTTTTACAGTACTGCAAAACCAATTCATCCAATACTGACAGAGGAACAAAGGACATCTGGCCTAGAATGTGCATTTGATGGCCAAACAGGATCACATGAGGACTCAGTTTTGTGACTCTGTCCGGAGTACTCCTCATTGACAACAGGGCTAATGGCAGTGCATTGATCCAGGACAGTTCAGTGGATGCACACATTTTCCCCATCATATTCTTTAACACACCATTCCTTTCGACAGCCCCCGCTGCTGGTGGGTGATGTGCACAGTGCAGTTTTTGAGCGGCCTCTAGACCCCTGGATATTCCCCCAATAACATGGGAGATGAACGCTGGTCCATTGTCAGAGCTCAGGAGCATAGGGACCCCAGAACATGGTATGAGTTTCTTTAAGAGGCACTATGCGGCGGTCTGTGAATCACAGTTCTTCACTGGGCAGGCCTCAATTTATTTACTGAACATACACACTGTAACCAACATGTACTTGTACTTGTAGACAGGCGGCATGTTGATAAAATCCAGTTGTAGACTCTCAAGTGGTCCATGGGGAGGTGGGAAGTGGCCTGGAGCAGTTTGTGTACCATTCCCTGCATTGTATTGTGCACAAACAGTACATTGTCTACATAAACATTCAGCCTGCTGGCAAAATTTGGTGTTGTACCAACACTGAGAGAATAAGTGGATCATTCCATCCTGTCCCACATCTGAAGGACGATGAAAGAGGCGGGCCATAGAGGAGAGCATTGTCATAGGCAAAAATATTTTCCCATTAGGACCTGTCCATACCCCCTCTTCTGTCTGCACACATCCTCCCTGTTTCTATTCCTCCCGCTCCTCCACCCCAGCCTGTTGTTGAAGAATTTAGGATCAAAGTACATGGCATCATCTTTTATCTGCGACACCTGTGTGACGGAGACCATTTGAACCATTGCATGTTCACACCCTGTTATTGCTATTCTCTTAGCCTCCCTGTCTTTCCCCTCGAAACATAGTCTTTGGAAGAAGTGTGTGCAGCGCACTTTGACAACCACTTTTCTAGTTAATAGCAAGGCATGGAGGAGATCAGCAATCAAAGGAGCATGCTGTTTTTGTTGACCTGCTGATGTTCAGTATCCCCTCATTGCCCATAGCTGCCCAAAGTAATGGGCCACCCCGAAGGCTGTCTTTATATATATTCACTGCCTTTAATCACGGAATATGTGTACTGGATGTCTGTATATATATTCACTGCCTTCCCTTCAGCCAGTTTGCAGGCCCTCGTTAGAGCCCCAAGTTCTGCGGCTTGAGCACTCTTTATTGTGGTAAGTCTTGCTCCCTCAAGCAGATTCCGGGCTGTGCCCACTGCATAGAAAGCCTGCAGTGTCCCTGTGCTATCCCTGAAACATGAACCATCAACAAACAGATCTCCTTCAGCATCAGGGAATGGGGTGTCTCTTAGGTCTGGTCGCATCGTGGTGTGTCTTTCAACTGCCAGCACACAATCATGGAATGCATCATCAACTAAGGGGTCATCATAAACACAAAGTGGTGCATCTCTTGATAGTAATGTGTGGTGTCAACAATATCTGATAGAGACATCTAGCTGCAGATTCCTTAACATTTGAATTCTCCCCAGGCGCAAGTCTGGATCTGGACATTTTTCCAGCAGTATCTCTGCGCGCCGGGGGACGGCGTTGTACGGCTCCATGATGACGTCGACTCCCGTCATGACGTCAGTGGAGCTATATAATTCCCCTCCGGTGCGCGGACATCAGTTTCTTCTTTTCCGCGCTGCAGCGTGGATCCGTAGAAGCGTATGTCTGGACATTTTTCGGCCCGCTGTGACGATCTTTTTTCATCAGTACAGTGTGCTCTATGCCTTCTGGGTTTAAGTCTTGTGGGTCCTGTGCCCGTAATATATCTGTATGTGGTGCCTGAGCGAGCACCACAATGCTGACGAGTGTGACGCCGGTCAGTGGTTGAAGCCGAAGGCTCTTCGGGAGCGGCGCAATGAAGCTTCTGACGGCGCAGTTGTCGCGTCTTTCTGGATCACGTCATCAATCTTTCTCCCGGACCAGAATTCGTTCCAGGGAGCGCTATTCTTCACCCCGTGGTCACCGGCAACTTTCCCAGTCTCCATCGGCATCACACGGTGGCGTCTTCGACTCGTGATGTGGGTGTTTCTTGGCCTAGTGCTGAGACTCCTGCTCCGGCATCACTTCCAAGCCTCCCGGTTTTCCCTGGAGCTGGAACGACCTGGAAGCAGATGCAAGAGCACTATGAAGCTCTCCATCTGGTCTTTGGGCCCTCATCTCCCTCTGGAGCGCCTGCAGGCTCCAAGGAGGTCGTAGGCACCAAAACTGCGTCATCGCCAGCGTATTCGACCTCAGTGGCACTTCCAACCTCAGAATCTGATGTTCCGGTGCACAGTCCTTCGGGGCCACCAAGGGCGGTCGACTCCAGCTTGACTTCAGTCGCCATTTGGGTGCCTGTCATAGTGACGCCGGTAGACTCCGATCTGGAGTATGCTTGCGCTGTTGTGCAGGCTTCGCCGCGACTCCGGATATCAGCACAGACACCGGCTGGCGTTTCTCCTCCTTCCCAGGTGGACGTCGGCACTGCGTCGCCTCGACGCCGTTTGTCGTTTATGAAGCTGTATGCAGCGCCCGTCATTTCTGTGGAGTATCCACAAGACCTATTAGGGGAAGGTGGTGAGGAGATGACTCCCTTGGAGCAGCCAGTGGCCCCTTCTGGGTTGGACAGCTGGATTGTGGAGCGGGGTGAAGCGAGGGGGCTAGATTTGTCCCCTGCTTCCTCCCTTTTATCACCTCCGGACCTTGCCTCGTAAGCCATTTCTACTTTGGCAGAGGTCTTGAGGAGAGTGGCTGAAGTCTTGAACCTTACTCTGCCTACTGTGAAAAAGACTATAGACCCTCTTATTGAGGTTCTTCATCCCGGCCAATCGGGGGTTGAGCCTGTGCTCCCTTTTTTTGAGGCCCTTACTGACATTTTTTGGGGGGCATGGGCAAACCATGAGTCAGGTGTGCCAGTGGACTGCATCATTGCCCACACATATCGACCTGCCCTGGTGACCCCGCTTGCCTTGTTCGGCAGCTGACACACCACAGCTCCGTAGTCCAGGCTGTTACGGCATCCCCTGAGATGGGGAACCTCCCTCATTCCCCTCTTGATAAAGAATCCAGGGAACAGGATTCTTGTGGGAAGCTGATTTTTTTCCTCGACAAGTGTAGCTTTACGCTCCACTAATCTGAAAGAGACACGTTAGTGATAGATTCCTTACCTTAGAATATCCCCAGGCGTCAGGCTGGATCCGGAAAGTTTTGCGTAGCAGTACCCTTGCGCGTCGGTAGGCGGCGTCGTGCGGCTCCGCGTCTGTCGTCGGCGTCGTGATCGCCGGGATGACGTCGCGGGCAGTACTTAGACGCCGCCCCTGCGCGCTGACGTCAGTTCTTCTTTTTCCGCGCCAGTAAGCGCAGATCCGGGAAGAGCAGTGCCCTGGTCAATTTTTGACCATACTTTTTGGTGATTTTTTCACTGTCTTTTTCCACCATTCAGGTGTCGTAGGGATGCCCGGCTTCAAGCGATGCGGCGCCTGTGCGCGGATGATGTCCGTCACCGACCCGCATTGGGAGTGTCTCTTCTGCCTCGGCCGAGGCCACGACACCGAGTCTTGTCCCGAATGCCAGGCCCTCAACCCGAAGGCTTTGCGAGAGCGGTCTCGAAAGCTCCTCGAGGCCCGGCATTCGGCTCCGCGGAAGCCCCGGTCGCGTGAGAGGTCCAGGGGTCGCTCGCGGAGTGCACACCGGTCGTCGGCGTCGAAGTCTTCTTCGTCCGGTAAGTCTCGACACAAGAAGTCCAAGAAGCATCGTCGCTCTCGGACTTCGCCTCGCCGGTCTCGCGACTCGGCTGAGGCCCCTCCCGGCACCGTCCCCGCCCCCGCGGCCCCGGACTTGCCTGTGGAGTCGCCCCCGTCATACCCGCCCTTCCCGGGTTCGGGGCGGATCCGGCCAAGGTACAGGAGTTCCTGTCGGCCATGGCCCGCCTCTTCGGGCCTTCAGGCCCCTCCGGTGCGCCTTCGGGCCCCGCGGGCCCTGATGGGGTTGATCCGGCGCCGCCGGCGGCTCCGGCCCCGGCGTCGCCCGAGCCTCCAGCCTCGATCCCGGCTCCGGCTCCGGCCCCGGCCTCGATCCCGGCTCCACAACTCCCATCGACGCCGGTCGACCTCACGACACCTCCGCCGGCGCCGATGTCTCCGGTGCCGTTCTCGACGCCGCCCTGGGCTCCGGGCGGCGTCGTCCCCCAGTTCCTTCCGGCTCCGGACATGGACCCGGAGCGACGCCGCTCGACGCCGGCTCCGGCGCCGATGGGACCTTGGGTCCCAAATGTCCCTCCTCCTCCTTATTTTGAACCAGAGGAGGACCAGGAGGACTGGGAGGGGTCTGATGACCCTCTGACACGCAACTGTCAGTATGATGAGGACTGGACAGAGAGTCTAGGGGAGGCCAGTGGTCTGGATACTTCTCCTGACACTGGCATGCTGTCTCCTCCCGTGGCTACGGAGGAGGGGGCCAATTTTGGTACGGTGTTGCGTAGGGCTGCTGGGGCCTTACGTCTCCAGCTCCCTACTTTGACGGTCAAGACTAACATCTTGACAGAGGTGCTTCAGCCGGCAGCCTCCTCTGCGGAGACTGTGCTGCCGTTTAACGACGCCCTCACGGACGTTCTTTTGGGCGCCTGGTCCAAGCCCAACACAGGGGCTCCTGTGGATCGGAACGTGTCACGACGCCATCGCCCCGCTCCGGGCGACCCCCTGTTTCTTTCTGTCCACCCCACTCCTGAGAGCTTGGTTGTCCAAGCCTCCGCTTCCCAAACCGCCTTCCCCACCGCTCCTCCGGATAGGGAATCCAAACGCCTGGATCAGTTTGGGAAGAAAGGTTTTTCTTCCTCCAGTGCTGGCTTGCGGTCCGTTAACACCGCTTGTCTTTTGGGCCGATATACCCACTCTCTGTGGGATTCGGTGGCGGATGTTTTGCCCCAGTGCCCTGAGGAGGTCCAGGCACTGCTTTCCCGCGCCATTGCGGAAGGAAGGGATGCGGCCAAATACACTATCCGTTGTGGCCTTGACACCGCCGACTCGCTGGGCAGGTCGATTGCAACGACGGTGGCGCTCCGACGCCACGCCTGGCTGAGAACCACTGGTTTTTCAGGGGATGTCCAGAATACTCTCATGGACATGCCCTTTGATGGAGTCGGTCTTTTTGGGTCCAAAGCAGACCATGCGTTGGAGCGCTTTAAGGACTCACGGGCTACTGCCAAGTCCCTGGGCCTTTCTGCTACACGCCCTCCGCTGCCTTCTGCTTTTCGCCCCTATCGTGGCCACGGTAGGGGCGCCCCTTCACGTCAGCAGCCCAGCCACCGGCCCGCGCAGCAGGCGTCTTCGCGTGGCCGAGGACGTGGATTCCGCCGTGGCGGATCGGGCAACCAGCGTGCGGGTCAGGCCACCACCTCCAACCCGTCCGCGGCCTCCAAGCCCTCCTAGTCCCTCCTTTCAGGTGCACGGCACGCCAGTAGGGGGCAGGGTCCGCCATCACCTTCCCCACTGGCGCACCATCACCTCGGACAGGTGGGTCTTGGACATTGTCCGAAGGGGCTACTCCCTCCCCTTCGAGACCACCCCCCAGCCATGCCACCTCAATTCCACCGCATGTCAGGGGATCACTTGGTGCTTCTACAGAAGGAAGTCACGGCCCTCTTGACCAAGAGGGCCATCGAGCATGTTCCGACCCCAGAAGTAGGGCGTGGTTGCTACTCCCACTACTTTCTGGTGCCCAAAAAGGACAAGGAGGACATGCGTCCTATCTTGGACCTCCGGAACGTCAATCGCTTCCTCCGGAAGGAGAAGTTCAAGATGCTCACCCTAGCTCAGGTCTTGACTGCCCTCGACCCTGGAGACTGGCTGGTAGCGTTGGACTTGCAGGACGCATATTTCCACATCCCCGTCCTGCCGGCCCATCGGCGTTACCTTCGGTTCACGGTAGGCCCCGAGCATTTTCAGTTCACCGTGCTCCCTTTGGCCTTACCAGTGCCCCTCGGGTGTTCACGAAAGTGATGGCGGTGGTCGCAGCTCATCTGCGCCGGGCCGGGGTTTCAGTCTTCCCCTACCTCGACGACTGGCTGCTGAAGGCGGGCTCGTCCCAGGCAGTCGTCTCCCACCTCCAGACTACGGCCGAACTCCTGCACTCGCTGGGGTTCTCCATCAATGTGCCGAAGTCGCATCTAATTCCTTCTCCACAGCTCCTTTTCATCGGAGCAGTTCTGGACACGACGCAGTTTCGGGCCTATCCTCCCGAACGGCGAGTCCGGGATATTCAGGCTATGATTCCGATCTTTCAGCCTTTATCCTGGGTTTCGGTACGGATGACCCTGAGGCTGCTGGGCCTCATGGCCTCCTGCATCCTGCTGGTCAATCATGCCAGATGGCATATGCGGGCTCTGCAGTGGGACCTGAAGTTCCAGTGGGCGCAGCACCAGGGCAACCTGTCCGATCACGTCCAGATCTCGGAGGGGACTGCAAGACAGTTGCAGTGGTGGCTCTCGAACCGGCAATGGGTCATGGGCAGATCCCTCTCCCTTCCCCAGCCAGAGCATACAGTTGTGACGGACGCGTCCCTTCTGGGATGGGGCGGTCACATGGGAGAGGCGGAGATCAGAGGCCTCTGGTCTCCGGGCGGAGTCCCGGCTCCATATCAACATTCTGGAGCTCCGGGCGATCCGACTTGCACTCAAGGCATTCCTTCCCTCTGTCAAAGGGAAGGTAGTGCAGGTGTTCACAGACAACACCACCGCCATGTGGTACTGCAACAAACAGGGCGGGGTGGGGTCTTGGACCCTTTGTCAGGAGGCTCTGCGCCTCTGGACATGGCTGGAACATCAGGGCATGTTCCTGATGGTTCAACACCTGGCAGGTTCTCTGAACGCCAGGGCGGACGAACTCAGCCGCAGGTGCATGATGGATCACGAATGGCGTCTTCACTCGGAAGTGGCGCAAGGACTCTTTCTACAGTGGGGAGAGCCTTGGTTAGATCTATTCGCCACCGAAGAGAACGCGCAATGTCATCAGTTCTGCGCGTTGGAATTTCCAAGGCGGCACTCGCCGGCGACGCTTTTCGTCGCGAGTGGAGTTGCGGTTTGTTGTACGCCTTTCCGCCTATACCACTTCTACCCAGAGTGTTGAAGAAGATTCGGCGCGACCGGGCCCAAGTCATCCTTGTGGCTCCGGACTGGGCTCGAAGAGTTTGGTATCCCGAGCTACTCAGTATGAGCGTCGATCCCCCGATCCGTCTGCCTCTTCGGGAGGATCTTCTGTCGCAGCAGCAGGGGACGGTCCTCCACCCGAACCTGTCCAGTCTACACCTGCTTGCGTGGAGATTGAGCGGCGGCAGTTGATTCCTTTCGACTTGCCTCCCGAAGTTTGTGATGTGATTCTGGCAGCCAGGCGTCCCTCCACTAAGGTGGTATACGCCTGCAGGTGGAACAAATTTGTGGCATGGTGCACAGCAAAGGCTGTGGATCCCCTTTCTGCCCCTCTTTCTGAGGTCCTTCTGTTCCTTCTCTCTCTGGCCCAACAGGGTTCTGCCCTGGGTACCATCAAGGGTTATCTTTGTGCTATCTCGGCCTTCCTCAGGCTCCCTGATCAGCCCTCCCTTTTCAAGTCCCCTGTTGTTAACAGGTTCTTAAAAGGCATTACTCACCTCTTCCCTCCTGTTCCGTTTGTAATGCCTCAGTGGGACTTGAACTTGGTTCTTACCTTTTTAATGTGCGCTCCCTTTGAGCCTCTGCATAACTGTCCTCTTCGTCTTCTGACTCTAAAGGCAGCCTTTCTGGTGGCCATCACCTCCGCTCGGCGGGTGAGTGAGCTCCAGGCTCTTTCTTGCAAACCTCCCTTTCTGTCTGTTCATCCAGACAAGGTTGTTCTTCGGACGCGTCCGTCCTTCTTGCCAAAGGTGGTTACTGCTTTCCACATTGGGCAGACCATCACTTTGCCCACCTTCTTTCCGCCTCCGCATCCTTCCAGAGAGGAAGAGAGGCTCCACCGTCTGGACCCAAAACGTGCGCTCTCCTTCTATATCGACCGCACAAAACACTTCCGGGTGGATGACCAGCTCTTTGTTGGCTACGTGGGCGCCAAAAAGGTCGGGCGGTGCACAAGAGGACCGTCTCCCGCTGGGTTACCTTGTGCATCAAGACCTGCTATTCTTTGGCCAAGAAGGAGCCTCCTGTTGGGCTGCGTGCCCATTCCACCAGGGCAACGGCTGCTACCACGGCCTTGGGCCGCGGTGTTCCGCTGCCGGTTATCTGTCAGGCAGCTACGTGGGCCTCGCTGCACACGTTTACTAAGCATTACTGCCTTGACAGTCAGGTCCGGAGGGACGGCTTCTTTGGCCGTTCTGTCCTCCAGGACTTCCTTGTCTGATCTTTGTTCGCAGACCCACCACCGGGGTTGGTATTGCTGGGGTATCTATTCTAAGGTAAGGAATCTATCACTAACGTGTCTCTTTCAGATGCACAAGTTACTAACTTGTGTAACGATATATCTGTAAGAGACAGTAGTTAGTGATAGATTCCTTACCGCCCACCCATCCTCCCCGTTCTGCGAACTGATTTCTAGGGTTAAGGACATCCCTTTCAGGGCCCTAGTATTTTTCAGACACCTGTGTCAGCTTCTTGCATGGCTCTGCGTTCCTGGCGCGGAAAGTCGTGTACAGAACTGACGTCAGCGCGCAGGGGCGGCGTCTGAGTACTGCCCGCGACGTCATCCCGGCGATCACGACGCCGACGACAGACGCGGAGCCGCACGACGCCGCCTACCGACGCGCAAGGGTACTGCTACGCAAAACTTTCCGGATCCAGCCTGACGCCTGGGGATATTCTAAGGTAAGGAATCTATCACTAACTACTGTCTCTTACAGATATATCGTTACACAAGTTAGTAACTTGTGCATACGGTCTGCATCCTCGGACGCTTTCTTCATACCCTGTGGGAGTCTTTGAGTCAGTTTTTACCATTGTTCTCTGAGGCTAACGGGCAAGTTACATCAATTGGTTTCCGATGGCCGTCAGGCAGCCAAACTGCTTATTAAATGTGGAATGGATTCCACTGAACGCAAAGGATGGGCCATGGCGTCTGCTGTGGCATTGCGATGACATGTATGGCTCTGGACATCTGAATTTTCCGAACCTGTACAGTCGGTGACATGCAATTTGATGGGGCTCATCTTTTTGGAGCCCAAGTGGATGCAGCCCTACGTAAGTTTTGGGCTAGTCAGGGAGGGTCAGACCCTTAGCCTGTCTCCTCCTTCCTTTTTCAGTTTGCGTGGACGTGGGTCCCCTTTTCTGTGGAGTTTCCTCCTTTTTACCCGAGTTTATTCAGTCTGTAGGATTTTTACACCACTGATTCTGTTGGTGGAGCCATGGCTTGTTCTGCTGTTCTTTGCAGACACGCTTTGTTGTGGGAGTCGAGTTCTGTTTGGGTCAGTATGGCCTTTGATGGTGTTTATTTGACAGCCTTGCGGATTCAGCGTTACAACGCCTCATGGTTGGTCGCTTGTAGTATGGCCTTTTCAGGCCTTTTGCTTCCCTTTTATACAGCCACGGTTGGGATCTTTAAGTTGGGTAAATGTTTATTTCCTGCCTCTGCTGTTATTGTGCTTTGTGGTGTTGAAGTATTAAGCACTACTTCTTTCTGTCTGAGAGAGTGTTTGCCTCCAGATTTGAATATTTTTGATCTCCGGATGGTCCTTGCAGCTGCATAGCTGTTTTGTTCCTTTATTTTACTCTGATGAAGAGCTTAGTCTCAAGAGTTAGTACCTTTTATGTTTTATGTCTTACTCTATGTGGAGTATTGGTTTGCTAATGTATAGATTGTATGTGTACTACTTACATAGTTTATTTGTTTGCAATTAGATTGGCCCTTCTTGGACTATATTATATGCCCTTTAGGGGGCCATTATGGTAGGCTCATAGCCATTATTTTCTTCGGTGCTACCTTTCACTCTCATCTGTTTTTTTCTTAACCAGGGTATTTAGCGCAGTTTGTTTTCTCTCCTTGAGCGGACTGCATATGTGTTATGAGTGTTTCGCTTTTTGAACACCATGACTGTATTCTTGGGAATACACAGGTTTGTGGCTCCCTCCTTTCTCGGTGGGCATAGGTCATTCCTTGTTTCAATCTTGGAACACGGCGGTGTAAGTTCAATGCCTTAGGCTTTCTGAGAGGCAGAGTCTGAAACAGTTAAGGCTGTTTTCAGCCATGCACTACATAGTAGGAGATTTTTTAGGATAAGAAGGTCATCTTATTATTCTCCTACTATGTTGTTGCATATGTTTTCCTGTCTAAGGTTAGATATTACTTGTCTTTTTGAGATATGTATCTAATTTTTGTTTTGGTACTTAACAGTCCTGGAGAAATCATGGCTGTTGCTTCTTGAAGGAGTGTAAATTATATATATATATATATATATATATATATATATATATATATATACAAATGTGATCGCATGTGCTTGCTACTGGCAAGGGTTCAGTTTTACAGGAGGCATTATCTTAATGCCAGGTAACCAGTGGTTATGATTCTTTTGGTACATGTCACCTAAGGTGGTTTGTTGTTAGGTGTGGTACTTTTTTCAATAATATAAAGTGTTTTGAACTGGTTTTTCAGTTCTGTTTGGCCATTATGTATACAGTGTATACCTGGCTGTGTGCATGTGTTACACATGTTTTTTTTTTTTTAAAGAGAGGAAGAAAACAGAAAGAGGTTTTTAGTGTGATATGCGGTTGTTTCTCTTTCCTCGATTCCCTTTGGTGCCTCGAAGTGTCCATTACTCTAGGTCATGTTCAGACTGCCGGGCCATGGCTTTTAAGGCCATGCGGGGACAAGCTCTGTAGATTTTTGTGGTCCGGTAGGGGACATTGGCCAGCAAAATTCCGTGAGTTGTCATGCCACTCGTAGTCTCTGGTGGATGATACCTGGCACTTGGGCTGAATCCCTTCCTCCCTATATGCACGAGCAAAATCTGCCTGTCTATTGCACTTGCACTTTTACTACTAAGAGAAGAAAGAGGTATTTATGTGTGTTTCTTGACTCAAAGATGATGAATTATGATTTATCTTAATTATAATGTATATTTAGTGAGTGTCACTCCTTAAAGTACCATGCACCTAATATATCCATTGCACAGTTAACAATGAAAATGTGATTTATGTAATTTATTTCACTTTTATTCTTGTTCTGTTTGTTCATTGTTTTGTGCGAGTAACAATCCTAGGTTGAAAAGTATTTTCTTTATTTCCATGTCTGTGACATGGTTGCCATAACAATATAAACAAATCTCTAAATGGCACCGAGCTATGTGAGCAAGGTGGCTTAACCACGGAAACGCGTCAGGAGCCTTCTGTAAAATAAAACTTAACTCTTTATGGGCTGGTTTGAGAGGGAGCACGCCTGGAGCCGATGTGCCTCCCCTTGGACTGAACATATCGTTTTTTGGGGGAGGTACATAGACGACATCATTTGCCTTTGGGCGGGCTCATCTGATCAATTACATGAGTATTTTTGTTACCTTAATACAAATGAATATAATGTGAGGTTCACCATGAATAGCGATAAAGTTAAGATCAATTTCTTGGATATTCAATTCTATATCAAAAACCAGAAGATAGAAAGCACACTTTATAGGAAGGAAACGGCCTGTAATGCAGTGCTTCATGCGGCAAGTGCCCACTCGCATAGTGTTATCAATAACATCCCATTTGGAGAGATATCGCGTATTCGCAGAAATTGCAGTGAGGAGGAAAATTACTTGAAAAATGTACAAGATTGCGAAAAAAGATTTCTCAAAAGAGGGTACAAAAAGGAGATCTTGAGTAAGGCACTTGTCAAAGCAAAGCATATAACTAGGGAATACACCTTACGTGATACCCCTACAGGACAAAAACAAATAGCCAACAAGAGACCAGTCAGCCTTGTTACACAATTTAACACTAATAGTAACACAGTGAGGAATATTCTAAAGAAACATTGGGGGTTATTACGAGACGTGCCCGGTTTGAGAAACTGTATTTCCAATGTACCTACGATAACGTTTCGCAGAGGAAGAACATTACGTGATGCCCTATGTCCAAGTTATGTGACAAATAGCAAAAGCAATGAAACCTGGTTACCTTCTAAACCCTTAGGTTTTTATACCTGTACACACTGTAATGTTTGTCCCTATGGCCGGAACAAGATTACCAGTTTTAATTACAATAACTCTGGGTCTCATATCATTAAATATTTCATCAATTGCAATACTACTCACGTAATCTATGTATTAGGGTGTGACTGCGGCATTATCTATGTTGGCAGTACGGTGCGCCCTTTAAAAACAAGAATTCAAGAGCATAGGAGGGCGCTCCTTAATAACGATAGCCGGTACCCCCTTACCAATCATTACAAGGAGAAACATCTGAATAATACCAGTTTCTGGTTCCATGGCATTGACCATGTGCCAGCTGTGGATAGGGGTGGAAATCGAGAACTGAAGGTCAGACAGTTGGAGGCAAAATGGATTTGCCGTTTACGTGCCACATACATGGGGCACAATACTGATAATGAATTTCACCATTTTCTTGCTTAACTGCATTTTTTGAAATTTATTTGATCTATTGGGACAGATGGAGTCGGTCTAACCTGGTCTTACCCTATCCTCCCCCTCCCCCTCCCCCCCTTTTCTTAATTTTCAATTTTCAATCTTTATATTTTCTCTTTAAATAATTCTTTATCCCCTTTTTCATTTAGGTTGTATTTTTTTCTTTCTCGTTCGTTAGTTTTGGTATATATCTCTTCGTTATTTACAATGGCTTAACATTTGTTTGTATCAATATGAGGATTTTTATTGAGATTTTTAGTTATTGTTATACACTGTTACATCTTTTATTTATTATAAATCGAAGTCGTTATTGGTGACTTTTAGTGAATTCCGTGCTACTTTGTTGCGTTGGGGATCACTTATCCTTAAAATTATACGTGGGTACTTCTAATTTTAGATTGGATAATTCTTAATTTCCAATTTATAATATCGTGATTATAATTATCGAGTTTTTTGAATATATTAGGATTTTTTCCTTTTTGCAAACCATTCTTGATACACTCAATCTTAACCATTATAAAATGGCCGCTATGTTCGTTTTGCATCTGTATATCACCCATCGATCGAGCACATCATAGGTCACATCTTAACTATTATAAGATGACTGCTATGTTTCTCTTGCATTTGTACATCACTCATCGATCGAGCACATCGTAGGTCACATGACCGCTGGTTTCAATTTAGATTATGTGTGCCTGGGCTTCCTAAATAACGCTCGCGACCAGTTTTTGGTTCGCGGCTAGTATCGATGTCATTTACGGAGGACTGTCCTGGCCATTAGGCGAGTTAGAGCTAACCTTTTGATTATGACGCTCATATGCCAATATCAGATTTAACATGGCCATTAGCAAATCATCCTGGATGTAATCCATCGTAACTACAAGATGGCCGCCTTGTTCGCTTTGTATTCTTTAATCATTTATTGACGGGTGCATCATAGGTCACATGACCATTTGGTTCAGCTGTGATCTCGTTTGCCCGGGATGTTTAAATAACGTTCCCGACCAATGTTCGGTTCGCTACTGGTTATGATGCCATGTATGGAGGACCTTCCCGGTAATTAGGTAAGCTAAGGCCGACCCTTTTGTGTATGGTGCTCACATGATAGAGTTATATTTAGATTGGTTAGCAAGTTTTTCTGCGATTGTATGTGTTAATATAGGCTCGATACGGGGTAGTGCTTTTCTTTAATAAGAGTTTGTCTATTTTGAAAATTTGTCATTTTAGTATGTATGTTGCATACGGACCAAGCATTTGCTAAACAAGAATGGTACTTACTCATTTCAATGGTTTATATTATTAACAGAGGGACACCTTTTTGGGTATTTAGCATCTCGTAAGAGAGCCCTGTAACTAGGAATTTTTTACGTTTTCGCAAGCATGTTGGACCCTCTATTACGTATGTCATACTTGCTCTGTCAAGATCGGTGAGGCACGTACTTGTGAAAAGGGCACTACATATCCATTCTGTGGGATTGTATATCACCCGTTTTAGCCTCCGTTTATGACACAGTAGATCTTAGTGGCAGTGTTGTTGGATATTGTGAATCTTTTGTTATTTATTTTGATAAATTATGAGCTACGGTTTACATTTGGTTTTTGGACTTATGATTGTGTGGGTTATATTCTCTTTGGATGGCTCTTTGAGCCTGATATATTTTTAAGGTTGGGTTTTTACTTTAATCATTTGTCTTTACAGTTCCCACGTCTATCCACAGATATATTTTTGATGTGGATAAAGATATTATCATTATGTTCGATTGCTGATAATAAGCTCACACCTCCGTTTATTTTCGGAATAGTGAGGTGAGTCTATACTTATTGTTTATATATGGATGTCGTTATTTATAATTTTGATTTCTCAGTATTAAGGTGAAATCTTACAAGCGTCCCCATCCATCTTTCTCTTTAGAAATCGTTTATATTTATCTATGAGGGAGGTCCTTTTTCCTGCCGCATAAAAGTTATCAAAGACATTCCCATACGAAAGGTGAGCTGTATGTTGTACTTGACTCACATAGGGAATCTCTTTATTGATAAGAGTTTGGTGTTCTAATGTTTAAATCTTATGGGGATTTCTCTTTGAGGCCATTCTTGGCTTTTATTGTTTTATTCTTTCCTATTCATTTTTATTCTATTCTCTCTTTCTTCCTTTTTCCCTCAATAAGGTTATTGATGATATTGTATCTTGAGATCTATCTTACACCCAATGTGCTTGTAACCCTTGTGATATAAGAGGTGAGAGTTATAAAATATAGCTTCCAATTAGTATTGGCTTTTCTCAGATGTTGGTTGTTATCCATATGTGTTTTAAATTAGACTTTGCATTTTAGGTATTAATAATATGAATTTGATATAATATAATTGGCCAGAAATGAAGCAGGGTCTGCATTTGTACGCTGTCTATGTAATTACATTGCTAATTTGTATTGTATTGTAATATGTGTGATTTGTCCCCTTTTCTTCTTTTCTTTTGGTTATTTTATGTTTATTCCTTTGTCTTTTATATGTTTAAAGTAGCATTGGTCATTTGATCATTTAGATTTTTAATGTATTGATGTTAATATTTTATATGTGGAGTTTAGATGTTGTTGCAATTCAATGGTGGTCATTTTGTTTATATTGCTGTTCGTTTGTCATAAGAGGTTGGGTCATTTCAAGTTTCGTTTTATGTTGTCATACATGTATATTGTTTGTTTTTACGTTGTGGTATGTTGTATTAAATGTGATATTTTGTTTATAATGTTACAGCCCTGACGAAGTTCCCCCTGGCAAAGAAATGGGAACGAAACGCGTTGGCTGTGTGCCAGTTTTTTATAATAAAAAGATTTACTGAACATAAGAAGACTTTTTGAATATATTATTGCCGCAGATTGACTTTACTTTGAAGAGAGTGCACCTTCCATTTTTTGTTTAACAATGAAAATGTGATTTATGTAATTTATTTCACTTTTATTCTTGTTCTGTTTGTTCATTGTTTTGTGCGAGTAACAATCCTAGGTTGAAAAGTATTTTCTTTATTTCCATGTCTGTGACATGGTTGCCATAACAATATAAACAAATCTCTAAATGGCGCCGAGCTATGTGAGCAAGGTGGCTTAACCACGGAAACGCGTCAGGAGCCTTCTGTAAAATAAAACTTAAGTACTCTCACCCAGCGTGTCGGAGCCTGTTTCATGGATATTGATAAGCAGGATTGGAGCGGATATATATATATATATTTATATATATATATATATATATACAGGTCCATATATACACATCTTTTTTTGTGAGATTTTATACATCTGGCATATTTGATGAAACCTATACCAGATTCAAAGCTGTTTGGTGTCTTTTTTTTTTTTGCATCTCTACAATGTATGATGTAACCTTCAGGTATATATCACAACTAAAGTATCCACGGGTCTATTCAAATCCAGAACAACACTAGGCTTTACGGAACGTATATTCAGAATGACCAGTACACAGACCTGGGCAATCCTTTCAGGAGGACGGATTCCCATCACTCACCAAGGTGACATGCTTCATCGTCAGGGTCTCCTCCTAGCGACACGCTAGTGGCGCCAAGGGCTACAACCCTTACAATGAGAAGGGGAGCTCACGGATGTTTTTCACT
Source organism: Calotriton arnoldi (assembly GCA_963921515.1). NCBI lineage: Eukaryota > Metazoa > Chordata > Amphibia > Caudata > Salamandridae > Calotriton > Calotriton arnoldi. Next base: position 162,082 of record CAWUFW010014398.1, read on the forward strand.
AACACTAATTGCGCGATAGCGCGCTCTTATCAGATCCACTAGATGTGAAGAGGTGTTTTGTTAAGGAGTGATGGACGCAGTGCACATAAGTGAAAAGAGTGAATTAAAAATGAACAGGAGAAAAAAGTTTTAATAGGTATCTCCTAATGCCCAAATTAAAAACAGTGCAACGACAGTTTTAACAAAATAACTGTCCGTTTTGAGAGGTAGGTCTACATGTTTCAGCCTCTGGGATTGAATGAATCCTAGGCTTTCTTCAGGACCGTACAAAAGTATATTGCTACTGCGTAAAATGTGCCAAAAGTGAAAAGACAAATAATAAGTAGTAAAAACAGGGTTGGAACAAATACAACCATGTAACCTGTATCAGTGGGTTTTCGTGTCCTCATCTGTATAGGGAATGCTGTTAGCATCCGTATACTGTGAGGAAGACACCTCACCTGGCAACGGCTCAGGAAAATGAGGCCCCGCTCTATCCGATTTGGGGAATATATTCATGCCAGGTCTCAAAAAATTCCCTAGGACCCTCTTTTTCTCCTCTTTGTTATTGTAACCTTCAGGTAGTCATTTTGTTCAGGCAAATGTTCTTTATACCAGGGAGGTAGTATTGTTCTCCTTTCATGGTGTACGGATTATGTCTTCAGTTTTGTATTGAGGCTCATTCATCTTAGCATAATGGGGATGAGTGCAGGGAGTCCTCTTAATGGATTATATCTGAAAGAGACACGTTAGTGATAGATTCCTTACCTTAGAATATCCCCAGGCGTCAGGCTGGATCCGGAAAGTTTTGCGTAGCAGTACCCTTGCGCGTCGGTAGGCGGCGTCGTGCGGCTCCGCGTCCGTCGTCGGCGTCGTGATCGCCGGGATGACGTCGCGGGCAGTACTTAGACGCCGCCCCTGCGCGCTGACGTCAGTTCTTCTTTTTCCGCGCCAGCAAGCGCAGATCCGGGAAGAGCAGTGCCCTGGTCAATTTTTGACCATACTTTTTGGTGATTTTTTCACTGTTTTTTCCATCTTTAAGGTGTCGTAGGGATGCCCGGCTTCAAGCGATGCGGCGCCTGTGCGCGGATGATGTCCGTCACCGACCCGCATTGGGAGTGTCTCTTCTGCCTCGGCCGAGGCCACGACACCGAGTCTTGTCCCGAATGCCAGGCCCTCAACCCGAAAGCTTTGCGAGAGCGGTCTCGAAAGCTCCTCGAGGCCCGGCATTCGGCTCCACGGAGGCCCCGGTCGCGTGAGAGGTCCAGGGGTCGCTCGCGGAGTGCACACCGGTCGTCGGCGTCGAAGTCTTCTTCGTCCGGTAAGTCTAAGCACAAGAAGTCCAAGAAGCATCGTCGCTCTCGGACTTCGCCTCGCCGGTCTCGCGACTCGGCTGAGGCCCCTCCCGGCACCGTCCCCGCCCCCGCGGCCCCGGACTTGCCTGTGGAGTCGCCCCCGTCATACCCGCCCTTCCCGGGTTCGGGGGCGGATCCGGCCAAGGTACAGGAGTTCCTGTCGGCCATGGCCCGCCTCTTCGGGCCTTCAGGCCCCTCCGGTGCGCCTTCGGGCCCCGCGGGCCCTGATGGGGTTGCTCCGGCGTCGCCGGCGGCTCCGGCCCCGGCGTCGCCCGGGACTCCAGCCTCGATCCCGGCTCCGGCTTCGGCCCCGGCCTCGATCCCGGCTCCACAACCCCCATCGACGCCGGTCGACCTCACGACACCTCCGCCGGCGCCGATGTCTCCGGTGCCGTTCTCGACGCCGCCCTGGGCTCCGGGCGGCGTCGTCCCCCAGTTCCTTCCGGCTCCGGACATGGACCCGGAGCGACGCCGCTCGACGCCGGCTCCGGCGCCGATGGGCCCTTGGGTCCCAAATGTCCCTCCTCCTCCTTATTTTGAACCAGAGGAGGACCAGGAGGACTGGGAGGGGTCTGATGACCCTCTGACTCGCAACTGTCAGTATGATGAGGACTGGACAGAGAGTCTAGGGGAGGCCAGTGGTCTGGATACTTCTCCTGACACTGGCATGCTGTCTCCTCCCGTGGCTACGGAGGAGGGGGCCAATTTTGGTACGGTGTTGCGTAGGGCTGCTGGGGCCTTACGTCTCCAGCTCCCTACTTTGACGGTCAAGCCTAACATCTTGACAAAGGTGCTTCAGCCGGCAGCCTCCTCTGCGGAGACTGTGCTGCCGTTTAACGACGCCCTCACAGACGTTCTTTGGGCGCCTGGTCCAAGCCCAACACAGGGGCTCCTGTGGATCGGAACGTGTCACGACGCCATCGCCCCGCTCCGGGCGACCCCTGTTTCTTTCTGTCCACCCCACTCCTGAGAGCTTGGTTGTCCAAGCCTCCGCTTCCCAAACCGCCTTCCCTACCGCTCCTCCGGATAGGGAATCCAAACGCCTGGATCAGTTTGGGAAGAAAGGTTTTTCTTCCTCCAGTGCTGGCTTGCGGTCCGTTAACACCGCTTGTCTTTTGGGCCGCTATACCCACTCTCTGTGGGATTCGGTGGCGGATGTTTTGCCCCAGTGCCCTGAGGAGGTCCAGGCACTGCTTTCCCGCGCCATTGCGGAAAGAAGGGATGCGGCCAAATACACTATCCGTTGTGGCCTTGACACCGCCGACTCGCTGGGCAGGTCGATTGCAACGACGGTGGCGCTCCGCCGCCACGCCTGGCTGAGAACCACTGGTTTTTCAGGGGATGTCCAGAATACTCTCATGGACATGCCCTTTAATGGAGTCGGTCTTTTTGGGTCCAAAGCAGACCATGCGTTGGAGCGCTTTAAGGACTCACGGGCTACTGCCAAGTCCCTGGGCCTTTCTGCTACACGCCCTCCGCTGCCTTCTGCTTTTCGCCCCTATCGTGGCCACGGTAGGGGCGCCCCTTCACGTCAGCAGCCCAGCCACCGGCCCGCGCAGCAGGCGTCTTCGCGTGGCCGAGGACGTGGATTCCGCCGTGGCGGATCGGGCAACCAGCGTGCGGGTCAGGCCACCACCTCCAACCCGTCCGCGGCCTCCAAGCCCTCCTAGTCCCTCCTTTCAGGTGCACGGCACGCCAGTAGGGGCAGGGTCCGCCATCACCTTCCCCACTGGCGCACCATCACCTCGGACAGGTGGGTCTTGGACATTGTCCGAAGGGGCTACTCCCTCCCCTTCGAGACCACCCCCCAGCCATGCCACCTCAACTCCACCGCATGTCAGGGGATCACTTGGTGCTTCTACAGAAGGAAGTCACGGCCCTCTTGACCAAGAGGGCCATCGAGCATGTTCCGACCCCAGAAGTAGGGCGTGGTTGCTACTCCCACTACTTTCTGGTGCCCAAAAAGGACAAGGAGGACATGCGTCCTATCTTGGACCTCCGGAACGTCAATCGCTTCCTCCGGAAGGAGAAGTTCAAGATGCTCACCCTAGCTCAGGTCTTGACTGCCCTCGACCCTGGAGACTGGTTGGTAGCGTTGGACTTGCAGGACGCATATTTCCACATCCCCGTCCTGCCGGCCCACCGGCGTTACCTTCGGTTCACGGTAGGCCGCGAGCATTTTCAGTTCACCGTGCTCCCTTTGGCCTTACAAGTGCCCCTCGGGTGTTCACGAAAGTGATGGCGGTGGTCGCGGCTCATCTGCGCCGGGCAGGGGTTTCAGTCTTCCCCTACCTCGACGACTGGCTGCTGAAGGCGGGCTCGTCCCAGGCAGTCGTCTCCCACCTCCAGACTACGGCCGAACTCCTGCACTCGCTGGGGTTCTCCATCAATGTGCCGAAGTCGCATCTGATTCCTTCTCCACAGCTCCTTTTCATCGGAGCAGTTCTGGACACGACGCAGTTTCGGGCCTATCCTCCCGAACGGCGAGTCCGGGATATTCAGGCTATGATTCCGATCTTTCGGCCTTTATCCTGGGTTTCGGTAAGGATGACCCTGAGGCTGCTGGGCCTCATGGCCTCCTGCATCCTGCTGGTCAATCATGCCAGATGGCATATGCGGGCTCTGCAGTGGGACCTGAAGTTCCAGTGGGCGCAGCACCAGGGCAACCTGTCCGATCACGTCCAGATCTCGGAGGGGACTGCAAAACAGTTGCAGTGGTGGCTCTCGAACCGGCAATGGGTCATGGGCAGATCCCTCTCCCTTCCCCAGCCAGAGCATACAGTTGTGACGGACGCGTCCCTTCTGGGATGGGGCGGTCACTTGGGAGAGGCGGAGATCAGAGGCCTCTGGTCTCCGGCGGAGTCCCGGCTCCATATCAACCTTCTGGAGCTCCGGGCGATCCGGCTTGCACTCAAGGCATTCCTTCCCTCTGTCAAAGGGAAGGTAGTGCAGGTGTTCACAGACAACACCACCGCCATGTGGTACTGCAACAAACAGGGCGGGGTGGGGTCTTGGACCCTTTGTCAGGAGGCTCTGCGCCTCTGGACATGGCTGGAACATCAGGGCATGTTCCTGATGGTTCAACACCTGGCAGGTTCTCTGAACGCCAGGGCGGACGAACTCAGCCGCAGGTGCATGATGGATCACGAATGGCGTCTTCACTCGGAAGTGGCGCAAGGACTCTTTCTACAGTGGGGAGAGCCTTGGTTAGATCTATTCGCCACCGAAGAGAACGCGCAATGTCATCAGTTCTGCGCGTTGGAATTTCCAAGGCGGCACTCGCTCGGCGACGCTTTTCGTCGCGAGTGGAGTTGCGGTCTGTTGTACGCCTTTCCGCCTATACCACTTCTACCCAGAGTGTTGAAGAAGATTCGGCACGACCGGGCCCAAGTCATTCTTGTGGCTCCGGACTGGGCTCGAAGAGTTTGGTATCCCGAGCTACTCAATATGAGCATAGATCCCCCGATCCGTCTGCCTCTTCGGGAGGATCTTCTGTCGCAGCAGCAGGGGACGGTCCTCCACCCGAACCTGTCCAGTCTACACCTGCTTGCGTGGAGATTGAGCGGCGGCAGTTGATTCCTTTCGACTTGCCTCCCGAAGTTTGTGATGTGATTCTGGCAGCCAGGCGTCCCTCCACTAAGGTGGTATACGCCTGCAGGTGGAACAAATTTGTGGCATGGTGCACAGCAAAGGCTGTGGATCCCCTTTCTGCCCCTCTTTCTGAGGTCCTTCTGTTCCTTCTCTCTCTGGCCCAACAGGGTTCTGCCCTGGGTACCATCAAGGGTTATCTTTGTGCTATCTCGGCCTTCCTCAGGCTCCCTGATCAGCCCTCCCTTTTCAAGTCCCCTGTTGTTAACAGGTTCTTAAAAGGCATTACTCACCTCTTCCCTCCTGTTCCGTTTGTAATGCCTCAGTGGGACTTGAACTTGGTTCTTACCTTTTAATGTGCGCTCCCTTTGAGCCTCTGCATAACTGTCCTCTTCGTCTTCTGACTCTAAAGGCAGCCTTTCTGGTGGCCATCACCTCCGCTCGGCGGGTGAGTGAGCTCCAGGCTCTTTCTTGCAAACCTCCCTTTCTGTCTGTTCATCCAGACAAGGTTGTTCTTCGGACGCGTCCGTCCTTCTTGCCAAAGGTGGTTACTGCTTTCCACATTGGGCAGACCATCACTTTGCCCACCTTCTTTCCGCCTCCGCATCCTTCCAGAGAGGAAGAGAGGCTCCACCGTCTGGACCCAAAACGTGCGCTCTCCTTCTATATCGACCGCACAAAACACTTCCGGGTGGATGACCAGCTCTTTGTTGGCTACGTGGGCGCCAAAAAGGTCGGGCGGTGCACAAGAGGACCATCTCCCGCTGGGTTACCTTGTGCATCAAGACCTGCTATTCTTTGGCTAAGAAGGAGCCTCCTGTTGGGCTGCGTGCCCATTCCACCAGGGCAACGGCTGCTACCACGGCCTTGGGCCGCGGTGTTCCGCTGCCGGTTATCTGTCAGGCAGCTACGTGGGCCTCGCTGCACACGTTTACTAAGCATTACTGCCTTGACAGTCAGGTCCGGAGGGACGGCTTCTTTGGCCGTTCTGTCCTCCAGGACTTCCTTGTCTGATCTTTGTTCGCAGTCCCACCACCGGGGTTGGTATTGCTGGGGTATCTATTCTAAGGTAAGGAATCTATCACTAACGTGTCTCTTTCAGATGCACAAGTTACTAACTTGTGTAACGATATATCTGTAAGAGACAGTAGTTAGTGATAGATTCCTTACCGCCCACCCATCCTCCCCGTTCTGCGAACTGATTTCTAGGGTTAAGGACATCCCTTTCAGGGCCCTAGTATTTTTCAGACACCTGTGTCAGCTTCTTGCATGGCTCTGCGTTCCTGGCGCGGAAAGTCGTGTACAGAACTGACGTCAGCGCGCAGGGGCGGCGTCTAAGTACTGCCCGCGACGTCATCCCGGCGATCACGACGCCGACGACGGACGCGGAGCCGCACGACGCCGCCTACCGACGCGCAAGGGTACTGCTACGCAAAACTTTCCGGATCCAGCCTGACGCCTGGGGATATTCTAAGGTAAGGAATCTATCACTAACTACTGTCTCTTACAGATATATCGTTACACAAGTTAGTAACTTGTGCATCTGGACGATTCTTTGCTTCTATTCCTTTATAGAGGTGAACAATACAGATTACAAGGCTTTTGTCTTGTTTTTGACCCTTTTGGTCCACAAGTTCTCTTTCCCCTTGGGGGATAGATGATAGTATCTGATAACTGTCAAGTGGTTATTTAGGGGTTCCCCCCTTTTTTCCTGAGGACTCATTTTTTTCAGGCCTATAGGGTGGTTTATTATTTATATATTCTGTGATAGTGATCATAGGTACTATTAAAAGCTAGGCTCTTTTCCTACTATTCCTACGTACATTTAGTCGGCTGTTGGTTTTGACTGGCTGGTTCTCTTTGTGAACTGTTGTAGGATTAGTTCGCAGACCCTCCTCCGGTGGGTATAGCTATGGTATTAAATTCAAAAGTTAAGGAATCTGCGGCTAGATGTCTCTATCAGAAGTAAAAGTTACTTACCTTCGGTAACATAATATCTGGTAGAGACACAGTCTAGCCGAGGATTCCTTAAAGCCCTGCCCATCATCCCGTTCTGCGAAAGACCTATGAGACATAGGGTTAAACCCTGTATCTATCCTGGTTTGTATACCAGTGGCCACTATCTAACGTACTGGTGGCTCAACAGACATTTTGTTGTTGTTTCATGGGTCTTATATTGGTTGGTCATACCTATCACTTATATTGGTGAGTGTTCTGTAGAGTGGAGGGTGTTCCCCTTTTTAGGGATGGTTCTGCTTCAGGGTGCAGAGTTTTCACGTAGTCTAAACATCGTTGATGTAGGGTTTTTACCTTAGACCTTTTGGATGGTGTTGGTATACCATTTCATGTTGTTCGTATTCGGTGTTCTTTGAAAGATTTTGATCATTTTTGAGCACACTGTTTCCACAGCCAGTTTCTAGAGTGGCTCTGCATTCCGACACTGAAGTTCTCACAGAAGAAACTGACGTCCGCGCACCGGAGGGGACTTATATGGCTCCACTGATGTCATGACAGGAGTCGACATCATCACGAAGCCGTACTGCGTCGTCCTTCGTCACGCAGAGGTACTGCTGGAAAAATTTCCTGATCCAGACTGGCGCCTGGGGAGAATTCAAAAGTTAAGGGATCTGCGGCTAGACTGTGTCTCTACCAGATATTATGTTACCGAAGGTAAGTAACTTTTACATTAGCTCATATCTTGTGATCCATGCGTTAGTTAGGCGTTGGGTCTTTGTGGTGTTCAAGAGAGGGTCTATAGCATTTGGGATGTGTAAAACCAAAGGCTGTGCTAGCACGATATTCTGCGATTGTTCTACCGACAGGTCAGCCGCCACCACAGCCCTTAAGCATGGCGGGAGGGCTGCTGCGACGGGGTCTAGAGTGGCAGAGTGGTAAGCAACTAGACAATAGAAAGATCCATGTTTCTGTGCCAGTACCCCCAGTGAGCAACCTCCCTTTCCCTAACAAAACAAGTGGATATCTTTGCTGTAATCAGGGAAGCCTAGTGCTGGTACCACACTCAATTCATGCTTCAGTGAGATAAACACCCTTTCACACTCGGGAGACCATGGCACCTTATCAGAGACGTCCTTGTCGGTGAGGGCCTGAAGTGGGCGTGCAATCAAAGACAAGTTCTGTATCCAGTGCCTGCAATACCCCGCCACCCCAGGAATGCCTGTACCTTCTTCTGTGTCTTTGGTCAAGGAAAGATTGTAATGGTGGATATTCTGTCTGGCAGCAATGTCCGTGTCCCTTTGGAAAATTCATGGCCCAAGTATCTTACTGTTTGCAGTCAGAACTGCAGTTTCTGGAGGTTGAGGGGGGGGGGGGTATTGTAGCCTTTTCATGCTGAATGGCAAAAGAGTGCAATGGTGTCCTGTATGCAAGCTGTCTGTGAGGGGGAGGCTAACAGCAGGTCATCAATGTACTGAATCAATGTGGAGCTCCTGGGCAATTCCAGGGAATCCAAATCTGTTTTTAGGGCATTGGAAAAAATGGACGGTGACTCACTATAGCCCTGGGCTAAACTCTCCCAAGTGTACCTTTTCCCTTGGCATTAAAATGCAAAATTATACTGGGAGTCAGGATGAAGTGGGATGGTAAAGAAGGTGGAGCTAAGATCTAACACTGTGAAGTGGGTAGCTGTGACTGAGATGTTGGACAGGATTGTGGCTTGATTGGGAACCACAAGAAATAATGGGATTGCTATTTTGTTCAGTTCGCAAAGGTCCTGAGTTGGCTCATGTGCTGAGACATTACTTGGGACAGAGTCCGATAGTTAAGGTAGTATCACAGGTTCTGCACACCTCATGAATGCTTGTAACATCAGTCCATTCGCTCTGCTTTCCGGGAAGACCCCCAATGGTGAACAATGGATGGTGCAATGTAGTTTGCATGGCAGATTCCTTCCCAGCAAATTTACAGGACAGCATTTACTAAGGACAATTGGTGCTGAAGAGTGATAGGGCCAACCGCTAGTTTCAAAGGTTGCATCAAGAATTCATCAACTGGTTGACCTGTCATGCCGACTGCCATTATTTGGGTACCCAAGAGTGGTATTTCAGATGCCTTCAGCATTGATTGTGTCGCTCCGGTGTCAACCAGGAAGGGAACAGTTCTGTTTAATATGGTCCCTCCACATATGGGCCCTCCTGGTTTACTGTTCTAGTTAGAGCTATTAGGCAGTCTTCCATTCTCGGGCACCCCTAGTATGTCTTTGGTAGTTGTGGAGGAAGTGGCAGGTAGCCACCATCCATTTCATCTTCTGGGTACCATTGGTCTCTGTTTCCCCTCTGTGGTGGAGGCGGAGGTGCATTTGCTGGGCCATAACGTGGTTGTATTGCTTCTGGCCCCCTTTGCCTATTCTGACGCACATCAAATGTATTCTGATTGTAGGGTGGTGGTGCATTCTGTGGTTGTGAATTTTACAAGTTGGACCTTTGGTCATGTGTCCTGTTATTCAGCAGAGGGCAGTCTGCCTTCCAATGCCCAGGGTCATTGCAGTAGAAGCAAGTTGTCCCTGGTGGAGGCTGGGAAAAAGATCTATCATTCCCTCCTCTGCCCCGTCCCTTAGTTTGTCTTCTTCCCCTAGCTCTATTCTGTCACCCTCTGTAAAACCTTTCATGTGCCACCACCAACTTCACCTTTTCCTTCTTTGTTTTCTCACTTTCCATAGCCTGTAAGTGTGCTTGGTAATCTGCGCTATATTGTGCTAGCGCCAGCACTTTCACTATTGGTTCTTGTTGCCAGCAGACAAGGGATGTTTGCAAATGTGCTTGTATTGGCTGCTGCAACCCATAGACAAAGTTGGTGACAAAAGCCGACATGGCCTCTCTATAATAGGATTCCACACTCTTATCCTTTTCCTACCTTGTATGTATTATTTTTGATCAGTCTTCCTTATCCTCTGGTACCTTCTCTTTCAAATATTTCAATACCTCCTCAAACCTTTCTTCTACCGCCCCCCTCCGGTCTCCCTCCTTCTCCTCTGTCTGGTTCTTATTCCGGCCAGTGCGCTAATTTTTTTAAGTCCTCCCACAAAGCTTTGGGCACTATTACGTACTATTTGTATGGTTCCTTCAGCAGTTTGGGAATGTCCTTTGTGAAAGACATCAGGTCTGCTCTCGTCCAAGTGATATGTATGTACGTTGTAGTATTTTTGTAATCTTTGGACTGTGGATGTGCGGAGGGTACCTCCTGTAGGGGCATCATGAGCATGGGTTTCATAACTACTGGGAATGCAGAAGTGGAGACCTGGGGTGCTACATTACTCCCTACCTGGATGACTGCTAGGAGGTGACATATTCCTTCCACTGATGCAATTTACAGATGGCGTACTCTAATGTTTCTCTTATTTTAGCATCATCCCAATTTTGTAAGTCTAGTTTCTCAAAGCTAAACCTTTTCATATCCCACTCATAATCTGGCGGTAAGTGAGGAGAGCCTGATGCTGGTGTAATTGAAGAGTCTGTTGTATCAGATGTGGGGGGAAGTGAATCCATGACCCTGAGGTGCTGGGTGTACTTTGTATGTGTCTGGGGCCATTCGTCCATGAGACGTGTTAAAGCCAAAGATAGCACAGTTTCATGATAGAACCTGTTGTACCTTTCAATGAAGTTGCTAAACTGCAATCGCCCATCTACTAGATCATTTAAAAGAGATGGGCATTTTGTCCTGTCACTTTTTAGAAACATCTTTCTCCGTGCAACAGGGTAGCATGCAGGTGAGGTCTTCTTAGAACCTTGGTGTGATCTGTTGCTCTTTGACTGTCCTTCTGCTAAATAGGCTTCCTCCAAAGTCATCGTATTATGTATTGTAAGTTTGACGTAGGTAGATATTTCCCAAATTAAATGGTGTCAGCCCTTGCACTGTAATTCGGGGTCAAAAGAGTTGTCTGAGAACCTTTGTTGCCACACAGGGATACTGAGTCTGGTAGTATGCATCCTTACCCCTTTTTTTCTACCTTAGCTCATCTTTCCTCGTGTTTCTCTGCTGCAGCAACCATTTCCTGTCTTATTGTTCTCATTGAAAGAACATTTGAGATGTTTTCTAGGTCAATTTTTGTAACTTCCTCATTTATGAGTTTCTGTGCGAAGGCACAACTCTCTGCTTCCTCGAGTGAAGATAGCTCAATCTCTTGTGTGCCTGTGTCTGCTGCTTCATATACATGCTGCCTGTTTGGAACAGCTGATGGATTCCTCACCCCACCCATGATTATATCTTCTAACACAGGGTCTCCCTCGTCTATCTCATCCTGTGGTTGTGCACTTGCCACAGGCACAGACGGAAAGATACTGACAACCTCCAATTGGTGCTTTCTCCAATTCTATGTCCTCTCTTCCTTCCTGCAGTCCTTCATTTCTCTTTTTTCCATCTCCCATATTCTCTGATAGTATCCATTCTTTAATTCTAACAGTTCTTTATGGCCCTTTTCCTTAACGTCACTAGTGACCCTCAACTCTCGCAATGTTGTGTTCCACATCCAAAATATTTTCCACTCTAGCTGCCTTATTTTTCTTCCATTCAAAACTATTATTTGTTGTAAATATGATAAGAGCCATGTCGTAAGTTCCTGCCAGGGGAAACTGTAAGTCTGGTTGTTTAGCTGTCAGAGCATGCCATTTGTCAAGATACAATAAGGCACTAAGGCCATGACGAAAAGCCACTTGGAAGGCAGGGGAATCCTTAGGTGGGGCAGAGTGACTGGTGTCTAATTCCCTTTTACTAAAGGGGTTACCCATGATGTAGTGTAAAAGCTACTAGCCCTATGGCGTTACAAACAGATCAGTTGTACTGGGCACACACTGGACACAAAAGGAGTCGGTAAAATGTTTCACCGCTCATACCCCAGGTAACAAAAGGGGGACAAATGAACAGAACACCACACTCAGAAGTGCCTCAAGAGGTTCATCTTCCAGCAGCTTATTTTGTTAATTTAATCAGATTGTGCAGCGTCATGGTCATCTGGACATTGCATTTGCTTCTAAGTTCATCATAAGCGTTCACAAGTTGTATGAGGGAAAAGAAGCAAAAGGTGCTGTTTGACCAGCGTCCTTATGCAGCCAGAGGAGAGAAGACAGTAAATTGAGTAAGAAGACAGTATTTGAACCTCCTTGCATTCCTCGAGGGTCCCTCAAAGAGGGCGGCTATGTTCAATTGAAGTCCACTGAATCCACAGTGGAATACCATCCAGAGTATCATTGTAACAGTGGTGAACTATGTATGCATTCACTAATTTGTTCATGGAAATAGAAATAGCAGGGTGACTTGTCCTAAGCAATACACCACCCGTCCCTAGGGTTTTATTCCCAGAAGAGGAGTAATGGAAAAAGGAGAGTGGTAAAAATGTGAGTCAAAATAATAAAAATAAGACAAGTAATGGGTAACATGCAATGAAACAGAACTACTAGTGAGTCTGCTAATACTACAGGCATTATGTGATAGTGCCACATATATGGTGATCATACAATGGCAAAGAACTCCGGAATCATGACGATGCAGGTAATATCTGTAGGAAAGCAGGATCTAATTTCATGGTTGCCCCCACTTTTTGCTGGTGTCAGTATGTTTTTTTTGACTAGTCTGGGTAGAATTCTGCTAATCAGGACCCCAGCCATTGTGCTTCCTCCCTAAATTTGACATGGTAAGTACTTCTGTACCTCCACAATTGGCTACTGGTGTACCCTTATAAGTCACTAGTATATGGTACAAGGTACCCAGGGCATAGGTACACCAGGGGTTGCCCATGGGCTGCAGCATGTATTCTGCCACCCATGAGACCCCACTCAAACTGTGACTACAGGCCTGCCATTGCAGCATGTGTAAGCTGGTGCTAGCGCCATTTACAACAGATATAAGTTTTCTTATAACTAAGGTCACTACACTTAAAACCTATGTCACCCCCTAAGGTAGGCCTTTCAATCCTGAAGGCAGGGTGCTAGGTTATAAGTGTGAGGGTGCCCTGCACAAGCAGGAGACCCCTACAAAGCTTTGTAAGTGTAGCCAGCCATTTTAATACATATAGTGGCCATCCGTCATTACACGATAGCTAACTATGTAGTGGCTGTGCTGAATCAAACATGTTGGAATCCTACCCCAACACCATTACCAGTGTTGGAAGTACGATTCCATGCACTGTGGGGCTCCTCCTGGAAGCCCCCAGTACTCCTGGTAACAGCTTTCCAGGGTCTGCCAGCAAGCTAGTGCAGCTGCCAACCCCAGACACGATTCTGCCCTCCTGTTGCTGAGCGGAGCTAGAGCAGGGGAAGGTAGAACAATAGGGTTTCCTGTCACAGGGAGGTGTGACCACCTCCCAGACAGCACTTAGCATATGGGCTGGGGTGGAGGCGCTTGCCAGCACCACCATATGGCTTTGAAGGGCACATTTTGTGCCCTCCTTGCATATTTCGGTTTAAGCCAGTTCAGGGAGCCCTTGGCTCCCGCTCTGGTATGAAACTAGACAAAAGACATGGGAGTATCCTGCCCTCTGTCCAGCCCCTCCTCTGGTAGGGACCCCTTAGTTGTCCTAACCCCTTTCCTAGGGTATTTAAGGGATTACCTGTGGGTGGGTCCTCAGATTCATGTTGGACAAGACTCAAGCCTGAAACCACGCCCCACTTTGCCATCTGGACACTTGGACATCGTTGGACTGTGCCTTTGGCCTGTGGGTCCTCTCGAGGGTCTTCTTCCGCTCCAAGGGGCTCCCCTGCTTGCTCGGGGCCTGCTTTGACTCTCCTGCTTGTTCCCCTGGTCCTTGCTGGTCCCAACAGTGCTCCTTCTTCTTTTTCCACTCCTGTTGCAGCTACCAAGACTTGTTGGTGCTCGCGCCCGACACCGACACCCGGATTCTCGACTTCTGACATGGGGCAACTCGTGCATGGCTCCTAGTCTTCCTAAGCGTCACCTGGTCCTCACAGGTGCAGCGACAAGGTCACTGTCATCACTCCTGTACCTTCCGACATCGGTGGGGATTGCTCTTCCTTGCCTCCTGGTCACCTCCGAGTGGCATAGACTCTGTCCCCTCTGCTTACAGCTTCTCCTCTTCAAGAATCCACCATTGGATTCCACCAAACTCTTGCACAGTCTTCACCAGCGGCATCTTTTCAGAAGTCCTCCATTGTGGTCTACTGCAGTTTCCAACGTCAGTTGGCACCTATGCACCCAACTTCCCTGGTGTAGGTATCCTGGTTCCTGGGGTATCCACGGATGGGATGACTCTCCAACCTTCTGTCTTTATGGGGTTTCTTCAGGGCCCACTGGGAAGGGACATTATTCTTCAAAACTGCATTTGCGACTTTCCCGTTGACTTCTATTGAGCAGGTAGCTGTGTTTACAATCTGTACACAGCCTCAGTGTGGTCCCTAGGTACTTACCTTGGGTGGTTCCTTGTGTCCCCAGCTCCTCTGAGTCTCCTGGTCCAAGTCCCGACTTAAGTCGCAGTTTGCATTCCACTTTTTTAGTATATGGTTTGGTCTCCCCCCTAGAGACCACTGTATTTTGTGCTACCTACCATATTGCAATTGAAGTATTGTTGTGTGTTTGTGTTGATATCTCTGGGTAGGAGATATACCAATGTGTTAGTGAGTGTTGTGTAATAAATAGACCTATTTTTATATATACTCTGTATGGTTCTTTTTCATTTAACCTACACTACATGATTGGATCTGATAAAAAACAAAAGCTACTTAACACTCCTTCTAGATAAGCCTGAAGGCTGCTCTCCACAGCTACAACTTAGAGAGCTTTCTTTGGTTGTCTAAGACCACTAAAATCACCATAAGGGTTGCCTGGATTAGTGCAAGGTGCTTCACTTCAATAAGTGTTCACCATATACTAAGCCAGCCTCCTACATTGGTGTGCAGCGGTTGTAATTTAAGCCTGCACTGTTTTACCAGCTAATCAAGGTGTGGTTAGATGAAAAACCATCACTAGCATTAGGCATATATAAAATACTTTTTGTAAGTAGTAAGTTCTACTGAACCTTTTGGATTGGTAGTTGACCGTCTAGCACAACCCTTTCTCCAATCTTTGGAAGGTTAGTTTTCACTAGGGTCGGTAGGTGCAACACCACACTATACCTAGTTTACCGTATCTGTAGTTGGGGGAGTCAGTGGGCCCCAGCCCTCTAGATACTGCTGTCTTAAATTCAAGGAACTTAGGACCCTGGCTGCACCCAGAAAGACGTGTAGCAACCCTAACACAGAGCAAATCTTAGAGATGCTCCTGCGTATGACCTCCAGAATCCTGAAAGGGCAGGATAACCCTGGGTTTGGGGAGGCATCAAGAAAGAGTGGTCAGATGTGGCTCACCCCAGTCTGATCTCCCAGAGAATGGGTTAGATGACCCAAAGGAAGCTCCTCAAGGTTAGTCCCCCTTTGTTCCTCCTGTGAGGGTGAAAAGAATCAAGGGTAGGTCTAGGTCCACCTCTGTTAATTCCAATGCCTCTAACACTTCTATAGGGTCCTCCATCTCTAGCAAGAAGGAGGACTCCTTAGAAAGGGAATATCACCTGCTTAAACTTAAGAGAACTAAGTTCAGGCTCAAGAAGGAGCAGTTGGCCCTTGACAAGGAGACCCTAGAAGTGCAAAAGGTTTGGAAGAGTTTGGGACTAGGGTCCCATGGTGGCAGCACTAGCAAGCCTAGGATCAGGCAGCCATCTTTTGATACTAGGATCCTGAGCAGGATACTGTAGGAAAGTGCCCTTTTTGCATGGTTACCCCCCACTTGTGCCTGACACATGATGCACTTTGACTTGGTGTGCCCTGGGTCCCTGTCAATGAGGTTCCCAGGGCCTGTGTTCTTTACCAAAGCTATACCTTTGTAACCACAATTGGCACATCTCTGGCCACAGGTCAGCCCCTTATAAAAGGTACCATAGGTATCTGAAAGAAACACGTTAGTGATAGTTTCCTTACCTTAGAATTACCCCCAGGCGTCAGACTGGATCCGGAAAGTTTTCGTTAGCAGTACCTCTGCGCGTCGGAAGGTGGCGTTGGTCGGCTCTGCGTCCGTCGTCGGCGTCGTGGTCGCCGTCGTGGTCGCCGGGATGACGTCGCGGCAGCTACTTAGACGCCACCCTTGCGCGCGGACGTCAGTTCTTTCTTTTTCCGCGCCAGCCAGCGCAGATCCGGGAAGAGCGGTACCTCAGTCATTTTTTGACTAAGTTTTTTTCGACTTTTGTCGACGTCTTTTTCGAGTCTTACAACTCCGTAAGGTGCACGAGGGATGCCAGGATTCAAGGCCTGCGGTTCCTGTAGTCGACTGATGTCGGTGACGGATCCGCACCACGTGTGCCTTTTCTGCCTGGAGCACGACCACGACCCCAAGTCGTGCCTCGACTGCCGGTTGTTGATGCCAAAGGCTTTGCGGGAGCGGTCCCGAAAGCTGCTTGAACGCCGACAGTCGGCTCCGCGCTGTTCGAGATCCCGGTCGAGGGACCGGTCGTGGAGCCACCATCAGTCAGGATCGAAGTCTTCGCACTATGGGTCGGGTAAGTCGAAGCACAAAAAGAAGTCGAAGAAGCATCGTCGCTCTTCGACTTCTCCTCGTCGGTCGGCTGACCTGAAGAGTCGACTCCGGGTTTCCCTCCCTTTCCGGGACCCGGGGCGACTCCCGCCCAGCTTCGTACGTTCTACGAGGCGATGCATGCCATCTTCGGGCGGCCCGAACCCGCCGGCGCGCCTTCGGGCCCCACGGACTCGGCTGGGGGGCCGGGACCTTCCTTGCCGGCGGCTCTGGCCCCGGCGCCGCAGGACCCCCGTGTATCCAGGCCTGGATCCAGATCGGCACCGGTTGACCTTATAACACCTCCACCGGCGCCGCTTCCGACGGCACCACTACCGCGCCCACCGCCGGCCGGCCCCACGTCCGGCGTCGACCCCGACCTCCTTCTGGATGAAGACACGGGGCCGGACCGGCGTCGACCGACGCCGGATCTGGCGCCGGGTGGGGTTTTTGTGCCCCTGTTCACTCCTGGAGTCCCTTTTAGGCCAGATTGGCACCCAGAGGACGAGGAGGAGGAGGATTCGGAGGGGTCAGGTGACCCTTTAATGGAACAGGACTGGAGAGAGGACCTGGGGGATGCCAGTGGTTTGGACACCTCGCCAGACCTTGGCATGCTATCTCCTCCTACCGTTGCTACGGAGGAGGGAGCGTCTTACGCAGTGGTGTTGCGTAGGGCGGCCGAGGCTCTTAACCTTGAGCTTCCTATGGTGGCAGTCAGGACTAACCTCCTGACAGAGGTACTTCAACCGGCAGCGAGCTCTTCGGAGCCCCTGCTGCCTTTTAATGAAGCTATCTCAGATATCCTTTTGGGCACTTGGTCCAAGCCCACCACAGGGGCTCCTGTGGATAGGATGATTGCCCGACGCCACCGCCCAGCTCCGGGCGACCCCTTGTTCCTTTCCCAACACCCTTCCCCTGAGAGCTTGGTGGGCCAAGGCTCGACGTCCCAGAGCGCCTTCCCTACCGCACCCCCGGATAGGGAATCCAAGAAGCTGGATCACCTTGGGAAGAAGTTGTTTTCTTCTTCCAGCTTAGGGCTGCGGTCGGTGAACACCGCATGCCTCTTGGGCCGTTACTCCCACCCTGTGTGGGACTCGGTGGTGCAAGTGCTGGCTCAGTGTCCGGAGGAGGCCCGGACCGTGCTCTCCCGTGCTGTTGCTGAAGGGAGAGACGCCGCTAAGTTCGAGATTCGGTGTGGGCTGGATACCGCCGACTCACTGGGCAGAACGATTTCCACGTCGGTGGCAATCGGACGCCACGCCTGGTTGAGGACGACTGGCTTTTCGGGGGATGTCCAGAACACCCTAATGGACATGCCTTTTGATGGCCATCACCTGTTCGGCGACAAGGCGGACAGTGCATTGACGCGTTTCAAGGACTCGCGGGCTACGGCCAAGTCCTTGGGTCTTTCCACCCTGCGTCCTGCACAGTCTGCTTTTCGCCCCTTTCGTGGCCACGGAAGGGGTGCCCCACCATTCCCTTCAGGGCCACAGGCCGGCGCAGAACTTTTCATCCCAGCGCGGCCGGGGACGTGGGAACCAACGCTGTGGTTCTGGGGGCCAGCGGGCGGGCCAATCCACCTCCACCCCCTCCGCCGCAGCCTCCAAGCCCTCCTAGTCCGACATTTCAGGGCCACCAAACACCAGTGGGTGGCAGGATTCGCCATCACCTCCCCCACTGGTGCACCATCACGTCAGACAGGTGGGTTTTGCAAATCGTCCGAAGGGGCTACTCCCTCCCCTTCGAGACTACCCCTCCCTCCATGCCACCCAAGTACCATCGCATATCGGAAGATCACCTGTCCCTTCTCCAGCAGGAAGTTACAGCTCTCTTGGCCAAGGGAGCCAACGAGTGCGTTCCTGTCCCAGAAGTAGGTCGTGGTTGTTATTCCCACTACTTTCTGGTGCCCAAGAAGGACAAAGGCCTGCGTCCTATCTTGGATTTCAGGAACGTCAACCGCTTCCTCCGTAAGGAGATGTTCAAGATGTTGACCCTGGCTCAGGTCTTGTCTGCCCTCGACCCTGGAGACTGGATGGTAGCGTTGGACCTGCAGGACGCTTATTTTCACATCCCCGTCCTGCCGGCCCACCGGCGTTACCTGCGGTTCACGGTAGGCCACGAGCATTTTCAGTTCACCGTGCTCCCCTTTGGCCTTATCAGCGCCCCTCGGGTGTTCATGAAAGTGATGGCGGTGGTCGCAGCTCATCTGCGCAGATAAGGGGTTCCAGTCTTCCCCCTATCTCGACGACTGGCTGTTGAAGGCGGGCTCGCCCAGGCTGTCGTCTCCCACCTCCAGACTACGGCCGATCTCAATGCGCCGAAGTCGCACCTGATTCCCTCTCAGAAGCTCCTCTTCATCGGAGCGGTTCTGGACACAACGCAGTTTCGGGGTTATCCTCCCGAACAGCGAGTCCGGGATATTCGGGCTATGATTCCGATCTTTCAGCCTCTATCCCGGGTGTCAGTCAGGAAGACCTTGAGGCTTTTGGGACTCATGGCCTCCTGGATCCTGCTGGTCGATCATGCCAGGTGGCATATGCGGGCTCTGCAGTGGGACCTGAAGTTCCAGTGGGCGCAGCATCAGGGGAACCTGTCCGATTGCGTCCAGATCTCGGAGGGCACTGCACGACAATTGCAGTGGTGGCTCACGAACCAGGATTGGGTCAACGGCAGATCCCTCTCCCTTCCCTAACCAGAACACACTGTGGTGACAGATGCATCTGAAAGAGACACGTTAGTGACAGATTCCTTACCTTAGAATATCCCCAGGCGTCAGGCTGGATCCGGAAAGTTTTTGCGTAGCAGTACCCTTGCGCGTCGGTAGGCGGCGTCGTGCGGCTCCGCGTCCGTCGTCGGCGTCGTGATCGCCGGGATGACGTCGCGGGCAGTACTTAGACGCCGCCCCTGCGCGCTGACGTCAGTTCTTCTTTTTCCGCGCCAGTAAGCGCAGATCCGGGAAGAGCAGTGCCCTAGTCAATTTTTGACTAACTTTTTTGTGAATTTTTTCACTGTTTCTTTTCGAGTCTTTTCGACTCCTAGGTGTCGTAGGGATGCCCGGCTTCAAGCCATGCGATGCCTGTGGTCGAATGATGTCGATCACAGACCCGCATTTGGAGTGTCTCTTCTGTCTCGGCCGAGACCACGACACGAAGTCGTGCCCTGACTGCCGGAAACTTCACCCGAAGGCTTTGCGAGAGCGGTCTCGAAAGCTACTCGAGGTCCGGCAGTCGGCTCCGCGCCGCACCAAGCCCCGGTCCCGGGAGAGGTCGAGGGGCCGGTCGCGGAGTCCCCGCCGGTCGTCGGAGTCCAAGTCTTCGCGCTCCTCGGGTAAGTCGAAGCACAAAAAGTCTAAGAAGCGTCATCGCTCTAAGACTTCGCCTTGCCGGTCTCGCGACTCGGCTGAGGCCCCAGTCGGCACCGTCCCCGCCGCCCCGGACATGCCTATGGAGCCGCCCCCGCATTACCCGTCTTTTCCGGGTTCGGGGGCGACTCCGGCCGAAATACAGGAATTCCTGTCGGCCATGGCCCGCCTCTTCGGGCCTCAAGGTCCCTCCGGTGCGCCTTCGGGCCCCGCGGGCCCTGATGAGGTGGCTCCGGCGTCGCCGTCGACTCCGGTCCCGGCGCCGCCTGTCCCACCAGCCTTCATCCCGGCCTCGGCTCCGGCCCCGGCCTCGATCCCGGCTCCGGTGGTACCGCAACCCCCATCGACGCCGGTTGACCTAACCACGCCTCCGCCAACGCCGATGTCCCCGGTGCCGTTCCTGACTCCGTCCGGGGCCCCGGACGGCGTCGGTCCCTGGCTCTCTCCGGCTCCGGACATGGAGCCGGACCGACGTCGCTCGATGCCGGCTCCGATGAGACCTTGGATCCCAAATGTCCCGCCTCCTCCATATTTTGAACCTGAGGAGGACCAAGAGAGCTGGGAGGGGTCTGAGGACCCTCTCACACAACAGTGTGAGTATGATCCGGACTGGGCTGAGGAACTTGGGGATGCCAGTGGTCTAGACACCTCCCCTGACACTGGCATGCTGTCTCCTCCCGTGGCTACGGAGGAGGGAGCTAATTTTGCAACGGTGTTGCGTAGAACAGCTGGAGCCTTACATCTCCAATTGCCTACTGTGGCTGTCAGGACTAATCTCCTGACGGAAGTGCTTCAGCCGGCAGCTTCCTCTTCGGAGACTGTGCTGCCGTTTAATGATGCACTCACTGACGTTCTTTTGGGTGCCTGGTCCAAGCCCACCACAGGGGCTCCTGTGGATAGGAACGTGGCCCGACGCCATCGCCCTGCTCCGGGCGACCCCTTGTTTCTCTCCCAACATCCCACCCCGAGAGCTTGGTTGTCCAAGCCTCTGCCTCCCAAACCGCCTTCCCTACCGCCCCTCCGGATAGGGAATCCAAACGCCTGGACCAATTTGGGAAGAAGGCTTTTCTTCCTCCAGTGCTGGCTTGCGGTCCGTCAACACCGCTTGCCTTTTGGGCCGATATACCCACTCCCTGTTGGATTCGGTGGCGGCTGTTTTGCCGCAGTGTTCTGAGGAGGTCCAGACACTGCTTACCCGCGCCATTGCGGAAGGGCGAGATGCGGCTAAATACACCATACGTTGTGGCCTTGATACCGCCGACTCGCTGGGCAGATCGCTTGCAACGACGGTGGCGCTACGTCGCCACGCCTGGCTGAGAACAACTGGTTTCTCGGGTGATGTCCAGAATACACTCATGGACATGCCCTTTGATGGAGTCGGTCTTTTTGGTTCAAAGGCAGACCATGCGCTGGAGCGTTTTAAGGACTCACGGGCTACTGCCAAGTCCCTGGGCCTTTCTGTTGTACGCCCTCCGCTAACCTCTGCTTTTCGCCCCTTTCGTGGCCACGGAAGGGGCGCCCAGTCACGTCAGCTGCCCAGCCACCGGCCCGCGCAGCAAGCATCTTCGCGTGGCCGAGGACGTGGATACCGCCGTGGCGGTTCGGGCAACCAGCGTGCGGGTCAGGCCACTACCTCCAACCCGTCCGCGGCCTCCAAGCCCTCCTAGTCCTTCCTTTCAGGTGCACAGCACGCCAGTAGGGGCAGGGTCTGCCATCACCTTCACCACTGGCGTCCCATCACCTCGGACAGGTGGGTCTTGGACATTGTCCGAAGGGGCTACTCCCTCCCTTCGAGACCACCCCCAGCCATGCCACCTCAATTCCACCGCATGTCAGGGGATCACTTGGTGCTTCTGCAGAAGGAAGTTACGGCCCTCTTGGCCAAGAGGGCCATCGAGCATGTTCCGACCCCAGAAGTAGGACGCGGTTGCTACTCCCACTACTTTCTGGTGCCCAAAAAGGACAAGGAAGACATGCGTCCTATCTTGGACCTCCGGAACGTCAATCGCTTCCTCCGGAAGGAGAAGTTCAAGATGCTCACCCTAGCTCAGGTCTTGACTGCCCTCGACCCTGGAGACTGGTTGGTAGCGTTGGACTTGCAGGACGCTTATTTTCACATCCCCGTCCTGCCGGCCCACCGGCGTTACCTGCGGTTCACGGTAGGCCTCGAGCATTTTCAGTTCACCGTGCTCCCCTTTGGCCTTACAAGTGCCCCTCGGCTGTTCACGAAAGTGATGGCGGTGGTCGCAGCTCATCTGCGTCGGGCAGGGGTTCCAGTCTTCCCCTACCTCGACGACTGGCTGCTGAAGGCGGGCTCGTCCCATGCAGTCGTCTCCCACCTCCAGACTACGGCCGTACTCCTGCACTCGCTGGGGTTCTCCATCAATGTGCCAAAGTCGCATCTGATTCCTTCTCCACAGCTCCTTTTCATCGGAGCAGTTCTGGACACGACGCAGTTTCGGGCCTCTCCTCCCGAACGGTGAGTCCGGGATATTCAGGCTATGATTCCGATCTTTCAGCCTTTATCCTGGGTTTCGGTACGGATGACCCTGAGGCTGCTGGGCCTCATGGCCTCCTGCATCCTGCTGGTCAATCATGCCAGATGGCATATGCGGGCTCTGCAGTGGGACCTGAAGTTCCAGTGGGCGCAGCACCAGGGCAACCTGTCCGATCACGTCCAGATCTCGGAGGGGACTGCAAAACAGTTGCTCTGTCAAAGGGAAGGTAGTGCAGGTGTTCACCGACAACACCACCGCCATGTGGTACTGCAACAAACAAGGCGGGGTGGGGTCGTGGACCCTCTGTCAGGAGGCTCTGCGCCTCTGGACATGCCTGGAACATCAGGGCATGTTCCTGATGGTTCAACACCTGGCAGGTTCCCTGAACGCCAGGGCGGACGAACTCAGCCGCAGGTGCATGATGGATCACGAATGGCGTCTTCACTCGGAAGTGGCGCAAGGACTCTTTCTACAGTGGGGAGAGCCTTGGTTAGATCTATTCGCCACCGAAGAGAACGCGCAATGTCATCAGTTCTGCGCGTTGGAATTTCCAAGGCGGCACTCGCTCGGCGACGCTTTCGTCGCGAGTGGAGTTGCGGTCTGTTGTACGCCTTTCCGCCTATACCACTTCTACCCAGAGTGTTGAAGAAGATTCGGCACGACCGGGCCCAAGTCATCCTTGTGGCTCCGGACTGGGCTCGAAGAGTTTGGTATCCCGAGCTACTCAGTATGAGCGTAGATCCCCGATCCGTCTGCCTCTTCGGGAGGATCTTCTGTCGCAGCAGCAGGGGACGGTCCTCCACCCGAACCTGTCCAGCCTCCACCTGCTTGCGTGGAGATTGAGCGGCGGCAGTTGATTCCTTTCGACTTGCCTCCCGAAGTTTGTGATGTGATTCTGGCAGCCAGGCGTCCCTCCACTAAGGTGGTATACGCCTGCAGGTGGAACAAGTTTGTGGCATGGTGCACAGCAAAGGCTGTGAATCCCCTTTCTGCCCCTCTTTCTGAGGTTCTTCTGTTCCTTCTTTCCCTGGCCCAACAGGGTTCTGCCCTGGGTACCATCAAGGGCTATCTTTGTGCCATCTCGGCCTTCCTCAGGCTTCCTGATCAGCCCTCCCTTTTCAAGTCCCCTGTTGTTAACAGGTTTCTAAAAGGCATTACACACCTCTTCCCTCCTGTTCCGTTTGTAATGCCTCAGTGGGACTTGAACTTGGTTCTTACCTTTCTTATGTGCGCTCCCTTTAGCCTCTACATAACTGTCCTCTTCGTCTTCTGACTCTGAAGACAGCCTTTCTGGTGGCCATCACCTCCGCTCCGCGGGTGAGTGAGCTCCAGGCTCTATCATGTAAACCTCCCTTTCTGTCTGTCCATCCAGACAAGGTTGTTCTTAGGACGCGTCCGTCCTTCTTGCCAAAGGTGGTTACTGCCTTCCACATTGGGCAGACCATCACTTTGCCCACCTTCTTTCCGCCTCCGCATCCTTCCAGAGAGGAAGAGAGGCTCCACCGTCTGGACCCAAAACGTGCGCTTTCCTTTTATATCGACCGCACTCAACACTTCCGGGTGGATGACCAGCTCTTTGTTGTGGGCGCCAAAAAAGGTCGGGCGGTGCACAAGAGAACCATCTCCCGCTGGGTAACCTTGTGTATCAAAGCGTGCTATTCTTTGGCTAAGAAGGAGCCTCCTGTTGGGCTGCGTGCCCATTCCATCAGGGCAACGGCTGCTATCACGGCCTTAGGCCGCGGTGTTCCGCTGCAGGATATCTGTCAGGCAGCTACGCGGGCCTCGCTGCACACGTTTACCAAGCATTACTGCCTTGACAGTCAGGTCCGGAGGGACGGCTTCTTTGGCCGTTCTGTCCTCCGGGACTTCCTTGTCTGATCTTTGTTCGCAGACCCACCACCGGGGTTGGTATTGCTGGGGTATCTATTCTAAGGTAAGGAATCTGTCACTAACGTGTCTCTTTCAGATGCACAAGTTACTAACTTGTGTAACGATATATGTGTAAGAGACAGTAGTTAGTGACAGATTCCTTACTGCCCCACCCATCCTCCCCGTTCTGCGAACTGATTTCTAGGGTTAAGGACATCCCTTTCAGGGCCCTAGTATTTTTCAGACACCTATGTCAGCTTCTTGCATGGCTCTGCGTTCCTGGCGCGGAAAGTCGTGTACAGAACTGACGTCAGCGCGCAGGGGCGGCGTCTAAGTACTGCCCGCGACGTCATCCCGGCGATCACGACGCCGACGACGGACGCGGAGCCGCACGACACCGCCTACCGACGCGCAAGGGTACTGCTACGCAAAAACTTTCCGGATCCAGCCTGACGCCTGGGGATATTCTAAGGTAAGGAATCTGTCACTAACTACTGTCTCTTACAGATATATCGTTACAAAAGTTAGTAACTTGTGCATCAAGGCCTGTTACTCTTTGGCTAAAAAGGAGCCTCCGGTTGGGTTGCGCTCCCATTCCACTAGGGCAACGGCAGCCACCACTGCTTTGGGACGGGGAATTCCTCTAAGCGACATCCGTCAGGCAGCTACGTGGGCATCGCTGCTCACGTTCACCAAGCACTACTGCCTGGACAGCCAAGTCCAGAGAGATGGCTTCTTTGGCCGTTCTGTTCTCCAGGACTTTCTGGTGTGATCTTGGTTCGCAGACCCACCACCGGGGGTTGGGATTGCTGGGGTATCTATTCTAAGGTCCTCAGACCTCGGTCCTGGGATCACACTCTCCCCGGCAGCTCCGCTGTGATCTGCGTCGCCTCAGGGAAGCCAGCCCCTCCGTTGCAGGGTTCTAGACCACCCTGATTCCGGTATTTTCTTTGTGCGCTGTGACTTGTGTCTTAAATTGTAATTATTGTGCCTGCTGCTGTTTTATTTTTGCTCAGTTGTTCCCCTCATTGCCCATTGCTGTGTCCCCCCTCGTTTCCCCTCCTTTCCTGCCGCCGCTGACCACTAACCCCTCCCCCTACCGCCCCGCTCCCAGCTGCACGTCCCTCCCCTCTCCCCTACATTATGGCGACCGCTGCGGGGGAGCGCGTGTGAGGCCTCAGACCTCGGACGTGGGATCACACTCTCCCCGGCAGCTCCGCTGTGATCTGCGTCGCCTCAGGGAAGCCAGCCCCTCCGTTGCAGGGTTCGAGACCACCCTGATTCCGGTATTTTCTTTGCGCGCTGTGACTTGTGACTTGTGTCTTAAATTGTAATTATTGTGCCTGCTGCTGTTTTATTTTTGCTCAGTTGTTCCCCTCATTGCCCATTGCTGTGTCCCCCCTCGTTTCCCCTCCTTTCCCGCCGCTGCTGACCACTAACCCCTCCCCCTACCGCCCCGCTCCCGCCTCCCAGCTGCACGTCCCTCCCCCCTCCCCTACATTATGGTGACCGCTGTGCGGTCGCGTGCAGCGGGTTTGCCGCTGGCGCGCCTAAGGCAAGCCCGTCTGCGCCTGTCCCTGACCGCGACCCGCGCCAGGAACCCTTGTTCTCCCAAACCCCTCCGCTACGACTCAACCACCCTCCACGCACTCAACTCCGGAAGACACACCAACTGCGCAAGATCCTCGCCGAACACCACCCACGGGCAGTACTCGTGCAGACCCTGCCGCAGATCCTTCACCATCGACATAGCTCCCACGACTGCCGAAGACATGCCTGATGCACGCACCACCGAAACCCTGACCTGCATCCTTCTCAACGTGCGCTCCCTGCACCGACATGCCGTAGAGATCTGGGACCTGATCGACACCCTCTCGCCCGACGTCGCCTTCTTCACAGAAACCTGGACGAACGCCACCTCCGGCCCCGACATCGCCACTGCCATCCCCGACGGCTACAAGATCCAGAGAAAGGACCGTCCGCACCGCCTAGGAGGAGGACTCGCCATCGTACACAAGACCCCCCCTCCGACTCTTCATATCCAGCATGAGTGACCCCCACTCCAACACAGAACACCTCCATTTCCAGATCCAGACAAGCCTCAGGACCACGCTACGCGGCACCCTCATCTACAAACCGCCAGGACCTCGCACCCACCCCGCAACTACCATCGCTGAGCTCGCCGCACCCCACGCCTTCACCTCCACGGACTACATTCTACTCGGGGACCTGAACTTCCACCTCAACAACGGCAACGACCCGACTCCACCACTCTCCTCGACAACCTTGCCAAGCTAGGACTGAAGCAGCTCGTCAACACGCCCACCCACAGAGCGGGTCACACCCTCGACCCCATCTTCGCGGGAGGAACTAACATCCGCTTCAGCCACACCTCCCAGCCCCTCTGGACTGACCACCACTGTGTCCACTTCACCTTCAACACCACCACCGCACCCAAACCCGCCCTGCGCCCGCCACCACGGAACTGGAGCAAGGTCACAGAGGAGCACCTCAACACCATCCTCCGTCAAAACCCCCCCCATCGCCACGACCGACACCAACTCCGCAGCCAGGGAATTTCACCGCTTGGTCTCCTGCGCCGACAAGCTTGCACCCCCCCCGCCAAACAACGCCCTCTGAAGGCCGCCTGGTTCACCACAGAACTTCAAGAAGCCAGACGCTCCTGCAGACGCCTAGAGAAAACCTGGCGAAACCTGAAAACCACGGAAGCACGGAACAACCACAAGAACGCCCTAAAGGAATACCACCAGCGCAATAGAGACACCAAACGGACCTTCATAAGAGACAAGGTCCAGAACAACGCGACCAACGCCAAGGAACTGTTCAACGTCGTACAGCAGTTCGCAAAACCCACCTGCAAAGCCACGGACATCACACCTTCCCAGGAACTCTGCGACAAGCTCAGCTCCTACTTCCATCTGAAGATCAAGGCCCTCTACAACAACTTCAGCGAACCAACGAAGAACACCACTCCCCTACCCACCGCCGCCGATGAGCCGACCATCACGTCCTGGGATCCCGCTACCATCTAACTCATCACCGCGACTATGAAGAAAACTCACTCAGGAGCCCCAACGGACTCCTGCCCACCGCACATATTCCACAGGGCCGCCACCGTCATCGCACCCGAACTTGGACGCACCATCAACGCCTCCCTCAGATCAGGCATCTGCCCAGATGACTGGAAACGGGCGGAGGTAAAACCCCTCCTCAAGAAACCAACGGCCGACCCAACGGACCTGAAAAACTACCCGCCCATCTCTCTCCTCCCCTTTGCGGCCAAAGTCACTGAGAGACTCGTAAACGCCCAGCTGACCGCCTTCATCGAAGAGAACTCCATCCTGGACGCCTCCCAATCTGGATTCCGCAGCAACCACACCACCGAGACCGCCCTCCTCGCCGCCACCAACGACATCCGCATGCTACTGGATCAGGGACACACTGCGGCCCTCATCCTCCTAGAGCTCTCTGCAGCCTTCGACACCGTTTCACATCGCACGCTCGCAGCCAGATTTCACGACGCGGGAATACAAGGAGCCGCCCTCGACTGGATCCAATCCTTCCTCTCCGGCAGAACCCAGAGGATTCGACTCCCTCCCTTCCTCTCCAAACCCACGGAAATCAACTGCAGAGTACCCCAGGGATCATCCCTCAGCCCCACGCTCTTCAACATCTACATGGCCCCCCTCGCCGCCATCGTCAGACAGCATGGGCTCAGCATCGTATCCTACGCCGACGACACCCAGCTCATCCTCTCACTCATGAAGAACCCCGAAGACACCAGACTCTGCTTCCAGGAAGGAATGAAGAACGTGGCAGCCTGGATGAAAGACAGCTGCCTGAAGCTAAACTCAGAGAAGACCGAAGTCCTCATCCTCGGACCCTGCACCTCCGCCTGGGACAACACCTGGTGGCCCTCCGCCCTCGGGAGCCCACCCACCCCTACAGACCACGCTCGAAACCTCGGCATCATCCTTGACTCCTCCCTCTCCATGAACCACCAGATCAACGCCGTCGCCTCCACTAGTTTCAACTGCCTTCGCATCATCCGTAATACCTTCAAATGGATCCCCCCCGACTGCAGAAGGACTGTCACCCACGCACTCATAACCAGCAGACTGGACTACGGCAACGCCCTCTACGCCGGAATCAACAAAACTCTTCTACACAAACTCCAAACCATCCAGAACGCCGCAGCCAGACTCATCCTTGGGACACCACGCCACGAGCAAATGACCCAACACCTACGAGGCCTCCACTGGCTCCCCGTCGAGAAGAGGGTAACCTTCAAACTCCTCACCCACACCTACAAATCCCTCAATAACATCGGACCCAAATACCTCAACGAGAGAGTATCCTTCCACGTACCCAAGAGGAACCTCCGCTCCGCCGACCTTGCCCTGGCAGAGGTCCCCCGCATCCGCAGAAACAGAACCGGCGGGAGAGCTTTCTCCTACATCGCAGCCAAAACCTGGAACGAGCTCCCTGTGAACATCAGACGCTCCCCGACCCTGCACACGTTCAGGAAGGACCTCAAGACCTGGCTCTTCGACTGAACCGGAGCCGCTTCCCCTCCCCCCCCTCTCACCCCCAAGCGCCTTGAGACCCTCACGGGTGAGTAGCGCGCTTTATAAACCCCTGATTGTTTGATTGATTGATAAGGTAAGGAATCTATCACTAACGTGTTTCTTTCAGATGCACAAGTTACTTACCTTCGGTAATGATATATCTGTAAGAAACATTAGTTAGTGATAGATTCCTTACCGCCCCACCCAGCCTCCCCGTTTTGCAAACTGATTTCTAGGGTTAAGGACATCGCTTCAGGGCCCTAGTTTTGTGCACCAGTGGTCAGTATCTTGCATGGCTCTGCGTTTCTTGCGCGGAAAGTCGTGTACAGAACTGACGTCAGCGCGCGAGGGCGGCATCTAAGTAGCTGCCGCAACGTCATCCCGGCGACCACGACGCAGCCGACGGACGCGGAGCCGACCGACGCCACGTTCCAACTCGCAGAGGTACTGCTAACGAAAACTTTCCGGATCTAGTCGGACGCCTGGGGGTAATGCTAAGGTAAGGAATCTATCACTAACTAATGTTTCTTACAGATATATCGTTACCGAAGGTAAGTAACTTGTGCACCAAGGGCACTGTGACCAGGAAAGGCCTCTAAGGGCTGCAGCACTTATTGCTCCACCCGTAGAGGCCCTGTACCTTAACACCCAAACACTGCAGTTGCAGGCTGCATGTTTGGGGGCAGAGAAACGTGAAGAGTCGACAAGGCACACATTCATGTGTGCCATGCCTACAACCCACTCTCTGGGGCCTAGGTAAGTCACCCCTCTAGCAGAGTGCACTAGCCCCTATGTGAGGGTGCAGTGGCATGAGCACTGTACCCCTACAGTGTCTAAGTCCATTGTTAGACATTGTAAGTACAGTGAAGCCATAAAGAGTGTATGGTCTAAGAGTTGGTCATTATGAACTCCACAGTTGGCTTCACTGAAACCTGGGAAGTTTGGTAGCAAACTTCTCAGAACATTAAACCCACACTGCCAGTGTGGGATTTAATGCCAGATGCACACAGAGGGCATCTTAGAGATGCCCCCTAAAAAACGACCAGCCCTGGTGTGGTTCCTGAATGGCTGCCTGCCATTTGCCACCACCAGACAGGTTTCTGGACCCCTGGGTAGAGAGCCTCCGCTCTCTGGGTCCAGAGACAAAGCACATCCTGGGGAGAGCTGTCATGCTTCCTCCCCCAGGATGGGCTGGGTCCACGAGAGGGGAAGCTTCAAAGGCCTGCCACCTTTGTGAGCTGTCCCTGCCTTTTGCCATACCCAGCAACTGGCTTCCACCAGTTTGTTCTGACTCCCACTTTGGGCGGTAGAATCTGTGGGAAAACCAATCTAGGAGGAGAGGTGTGCCCACCTTTGCCAACCCCACCCCTCAGGTGGGTGAGGCAAGGTGAAGCACACATCTCAGAACCCTCCATCTTGGAGATGAGGGGACCCAACCAATTAGGAAGAGACTCATGCCCCCCTCCCACTGGAGGGTGGCATTGGGGGTGTACCTACCCTAAGGAAGGGACCCATTGGTCACGACCTGCACACCCCTTTTAACGCCACTGAATTCAGTATTTAGGGACGATCCTGTACCTTGCTTACTCAGATTCAATTGCAAATTCAACCACAACTGCATTCCTTGTAAAGTCTTGCATTTGAGAGTTTATTTCACTTACCTGTGCCAAGTCCTGCTTGGTTCTAAAAATAAAACATAAGTATACCTTTTTATACTTGCATAATAGGTCTGGATTCTATCTCTGAGTGTGTGCCATCAGCCTTGATTGAGTCATAACAATAAATGCTTAACACACCCTCTGGATAAGCCTAACTGCTTGCCCACACTACCACAAAGAGAGCTGTTAGTACTTACCTAATTTAGCCTCTGCTTTATCTCTGGGGACTGACTCCCTGGACTCTTTGCACGCTATACTCTACTTTGGTGTAGTATATACAGAGCCAGCTTCCCACAGATAGTGGGGGATGATATCCATAAATGGATCACTGCCTTGGTAAGGTACAGAAGGTCCCTCAAGGGCAGTGGGCGGCTATCCTGTGGCTCTGCTTTGCTACCAAAGGTAGAGACAAACTTATCACTGTCCAGGAGGAAGATGCTGACAACTACACAGTCTTGAAGAGTGTACTCATATATGGGTTTGGTTTAACCACTGTGCAGTACAGGGTTAGGTTTTGGGACACACAGAAGGCACACACCCAAGACTGAGTTTACTTTGTAGACAGTGCTATTAAAGCTCTGGAAGGCTGGCTTCATGAAAGCAAGGTACAGGACTATGAAGGATTGTACAATTTGATAATGAGGGAGCACATCCTCATTATCAATAACTGTCAGAACCAACTTTTGCACCAGTACCTGGTGGACTCTGATCTGACCTCTCCCCAAGAATTCGGAAAGAAGGCAGACAGATGGGACCGCACCAGGGTCAAGCAGAAAAACCATGGTAATGGAGGTGATCAGAAGAAGCAAGATTCTTCTAAATCCCAGGATAAGGGTGGGGACAAGATTAAAGATAAAAAAGAGCCTTCACAAGGGCCCCAAAAACCTGCATCTGGGGGTGAGTCCCAAAATTCCAAGAAAGGCAAAAATAAACCTTGGTGCTATTTATGTAAGGAAAAGACCCATTGGACAAGGGATGCTGATTGTCCAAAGGCCAAGGAAACGTCTACTACCACTGCCCCTAAGGGACCTGCTCCCCCTAGCACAAGTACAAGTGGTAGTACAGCAACCAAGGGATTAGTGGGGTTAACCTTGGGTTCTGAGATGGGCTCTGACTTAGTCAGAACTCCAGCTCAGGCTGTTCTAGTCTGTGATGGTGGCATTGGCCTTGCCACCCTACTGGTAAGTCCCTCTAACTTGGGCAAGTACAGACAACAGCCTTTGATCAATGGTAAAGAAGCATTGGCTTACAGGGGCCAGTGTCACCATGGTGACAGAGAAACTTGTGTCCCCTGAACAGATCCTACTTGGACAAGTGTACCAAGTCACCAACCCTAGCAATGTCAGGACTTACCATTCCTTGGCAGTTATAAATCTCACCTGGGGAGGGCTAACTGGACCTAAGAGATTCAACCTAAGAGGGTTGTGGTATCTCCAGACCTACCTGTAGATTTTCTGTTGTGCAATGATCTAGAAGCAAGACTCATGCAGAGATAATGGACATCCCTGCCAGTGTCTTTGCTGTCACCAGGGCTCAGGCCACACAACTTAGCACTGAATGGGCACTGGATCCTCGAAAAATGGACCAGGTGCCTTCCAAGAGAAGGAGCAGGAAGGGTAAAGCTTTATCCTCCTCACAAACTCCCTTTGAAGATCCGCCTCCTTAGGGAGATGATCACAGTCCTTGTGAAGGAACTGTCCCAGAGGAACTTAGGGTCTGACAAGGTAGATTTGCTGGGGGCCCTTCCAGGGCAGACTTGATTTTGGAGCAGCAGACCTGCCCCCCTCTTGAACCCCTCAGATAGCAAGCCACTGCTGAGGAAGCAGGGAATATCAGTGGGTCCCATAGGATCTATTGAGAAGATGGGCTCCTGTACTCTGAAGGTAGAGAACCCCAAGCCTGGTGCCACCAGGAGGTTGGTGATACCCCAGAAGTTCAGAGGTTTCCTTCTCTCCCTAGCACATGATATTCCTCTGGCAGCACACTTAGGGCAAAGTAAGACTTGGGACAGACTTGTCCCTCACTTTCACTGGCCCCATATGTCTGAAGACACCAAGGAGTTTTGTCGCTCCTGTGTCACTTGCCAAGCCAGTGGTAAGTCAGGTGGCACAACAAAGGCTCCCTTAATTCCACTTCCAGTGGTTTGGGATCCCCTTTGAAAGGGTAGGGTTTGACATTGTTGGTCCCTTGAACCCTACAACTGCATCTGGGCACAGTTACATACTAGTGGTGGTGGGCCATGTCTCTAGGTACCCAGAGGCCATTCCCCTTAGAACCACTACAGCTCCTGTAGTGGCCAGGGCCCTCCTGGGAATCTTTTCCAGAGTGGGCTTCCCTAAAGAGGTCTTAACAGACAGAGGTACAAACTTCATATCTAGTTATATCACTGTCATGTGGAAAGAGTGTGGAGTAAACTACAAGTTTACCACACCCTACCATACACAGTGCAGTGGACTTGTTGAAATGTTTAACTAGACCCTGAAAAGCTCTGACGAAAATGGGATGTCTTACTACTCTGCCTTCTCTTTGCCTATAGAGAGGTTCCTCAGAAGGGTGGTGGTTACAGCCCATTTAAACTTCTGTTTGGACATCCAGTTAGGGGTCCATTCTGTCTACTTAAGGAAGGTTGGGAGCAACCTCTCAAGCCTTCTAAACAGGATATTGTGGACTATGTCCGTGGCCTGTGTTCACGCATGACTGAGTACATGAAGAAGGCCAGAAAATACCTGGGGGCCAGCCAAGAACTCCAAAAAGCTTGGCATGAACAAAAGGCTGTCTTAACTGTTTATCAGCCAGGGGAGAAAGTGTGGGTGTTGGAGCCTGTGGCCTCATCAGCTCTCCTAGACAAATTGAGTGCCCCCCCACACTATCCTTCAACAAAACGGTGAGGTCACCTACCTGGTGGATCTAGGAACTCCAAGAAGTCTCCATAGGGTATTTCATGTGAACCACCTGAAACCTTTTGTGGACAGGTCTGACATGGGCTTGCTCATGGCAACTTATGAGGGACAGGGAGAAGAGAGTGACCTTCTCCCTGATCTCCTCTCTCAGAAACCCTACGTATGGGTCAGTAGATGGAGTAGCCATGGCAGGCAGCCTCACTGACCAGCAGCAAGCTGATTGTAGGCTAGTCCTCAATCAGTACAGACACATGTTCTCCCTGACTCCCAGTCAGACCACCTGGTGTACCCATGAAGTGGACATGGGTGATAGTGGGGGCGTGGCTAACCGCTGAGCATGGCGGCAGCACAGTGAGCGAGCTCCGCGCCCGGACCAGGGAAATCCTGCCGAAATCCTCGGAAATCGGGCGACATCGACCCGGTGATTCCTTGAGGGGACCCTGCTGCGGGGCCGGGGGTCATATTGGCTGGGAGCGGAATATCTGGGGCTGATTATCCTGCCCGACCAGCGAGGTGCCCCGGGATCTGCGTGGAGGCCCTGAGAGCTGCGGCCTGTTGGCGCAGTACTGTGGGCAGAGAGCTGAGACCCTCGCAGGCGGCGGGGGGCCGGGGGCCAGGCACTGGGGTGCGGACCCCTCCCCCCCCCCTGCTCGCCACCACAGCGACACATGGACGCCCGGACGGCGTGGGTCCCGGTGCGAGAGGGCCTGTGATCGGCTGCTGCCGGATGCCTACGATGCGGGGGAGGACCCGCTGGCCCGCCTGACCGCTTACTCTGCACGCTGAGCCGGCGGTGGACTGCTTCCTGCATCGGGTGAGAGCTGCCTCCTACCCGGTGGTGTGCTGCGACAAGGAGCTGACCGAGCCTGGCCGCGCCGGCGTGGATGAAGAGCGGAAGACCCGCTGTGGCCGCAAAGACTGGGTCGCCGGCGGCCCGTGCTGGGGGTGGAGAACGGTGCAGCCTACATTACCTGCCCCAGTGATAGGCGGTGGCGACTGGAACCTCTGATCTTGCTCCTGGGGGTGACTGCTGGCGGCGCCTGGGGGCTGGCTTGACCGGTCTGGATACACGGGCGTCGGCGGCTGGGCCTGTATCCTGCTGGGTGTGGCCGAGGGCCGGTCCTGCTGCTGCCCTCCTACCCCCTGCTGAAGTACCGGGGCGCCCCTGGGGGTCCTAGCTGGTGCCAGACGTACGCGGGCCTGGGAGTGCAAAGCAGGCCCCTGCAGACCCACTGAATTCACGGCCTGAGCTGGTGGAGGCTGCTGCCTGAGAGGAGGGGCAGCCACGACCTGTGGGGGACTGAGGAGCCCTGCCTGGCCGGCGGTTAACACCAACAGTATCGGGCGGAGCCCCAGAGCCTGCGGAGTGGCTGTGTTGGACAATCTGGTCATCAACAGGGCCCCCGGAGTGGGGCTTTCCTTGCTTGCTGTGGGCTGCGTCACAGCGGGACTGGGCCTAGCAAAGGTGAGGCCGGCTAATTGTCTTAAGGCGTCGACATCCCTAGTGCCGAAGGAACCGGAGGAGCCGGGTACCAGCATTGGCAGTGCTGCGCAGGGGTGTGCTGGAGGTCCGACACCTGCCGTCCGCCAAAAGAGCCTCTGTTGGAGATCGTTGCACGACCCCCCAGTGGGGTCGGCGCCCACACTCAGATTTGCTGAAAAACTTACACTGGTCATGTGGTGAGTGTGGCGCAGCCGCCCCGGAGGGGCAATTACCGTCCCAGTGCATTACCTACTTTACACAGGGTGCGGCGAGTGCAGAACGCCTGGGCATAAGGGGCTCGGAGGCGCGCCCATTCCCCCCCCGCGCACCTGCATTACGGAAACTAGGCTGACACTGGCGGACACCTGAACACCCTGACATATAGTCGACGTGCACGTGGGACTCCCCCGCCGGCGGGCACGAGGGCCAGGAGACCGAGATGAACACTAAGCAGCACACACTACGGCATAACCACAGGCTGAAATCCCCGCTCACTCTGATGCCTGACCTGTCTGGATCAGCCGCCCCGACGCCTGTACTGGTCACTAGTGGCAGTGGCCCGGGATCCTCGTATAGTGGCTGCACATCTCCTCCTACAGGTGAGGCACGAATCAATTATACATGATGGGTCGCCCAAAAGGGAAAAATACAGACGCGAACAGTGCTGATACCCAGCCCACAGAAGACATAGAGGCCCCTACACAAATGACTAACACTATCCCACCAACCAACCTAGAGACCCCACCGGATAAGTTGGACCTTATACTGCAAGAAGTTAGGGACTCGAGAAAGGCGATAGAGCAGCAACTGGGATCCCTGACAACCGGACTTACTCACCTGAAGGCCGACCACGCCAAGCTCGCCGCCACAGTTAAGGACAACAAACTAGCGATTGCGGAAATTCTGCCGCAACACAAAGAGCATGGAGAACAACTTAAACAGCTTCAGCGACAGGTGGTGGGCCTTCAGGACAGGGTGGACGACGCAGAGGGGAGGGCCAGACGCAATAACATCCGCGTAATTGGCTTGCCAGAACGTTGTGAGGGACAGAACGCAACTGTATTTATGGAACGATGGTTCAGAGACCATGTGGCCCCAGAGGGCCTTTCAGATTTCTTTTGTGTCGAACGAGCACACAGAATTCCCACGGGCAGGCCAACGGCGGGAGCTCAACCCCGCCCGCTGATAGTGAAAATACTGAATTTCAGAGACAGGGACGTACTACTACAGAAAGCCAGAGAGTTGTCTCAGATTCAGTATGAAAATTAGAGGGTATCATTATACCCGGACTATACTGTCTTAGTGCAAAGAAAGCGCTCTCAATACCAGGAAGTAAAGACCAGACTCAGAACTCTAAACATCAAATATGCCCTGTTATTCCCGGCCAGGCTCAAAGTGATATATGATCAAAAAACGCTTTTTTACGACACCCCGGAAGAAGTGGAGGAATGGCTTGAGATCACTTTCCCCCCGTCGGGGTCTGGCCCTTCCTCACAGAGCACAACTGGCGCCCCGAAGCCCAAACTGAGCCGACGACTGCGCCGCCGATTGATGAACACTGTATCCCAAAACAGGAACCCCTCACCGGGGCTGGCCCAAAAGGGTCGAGCGGAGGCGCTGGAGATGGCCAACAAGTTCCGGGAAGGCACACATCATATATCCTCGGACTCCTCTGAGGAACATACTGTACACTTGGACTCTGGAAGCAGTATAGCATTATTTAGCGGTCTTACGCCCCAAACAGCTGAGGGTTTCCTGGGTTAGAGTGAGGATTGGTAATGGTGAACAATGATTGCTATACAAGAAGTACCCAGTCGGATTGACCTCTGTAAGCAGGGAAGCACCCTCTTTTTTTGCAATCCCGATTTTGACACATACTACTGACACCGGTCCGGGCAGGGTAGAGCCCGCACCACCTACCCTTCCAGAGTTAGAGTGTGAGAGCCGCACACCCCTCCATGGCGAAAGCAACAACTACACAGTTAATAGTTCACACTGTTGTAAACATGGTTTGGACCAGCACTGTTCCCCCGCTGGACCGAGTATTCTTAGTTAGCGTTCAAAAGTTAGTACAGCATGACCTAACCCTCCCTGCTGCCCTACATATCGCTGTCCCCCTCTTGCGGGAAACGTGCAGGACACGCGTACACAACGCATACACATGCAGGACAGTTATAAAGTAATTACTTGGAACGTACGGGGACTGGGGTCCATATA
The DNA here is from genome assembly GCA_963921515.1 of Calotriton arnoldi. Classification (NCBI taxonomy): domain Eukaryota; kingdom Metazoa; phylum Chordata; class Amphibia; order Caudata; family Salamandridae; genus Calotriton; species Calotriton arnoldi. Next base: position 199,081 of record CAWUFW010014398.1, read on the forward strand.
CAAAAGGCACAGAATCCATGCACAGTTAAACAGGCAGCATGCGCATATAACATTTCTGCAGGAGTCCCACCTCACTGTGGCTGAGGCAGCCAAATTACGCAAGAAATGGAGAGGCCAGGTCTTCTCCACATCCTACTCTGCCTTTGCCCGAGGCGCCTCCATCTGGATACGGAGTGGGGTTCCCTTCAAGATGCTGGAACAACGGGTGGACCCAATGGGGAGATATATACTAGTGAGCTGTACCTTAGATGGTGCACAAATAGTACTAGGGAGCATATACGCCCCTAACTTTGAGCAGGATAAATTCCTTTTGAACCTCAACCCTATCCTTGCGCCCTGGACAACATACCCATGGATACTCGGAGGGGACTACAATGCTGTACGTGATGTAGATAAGGATAGATCACACCCTCCCCTCCACGGTGCTGGCACAATTAGACAGGCCGAGGCATTGTGCAAATGGGCGGAGGGATGGTCCCTGGGGGACGCCTGGCGACTAAAGTACCCTAATAGTAGGGAATACTCCACACCAACTGCACACTAGAATCGACAGGATCCTCTGTTCCCTCCCTACCACCACCCAGATAAAACACGCCACATATCTGGGAAAAACCTTCTCAGACCATAACCCCTTAGAGGTCACTCTTGCTTGGGGTAGAATTCCTACTCTGGTTCTCACCTGGAAGCTATGGCCCCAGATGCTCGAAGACCAGGTATTTCGTAGCACATTATCTGCGGGAATCACCAACTACTTCGCGGAGAATGCTGGCACTGGCTCCTCGCCACAGGTGGAGTGGGATGCATTCAAGACGGTGATCAGGGGAATAGCAATTGGCACCGCAGCAGGGATCAGGAAAGAAATACATAACAATGTCATAGAGGTTGAAAATTAGTTGAATAAGTTAGAGCAGGATGCAGCTGCGGACAGCACCAAGGGCGCAGCACTACAAGAAGCCCGCATTAAACACGCAGAGCTATTAGAAACACTAAGACAAGTCGATTACACCACATACATGCGCACAAAGCATGCTGAAGCCAACAAAGCTGGCCCGCTCCTGGCGCGTATAATTAGAGATGATCCCCCGCAGATTCCAATACATGAGATACTCACGCAAAGTGGGAATATTGTGGACACGCAGCAAGACATTAACTCAGCCTTCTGTGAGTATTACCAAACCCTATACCAATCACCGCCACCACTGGAAGAAGACTCCCTCCATGCATTCTTGTCCGACCTCCCATTTCCTAAACTTACACAAGCAGCACAAAAAGATCTCTCCGGCCCTGTAACGAGGGCGGAAATCAAAGAAGCCATTCATGCCCTCCCCCGCAACAAGGCCCCCGGCCTAGACGGCCTCCCCGCTGAGTTCTTTGCCACATACGCAGATGCCCTAGTACCGCACCTTGATCGATTATACAATGCTGCGATAGACTCAGGAACGTTACCCCGCACCACGATGCAGGCGTTAGTGGTGTCCTTCCCTAAGCCAGGCCGCTCTCCGTTAGATATCTCGGGATATAGACCCTTATCCCTACTCACAACGGACTACAAAATCCTGAGCAAAGTCCTGGCGCGTCGTCTACTCCCGCATTTGCACAAACTTATCCACCCTGACCAATGCGGGTTTGTGCCGGCGAGGAGCACTTCACTTAATATCAGGAGGCTGTACCACGTCATGGAATCCACACTTCCAACCAATCACACGGTGGGTTGCATCACACTAGACTTGAGGCAAGCATTTGATAATCTTAGATGGGATTACACGAAAGAAATGAAGGGTAGATTCAAAAAGAGGGGTTACAACGAACTGACCCTTAGGAAAGCTGAACATAGAATTATGAACACACCGAGAAGAGATACACTGAAGGACAAAAACAAGCCTACGAATATAAAACAACCGGTCAGACTGATAACGAATTTTAATGAGACATCAAAATCACTGTTGAAAATAATGAGTAAACATTGGGGAATCCTTAGAGCAGACAGGACATTAGATGACTTTGTTACCGGACGTCCTTTGACTACTTACAGAAGGAACAAGACGCTCAGAAACATCTTAAGTCCCAGTTCCCCAGGGAGTAGGATTAAGTCTAATTGGCTGACAGACTTCTCAGTAGGCTTCCACAAATGTGGATGCTGTGGGGTCTGTAAATGGGCCGAGGATAAGAAAAAAGAATTCAGAGGACATGACGGACGCACATACACGATAAGACATAGCATCAATTGTACAACTAAATTTGTGGTATACATAATTGTCTGCAAATGTAATCGTATGTATGTGGGAAGCACAATTAGGACACTCAAAGAGAGGATTAGTGAACAAGCCAGAGCACTAAAACAAGGAGATGAGAGATACCCAGTGGCTATACATGCCAATATATGTGGCTCACAGGGAACATACAAACAGTTTTCCTTTTTTGGAATTGATCATGTCCCTCCTACCAATAGAGGGGGAAACAGGGAGTTAATGTTGCGTCGCTCCGAGGCAACTTGGATTATGCGCATTAGGGCAGTGGAAGACGGTTTAAACACTGATCACGAAATGCAGTATTTTTTGGGCAACTGACCTAACATAGATGCCATAAACGGACTGCTATCGAGATATGTGTGCATCTCTTAGCGTACTCCAATATTACTGTAATCTCCTTTATATGTTGGTTTGAACGCTGTTCATGTAATAGAGCATTTTGGTCTATTGATCGCTCACATGTTGGTATGTAACATATGGAACTTGCAATGTAGAAACAAATAATATGTATAACACAAAGGTACGGAATTTACACTATGAAAAATATTATTACAAATACGGATGGAACACACATACATGTGAAATAACATTTGTCTATATTGAATAGTATTTATGCTTTGGACCACTAGTTCGTAATCAATATACGAATTTCATGTACCCCCAGCGCCTCTCTACTCAAATACTGGTTTGTATCTACACACTCATTTCCCCTTTCTGAGATGACATTCATGGATATAGAAGAAACTGATGAATACACGTTACGTACACGCAATGCAGTACGCGCTCTAGTTGCTTTTTTCACTCTCTGGAAGTATACTTAAAGAACCCGGCTTAGAGACTCGTCACTTCCGGTCCATTCGAACACACACACACGGAGACGACAGTAACGTGAAGCGTACTCGCTTCTAGGTAAGAATCACTAACGCGGGGGGGTCTCTGTGAGCAGAAGCACATAGCCTCGTGTAAGTACACTAATGCACTCACGTTAATACTTTCAGATTACCCACCCCCTCACACCATTGGGGCACTCACCTGCTAGGACCTCACCAGCAATAATATGAGGACTTTCACATTGGAATAATAAGGTAAGAGAGCGTGCCTGGAACGGGGACGGGGGTAACTTTTGCTAATAATTTGGTATGCTTCTCATACCACTTAATCTACTAATCTAGGAACGAAGCAACCTACTAACACTGAAACCTTGGATCCGGGGGTCAAGCCTATTACAGCCGGGACGGAAGTAAAACCGGCGGGGAGGTGAGTGATCTTCACCGCCCTCTCATTATAATAGCTTGCGTAGTCTCGACCGACAATTGGGACAACGCAATACTAACATGAGTGTTCGCTCATGATTTTATCTTTTCAGAACTGGATATATTACATCCACCTGCTCAACAGGTAGGGGTTTATCTCATAAGTCAGATCACTTTTAGTGGTGCAATAAACAATAAAAAATATATACATGAATGTCTCACCTCGGCTAACATAAATTGAAGATAGGACATTTTTGGTCCTATATCTTCGAGTTCACATTTCCCGCCAATTATATATAGTTCCCCGTTTTATCACCGAACACTGGTAAATAAATTAAAAAATGCAGGGGATAAATTTTATCATACGATAACTCTATAAGATTCACAAACATACTGATGTTGTGAAACACTATATAATGTCTGGATTGCGTTGATTGGGAATAAGTGGTATAAGCTTGTGATTATTCACAATTCTGTGACCCGCATTAGCAACTCACTAATGTGATTGTATACGAGACATATATATATGAATAAGTCACCGGGTGAACAGTCTTTATACAACTTATGCTTATCCGTAATGGAGTGGTGGATCGGCTGATCCCAAATATATATATATATTTTTTATCTTGTAGCCCTGAAGAAGTCAGTTGGGAAATCTCCCATGACGAAACACGTGTTGGCTGGGCTATCTTACGGAATAAAGAAAGAAAGAATACTCTACAAATTTGTCGTGATTGCAAGAACTAAATACTTATCTACATGTATAATATGTAACTAAGGTGGTAGAATTACGCCATAACGTACCAAACACATAGCGTGTGCACAGGATCACATTGTGTTTACAGTGGACCTCGTCGTGGGTCCCCGATTGAGGGTTTAGGGTGTTAGTCTCCCTCACCTCTGCACCGCATAGATAATTCTCAAAAAGAATTGCGTATAATTGGGAGGCGCCAGGTCCACACTTAGAAAACGCCCCGAAGTTCCTGTGTACGACTTGAGGCAAGCATTTGATAATCTTAGATGGGATTACACGATACAGACGCTAGGGAAGTTTGGCATCCCCCAGATTATTTGAAATGGATTCAGTTATTGTACTCAACCCCCACGGCCAGGGCTCGTACTGGCAGACATATCTCACGGGAGTACCCTATTGGCAGCGGCACCCGACAGGGATGCCCACTGTCCCCTTGTTATTTGTGCTAGCTATAGAACCACTGGCTCTTAAGGTTCGACTGACCCCTGAGCAGAAGGGGATCCGACTGGGCAACACAACGCATGTGATATCTGCTTACGCAGACGACATCATATTATATGTAAATGACTTGACTACCGACCTCGCACCGCTACCTGAGACCTATGCTCACTTTGCGCGACTCTCAGGACTGGCAATAAATGATAACAAGTCGCAGGCCTTCTTCTTCCACCCGGAAGAAAGCCCGGACGGGATCCAGTTCGGACAACTCCGCCTGACGGTTGCCCCCCATACCTTCAAATACCTGGGGATAAAAATTTATAGGAATACGCCGGATCTCATTGAGGGGAACCTGAACAAGGCTATCCGAGCGCAGGTCACATTTTGGACGTCCTTACCACTCTCGGTAATGGGTAGAGTGGCGATTTCAAAGATGGTGGTTCTGCCCCGCTTATTATATTAATTTGTAAACCTACCAGTAGTGATCCCAACAAATACACTTACATCCCTGAACAAGTTACTGACCGACTTGATCTGGGGCAACGGCCGCCGTAGAGTGGGTCTGGCTAAAATACAGTTGGATACGGACAAGGGCGGACTGGGTGTCCCGGATTTCCGCGCCTATTGTTATGCGGGCCAACTGCAGTGGCTATCATTCTGGCTCACAGGGTGTAACTTGCACGAAATAGGCTTCACAACCCTAGAACTCGATCGAGGGGAATTGCACACACTCCTGCTCCCGCGGGCCAGAACGCCCCCTACCGCCGCGACACTTTTACGTACTGCACTCGCATATTGGAAAAAATCCCTACATTACACACGCAGTTGCTCCCAATACTCGGATAACACGCCGTTAATGGGAATACCCACCCCTACCAGCCTGATTACTAAACGGAGAATACGGGCTTGGGTCACGGGTGGGGTAGCCACGGTGGGAGCACTGTTCGATGCGGGCGCCCTTATGGACCATGGTAACTTCGCCAGGCACAATGGGGTTACAGACCAGTTATACATCACACACGCCGCGATTATACATTATGTGAAAAAACATTGGGCTCCGCACAGGGAAGCACCCGCCCAACACGAACTGGTCCATATGACATATCTCATGGGCAATGGCCGGCACCTCACTAAATGGCTATACAAAAGCATTAGATCACATGCGGGCATCACCCTGACGGACTTACATACCAGATGGTCCAGGGACCTGGATAAAGAACTGACAGACAAAGAATGGGACTCGATTTTAGAATATCCCAAGAAAATCCCACGGAACGCCAAATTTAAATTTATCCAACACATGGTCCTACACAGGGCATACCTAACACCACACCGGCTGCAGCTTATATTCCCAAACACACAACACTGTTGCCCCAGATGCAAGGCAGAAGAGGCAGACCTGATCCACATGCTATGGCAGTGCCCGGCGCTTGCTGGGTTCTGGGCGGAGGTGGTGTCAGTCTCCACTGCGGCGACGGATGCCCCCATGCTGTGCACGGCAGCCAACTGTCTGTTGGGGGTCACCCAACGCCCCAAAGCACAGAAAGTACAGCTTCACTTCACGGATCTAGCTCTGCTTATAGCTAAACGCGGCATCACCATGCGTTGGAAGTCACCTAAACCCCCGCCGCTCCACGGCTGGCATGGGGAGGTAGTGAGATGGGGCAGCGCAGGAAGTGCGTCAATTAGACGAGAGGAAGCCCGTGGGTTGCGCAAAAAGCTAATCTCCATGGAGTGGGATACCATTCTGGAAGCATTCAAGCTGCTTGCCCCGGCACCAGTTCCGGTAGCGCAAGATCATTAGGTGCACTCCCCCTCATGGGACTTGTCCCAATACTTCCCCTCCCCTCCTCCACCCTCTATACCCCCCCCCCCCCAGTCCTCCCATAGCGAACAAAATACAAGCATGCATGTGGCGGTACGAAATCAATACCAAAATCATACAATACATACACGCACAACCCTTGAGAGGGTAGGTTCAGCAGCAGAAGTAAAATACATAACCACAGGGATGGGACAAGGTCAGCTAAGTTAGGGGGGAGGCGGGAGGGGGGAGGGGTAGTTTCTTGTTGTAAAGCTCTACTGTAATATCCTACCTTCTCTGGCATCCCAGTACAAGCGTAATAATGTTCAGTAGCCGACTAGAGACTATAAACGCACAACCCAGACCGCCTGCACTAGCTAGCGAGACTGTAATTGGCATGTAAATTGTATGATACATTGACTGTGGAATCAATAGGATGTATTCGCGCTTGATGGTCTGAAGAAGCCTGATGAATACTAAATGTTTATTTGATTCTCTCCCAGGTATGATGCTAAAGTTGGAAAATTTATAAAATATGTTTTGAAAAAAAAGAAAAGTGGACATGGGTGATAGCCTGCCTGTAAAGAGTAAAATCTACAGACTGCCTGCCCATGTCAGGGATTGCATCAGGACAGCGGTACAAAAGATGCTGGCATTGGGGGTCATTGAGCCTTTAGATAGCCCCTTTGCTAGTCCAATAGTCCTTGTACCAAAACCTCACACCAAGGGTGGAAAAAGAGAGATGAGGTTTTGTGTGGACTACAGAGGCCTCAATGCAGTCACTAGGGCTGATGCCCCTCCTATTCCAAGGGCAGATAAACTTATAGATACTTTGGCCTCAGCCAAGGTTCTGAGTACATTTGACCTGACTGCTGGCTACTGGCAAATCAGACTACCTGAGGATGCCAAGCCAAAAACAGCATTTTCAACCCCTAGTGGGCATTATCAATTCATTGTAATGCCCTTTGGTCTGAAAAATGCACCTGTCACATTTCAGAGGTTGGTGAACAAAGTTCTCACAGGCCTGGAAGACTATAGTGCGGCATATGTAAATGATATAGCTGTCTTTAGTTCCACATGGGAGGATCACCTGGTCCACCTCAGGAATGTTCTGGAGGCCCTGCAGAAAGCAGGCCTCACTATCAAGGCCACCAAGTGCCAGATAGGACAGAGCAAGGTTGTGTACTTGGGCCACCTAGTAGATGGAGGCCAGGTTCAACCCTTGAAGAGCAAAATCCAGACCATTGTGGACTGGCTTTCTCCCACTCAGACTCAGGTCAGAGCTTTCTTTGGCCTGACTGGTTACTACAGAAAATTTGTCAAAGGATATGGGTCCATTGTGACTCCCCTGAATGATCTTTCATCCAAGAAAATGCCCAAGAAAGTTCAGTGGACAGTAAGCTGTCAAAAGGCATCTGATGACCGGAAGCAGGCCATTTGCACTGCTCCCATCATGCAAATTCCATGACTACACCATAACTTTCATTGTCCAGACAGATGCATCTGAGGCTGTGTTATCACAACTAAATGCAGCAGGCCAGGATCATCCAGTAGCTTTTAGCAGCAGAAGGTTGACTCCCAGGGAGAAACGTTTGTCAGCCATTGAGAGGGAGGCCTTTGCTGTGGTCTGGGCCTTGAAGAAGCTGAAACCATAGCTATTTGGCACTCACTTCATTGTTCAGACAGACCACAAGCCCCTCTTATGGTTTAAACAGATGAAAGGTGAAAATCCCAAACTTTTGAGGTGGTCCATTTCCCTACAGGGGAAGAACTATACAGTGGAACATAGACCTGGGAGTAACCATACCAATGCAGATGGACTCGCCAGATATTTCCACTTAGAAAATGAAGACTCAACTGGGCAAGGTTAGTCTCATCTCCTTTCGTTTGTAGGGGGGGGCTTGTGTAGGTAAGTAGGATCTGATTTTATGTTTACTTCACTTTTTGCTTGGTGTTATGCTGTTTCTGACTAGTCTGACTAGTCTGACTGGGATCCTGCTAATCAGGACCCCAGTCTCAGTACTTTCTCCCCTAAATTGGTTATCATGAGTATTTGGGTACATCCCAGATTGGCTACTGATGTACCCTTATAAGTCCCTAGTATATGGTACTGAGGTACCCAGGGCATAGGTACACCAGGAGTCCCCCATGGGCTGAAGCATGTATTTTGTCACCCATAGGAGACCACTCAAACTGCGACTACAAGGCCTGCCATTGCAGCCTGTGTAAGCTGGTGCTAGCACCACTTACAACAGATACAGGTTTCCCTATATCTGAAGTCACTTCTTTTAAAACATATGTCACCCCTAAGGCAGGCCTTTCAATCCTGAAGGCAGGGTGCTCGGTTCTAAGTGGGAGGGTGCCCCTACATGAGCATCATGCATGACAACACCACAGATGTTTCTTATGTGTAGAACTACATCACCCTGGTACCAACACGGGCATAGTACTCAATAGGATGGATTTACACCACATCCTTGAAAGAACTACAGTTCCCACAAATTTAGTAGTTCTGTAGTTCATAAGCAGAACACGTGACTGTCACATTACAAAGAAAAGGAAGTAATTTTCTGCGTGAGAAAGAAAAACGTGTAATTTACAATGTAATCACTACAATGAATCCAAGCCTAAAATACTGGCTATTAATCTACATGACAAAGACCAATAATGCACTGATTCACATCCCACCGAGGAAGAAAAAACCTAGACCTACAATTCCCAAGAAATTTGTACTTCTTTCACAGACCTCCTGTTCATGTGATGGTCACATGACGAGATAGAGGATAAAACCGGAGATAGCTGGCTTCTGCCCCTTGATACATAGTGAGTGGAGCCGAATAGGTAAAGACTCAGGAGAGACCCTGATGCCCCTTTTCTTTAAAAATCCTTATTCAGAGTGCTTAATATACAATGTATGCTTGAGTTTAAGGAGCGCCACCCCCTCCCCCCACAGTTTAACCCTATGAAGCTTTATTGACTAAATAGGCTAAGTAGGTGTAGATTATGTACACTTTTTAAATCAGTTGCATGTTGTGCAATATCACTTGATTTTATTATAGATGCCTGATACTTATTTCAACCTATAATATAGACTATAAGTGGTTTTTAACACGAGTGTGCATGACAAGAAGCACAACTGCGTGGGAGAAAATACGTACAATACTTAATAAATAGATATTTCATTACTCCATAATGCTATTGATTCTCTCTGCCCAAGCTCCGACCAATGCAAAAAGGAAAAAGTCCAAAATACTGGTCTTTATTATTTACGTGCATGCCTTTCTTAAAAACGTATTAAAAAAAGACGCATATACATAGTGATAAAGGCCAGTTACACTTATAGGGATTAGTGCAAAAATACCGTCCTGAAAAAAGCCAACCGACCCACACCGATAATTCTAATGGCTCAAACATGTCAAACTCAGATGTTTAGGGTCACTACTCCCCTATGACATCGCACAGTTTTTAACCTTGCCAATCGACCAACCATTAAAAAAGTAGTAGGATCCGGCAGGCAATTTTAATTTCTACACACAATCCCTAAAACCACATAGCCAAGGAGCTCCACTTACAACCATGTTGAGTCCGTCCCCCAGATTAGGTGAGGGGGACCCGGGTCCGATGTTGAAGCAAGCCATAGGTGGTACCTGTGGGTGAGGACCCTAAAATATATCCCACAAGGGCACAATAATTTTCACCGATTTACCTGGGTGAACAATCCTATACTCGAGTGAAACAGTGGCAGCGTAACATTTTGTTTTGTGGATAGTAATAGAATCCAACAAAATAAGGTAACCCTCTCAAGTATTGTGGTACCAAACATGACCGGGTTCGGTGCAGCCACTATACAGTTAGACATCTCGTAATGACTGATGTCCACTATATGTCTAAAAAATGGCTGACAGCACTTACAAAGCCTAAAGAATAGATTTTGGGGTTTGTAGGGGTGACCTACTCATGCAGGGGCACCTTCACACTTATAACCAAGCACCCTGCCTTCATTACTGAAAGGCCTACCTTAGGGGTGACTTATTGAATTGAATTGAAATAACATTTTTATAGCGCATGGCTACCCGGAGGCATCCCAGCGCTGGTAGTAGCAGTAGTAGTGAGTTTCATCAGTTAGGGAAAAGCGAGGTTTTCAACAATTTACGAAAGACTAAGTGATTAGATTCTACACGTAATTGGGGGGGAAGGGAGTTCCAGAGTCTAGCCGCATTAAAAGAAAATTGCCGGCCCCCGCTTCTAGCTTTCCTGATCCTAGGGACGATGACAAGATTCATATTCTCAGAACGAAGGCTTCTGTTGGGCCGGTAAGACTGAATAGTGCTCTGAAGAATGGAGGGGCCTATTCCGGCTAGAGACTTATGGGTAATGCATAGAGCTTTGAAATTAACTCTCTCCCGAACTGGTAGCCAATGAAGTGCTCTCAGGGCAGGTTTGGCTGAATGATGTTTAGGAATGCCTAATAAGAGTCTTGCTGCCCAATTCTGTGTTGTCTGTAGCTTGGAGAAGGTCGCAGCAGGGGCACCCAGATAAAGGGCATTCGCATAATCCAGCCGGGACAAGATAAGAGCCTGGACCATAACCTTCCTTGCTTGGAAAGGGAGAAGGGGAAGTACCTTCCGAATCATTTTCAGAATACCATAGCAAGTAGCTGCAGTCATCCGTGCTTGTGTCTTAAATGTGAGGTCTTGGTCAATCCAAACACCCAGACTTTTTAACTGGGTCTTAGGGGTAGGGGCTAGGCCGAGAGAGGTCGGCCAGATTGCTTTTAGATCAAGGGGAGAACTATTACCCAAGATCATAACTTCGCTTTTTTCCCCATTCAATTTTAGGAAAGACTCATACATCCAGTTGGCAATTTCTTCCAAGCATGGACGCAGACTGAGAGGGGAATTTACGGCTCTATTGAGCCCAATTACAAGTTGCGTGTCATCTGCATAAGTGACTATGTGCACTCCAAAAGGTAGAACCACCTCTGCAAGGGAACAAGTGTAGACATTAAATAAGGTGGGACTCAGGGAAGATCCCTGAGGGACTCCACAACAGAGGGGCATCTGCTTAGAGTTCACCTCATTATCAAAAACCTGAAAGGATCTATTGCTCAGAAAGGACTGTAGCCATGACAGGGCGGTTCCAGTGACACCCAGTTTCCTAAGTCTGTGGACCAAAATGCAATGGTTTACTGTGTCAAAGGCCGCGCTGAGGTCCAGAAGGAGGACCACAGCGGTGCCTCCGGAGTCCACTATTTTTCTTGACTCTTCCACTACAGAGAGCAAAGCTGTTTCCGTTCCCTGAAGGGGACGGAAGCCTGTTTGAGACCGATGGAGAAGCTTGTGAGTCTCTAGAAATGAAGATAATATTGAATTAAAATATTTTTCAGCAATTTTGCTGACCCCTGGAAGCAGGGATATGGGACGATAATTTCCCAGAATGGAAGAATCAAGGCTGGGTTTTTAAAAAAGTGCCTTTACCATAGCTTCCTTCCATGGGGGAGGAACCACTCCAGAAGAAAATGAGGTATTAATTAATTCTAGGATTACAGGGGAGACAGCGCCCGCCACCTTCCTCAGTATCTTTAGAGGGGCAGGATCTTTGGGTGATCCACTTTTTACCTGAGTCAGAAGGCTTTCTAACACAGGCATTTCCATCGCCGGAATAGTGGCCAAAGAAGGCTGGTTACTACAGGATTGATAGAACAAAGTACAATCTTCAAAAGGGGGAAATGAGGTAAAAATAGTTTCAATTTTATTGGAGAAGAATTCCGCTAAGTTGTTGCACCGTGCCCCTGAGAGATCAGGGATAACTGGTGGGGGGGGAACTCTAGAGAGAGTTTTGGCAATATCAAAAATCTCACGGGCGGAGTTAGTTGCTGATAAAATTTTATTTTCGTAATAGGCTGCCTGGGCTACTTTGATTTCGGCTTTGTATACATTAATGCTTTCTCTATATTTTAATTTCCTGTCAATCGAGAAATTTTTCCTCCAATCTCTCTCAAGCTTTTTGCAATTTTGTCTTAGGCCCCGGAGTTTGGCAGAGTACCATGGTTTCCGGTTACTTCCTATTTTCGCTGGAGTCCTTTTTACAGGAATAAGCGTATCTAATGATTTTTGAAGCCAGTTGTTAAAATTGTCATTGGCCACAATAACATCTGAAGAAGACACCGGTTTGGTTTCTTCTAATATTGTGGTCCAGTGTTCAATTGACAATTTAGACCAGTCACGTACTTTGGAGTAGATGGGTGTCATATGTGAGGTCATATAGGGCGGTGCCCAGGTAAAAGGTATAAGGAAGTGATCTGACCATGGAACAGGGGTAGGTTTCTCTCCTTTTAGCTCCTCTATATTTGAAAAGATAGGATCCAATAAGTGCCCTCTTATGTGAGTGGGCTCACTAACTTTTTGTATAAATTGAAAGGCTGCTAGATCATCAATAAGTTCAGTTGCCGGTATCTGTAGAGGGTCCTCAAGATGGAGGTTAAAGTCCCCCAATAATGTAAAGTTGGCCAAAGTGCTTGCCAGGTTTGCAGCCAAGTCTGGTAGAGAATTACAAAATTCCACTGAGGAACCTGGGGGCCGATAAATTAATATACCAGAAAAAGTGAGAGCTGGAGAAAATTCGATAGAGAAGACAGCGTTCTCACAGTCTGGCACAGGGCTACCAGTCAACCGACAGGTCAAGCCATGTTTATAAATAATGGCTATCCCGCCCCCTTTCCCTGTGGGTCGATCCGACCTCTGTATGGAATAGCCAAGAGGGAGAGCTAGAACGAGGTCGGGGTCAGAGCTAGAGGTGAGCCATGTTTCAGTGAGAAATACACTGTGATTATAGGTTTTAAGTGTAGTGACCTTAGATATAAGAAAACTTATTGGCAGGCCTGTAGTCACAGTTTAAGTGGACTCCCATGGGTGGCACAATACATGTTGCAGCCCTTGGGAGACCCCTGGTGTACCTATGCCATGGGTACCTTAGTACTATACTAGGGACTTACAAGGGTACACCAGTAGCCAATTGTGGAGATACCAAAGTACTTAAAATGTCAATTTAGGGGGAAAAGCGCAGATGCTTGGGTCATGATAAGCAGGAACCCAGTAAGCTAAGTCAAAAACACACTGACACCAGACAAAAAGCGGGGGTAGCTATGCTAGAAGGATCCTACCTTCCTACATAACCCCCCCACACACCAAATGAAAGATTAGACTAACCTTGCCCATTTGAGTCTTTGTTTTAAGTGGCCATATAAGGAAGGTCCAACTGCACTGGCACGGATACCATTTGTTCTATGGTCTATTAAGACGTTCCTCCCAAAGCACTTCAGAATTTGTGGTTTCTACATGTCAACTGTTTAAGCCGAGAGGGGCTGGTGGTGTGTCTAAACAGGGAACTGAGGACCCAGCAGTGTGGGCCTCAACGTCTTCAGAGCACTGCACAGACCACAGCAGAGGCCTTCCTCTGGCCTGTACTTTTTCCTAGGAGTCAATCTTCAGCTGAATGCAGCTGTTGGTTGATCCTGTCTGTCTGTCGCAAGGTGGGGCCTTTGAAGGTGTGGGACAGTCTTGTCCCAGGTCTTGCTTTTCCCAACATGGTCCACACATGGGACTTCATTTGCTATGGGTAAGAGGGATCCTTTAGATTGCTGAGGGTCATCCAACTTCCTAGTACTACCAGGCTTGGGGTCCCTAATCTGAGAATGAGGGTATACCTCTTAGCAGTGGGTCCTCTGGTGTCCGCTGACATCCCTTGCTTCTTCTGCAGCACCAAGCCGACTGAGGTTTAGCAGAAGAGGGGCAGGATACCTACTCCAGACTTGGGGCCAGATATACGACCGTGTTTTGCATGCGCAAACGGATTTGTGACCCGTTTGCGCATGCAAAAAACAAATGGCCCATGTACTAACCCTATTTAGCGAGTCGCAAATGATTTGCGACTTGCTAAATAGGATTAGCGATTCGCTATTAGGAAGGGGCGTTCCAAGGGCATCCCTTCCTAATAGTGAGTCTGAACCCTATGTAAGACTGTTTTGCAACCGCAATTGCGGTCGCAAAACAGTGGCAGTTTACCATCCTTCTCAGAAGGGTGGTAAAGCACTCGCAAACGGGAAGGGGTCCCCAGGGGACCCCTTCCCCTTTGTGAATGCAGGGGAAAATATTTTTTAGGGGCATGGGACCACTGCATGCCCTTAAAAAATGAAACGAAAATGTTCATTTTTCTTTTTTTAAATGCATCCCGTTTTCCTTTGAGGAAAACGGGCTGCATTTAAAAAAAGAAAAAAACTGCTTTATTTAAAAGCAGTCCCAGACATGGAGGTCTGCTGAGCCCAGCAGGCCACCATACCTGGGAGGGCCAGCCATTCCCAATGGGGTCGCAAATTGTGAGTGCCATTGGGAATCTCAAACAGTGTCTGAGACAGTGTTGTACACTGTGATTTGCGACTCGCAAATTCCGACTTGCAATTTGTCACAATTTGCGAGTCGCAAGTCACAATGGTTGTAAAGCACAAGTTACTAACTTGTGTAACGATATATCTGTAAGAGACAGTAGTTAGTGACAGATTCCTTACCTTAGAATATCCCCAGGCGTCAGGCTGGATCCGGAAAGTTTTGCGTAGCAGTACCCTTGCGCGTCGGTAGGCGGCGTCGTGCGGCTCCGCGTCCGTCGTCGGGCGTCGTGATCGCCGGGATGACGTCGCGGGCAGTACTTAGGCGCCGCCCCTGCGCGCTGACGTCAGTTCTGTACACGACTTTCCGCGCCAGGAACGCAGAGCCATGCAAGAAGCTGACACAGGTGTCTGAAAAATACTAGGGCCCTGAAAGGGATGTCCTTAACCCTAGAAATCAGTTCGCAGAACGGGGAGGATGGGTGGGCGGTAGGAATCTGTCACTAACTACTGTCTCTTACAGATATATCGTTACATAAGTTAGTAACTTGTGCATCTGAAAGAGACACGTTAGTGACAGATTCCTTACCTTAGAATAGATACCCCAGCAATACCAACCCCGGTGGTGGGTCTGCGAACAAAGATCAGACAAGGAAGTCCTGGAGGACAGAACGGCCAAAGAAGCCGTCCCTCCGGACCTGACTGTCAAGGCAGTAATGCTTAGTAAACGCTTGCAGCGAGGCCCACGTAGCTGCCTGACAGATAACCGGCAGCGGAACACCGCGGCCCAAGGCCGTGGTAGCAGCCGTTGCCCTGGTGGAATGGGCACGCAGCCCAACAGGAGGCTCCTTCTTGGCCAAAGAATAGCAGGTCTTGATGCACAAGGTAACCCAGCGGGAGATGGTCCTCTTGTGCACCGCCCGACCTTTTTGGCGCCCACGTAGCCAACAAAGAGCTGGTCATCCACCCGGAAGTGTTTTGTGCGGTCGATATAGAAGGAGAGCGCACGTTTTGGGTCCAGACGGTGGAGCCTCTCTTCCTCTCTGGAAGGATGCGGAGGCGGAAAGAAGGTGGGCAAAGTGATGGTCTGCCCAATGTGGAAAGCAGTAACCACCTTTGGCAAGAAGGACGGACGCGTCCGAAGAACAACCTTGTCTGGATGAACAGACAGAAAGGGAGGTTTGCAAGATAGAGCCTGGAGCTCACTCACCCGCCGAGCGGAGGTGATGGCCACCAGAAAGGCTGTCTTCAGAGTCAGAAGACGAAGAGGACAGTTATGCAGAGGCTCAAAGGGAGCGCACATTAAAAAGGTAAGAACCAAGTTCAAGTCCCACTGAGGCATTACAAACGGAACAGGAGAGGAAGAGGTGAGTAATGCCTTTAAGAACCTGTTAACAACAGGGGACTTGAACAGGGAGGGCTGATCAGGGAGCCTGAGGAAGGCCGAGATAGCACAAAGATAACCCTTGATGGTACCCAGGGCAGAACCCTGTTGGGCCAGAGAGAGAAGGAACAGAAGGACCTCAGAAAGAGGGGCAGAAAGGGGATCCACAGCCTTTGCTGTGCACCATGCCACAAATTTGTTCCACCTGCAGGCGTATACCACCTTAGTGGAGGGACGCCTGGCTGCCAGATTCACATCACAAACTTCGGGAGGCAAGTCGAAAGGAATCAACTGCCGCCGCTCAATCTCCACGCAAGCAGGTGTAGACTGGACAGGTTCGGGTGGAGGACCGTCCCCTGCTGCTGCGACAGAAGATCCTCCCGAAGAGGCAGACGGATCGGGGGATCTATGCTCATATTGAGTAGCTCGGGATACCAAACTCTTCGAGCCCAGTCCGGAGCCACAAGAATGACTTGGGCCCGGTCGTGCCGAATCTTCTTCAACACTCTGGGTAGAAGTGGTATAGGCGGAAAGGCGTACAACAGACCGCAACTCCACTCGCGACTGAAAAGCGCCGCCGAGCGAGTGCCGCCTTGGAAATTCCAACGCGCAGAACTGATGACATTGCGCGTTCTCTTCGGTGGCGAATAGATCTAACCAAGGCTCTCCCCACTGTAGAAAGAGTCCTTGCGCCACTTCCGAGTGAAGACGCCATTCGTGATCCATCATGCACCTGCGGCTGAGTTCGTCCGCCCTGGCGTTCAGAGAACCTGCCAGGTGTTGAACCATCAGGAACATGCCCTGATGTTCCAGCCATGTCCAGAGGCGCAGAGCCTCCTGACAAAGGGTCCAAGACCCCACCCCGCCCTGTTTGTTGCAGTACCACATGGCGGTGGTGTTGTCTGTGAACACCTGCACTACCTTCCCTTTGACAGAGGGAAGGAATGCCTTGAGTGCAAGCCGGATCGCCCGGAGCTCCAGAAGGTTGATATGGAGCCGGGACTCCGCCGGAGACCAGAGGCCTCTGATCTCCGCCTCTCCCATGTGACCGCCCCATCCCAGAAGGGACGCGTCCGTCACAACTGTATGCTCTGGCTGGGGAAGGGAGAGGGATCTGCCCATGACCCATTGCCGATTCGAGAGCCACCACTGCAACTGTTTTGCAGTCCTCTCCGAGATCTGGACGTGATCGGACAGGTTGCCCTGGTGCTGCGCCCACTGGAACTTCAGGTCCCACTGCAGAGCCCGCATATGCCATCTGGCATGATTGACCAGCAGGATGCAGGAGGCCATGAGGCCCAGCAGCCTCAGGGTCATCCGTACCGAAACCCAGGATAAAGGCCGAAAGATCGGAATCATAGCCTGAATATCCCGGACTCGCCGTTCGGGAGGATAGGCCCGAAACTGCGTCGTGTCCAGAACTGCTCTGATGAAAAGGAGCTGTGGAGAAGGAATCAGATGCGACTTCGGCACATTGATGGAGAACCCCAGCGAGTGCAGGAGTTCGGCCGTAGTCTGGAGGTGGGAGACGACTGCCTGGGACGAGCCCGCCTTCAGCAGCCAGTCGTCGAGGTAGGGGAAGACTGAAACCCCTGCCCGGCGCAGATGAGCTGCGACCACCGCCATCACTTTCGTGAACACCCGAGGGGCACTGGTAAGGCCAAAGGGGAGCATGGTGAACTGAAAATGCTCGGGGCCTACCGTGAACCGAAGGTAACGCCGGTGGGCCGGCAGGACGGGGATGTGGAAATACGCGTCCTGCAAGTCCAACGCTACCAACCAGTCTCCTGGGTCGAGGGCAGTCAAGACCTGAGCTAGGGTGAGCATCTTGAACTTCTCCTTCCGGAGGAAGCGATTGACGTTCCGGAGGTCCAAGATAGGACGCATGTCCTCCTTGTCCTTTTGGGCACCAGAAAGTAGTGGGAGTAGCAACCACGCCCTACTTCTGGGGTCGGAACATGCTCGATGGCCCTCTTGGTCAAGAGGGCCGTGACTTCCTTCTGTAGAAGCACCAAGTGATCCCCTGACATGCGGTGGAATTGAGGTGGCATGGCTGGGGGGTGGTCTCGAAGGGGAGGGAGTAGCCCCTTCGGACAATGTCCAAGACCCACCTGTCCGAGGTGATGGTGCGCCAGTGGGGAAGGTGATGGCGGACCCTGCCCCTACTGGCGTGCCGTGCACCTGAAAGGAGGGACTAGGAGGGCTTGGAGGCCGCGGACGGGTTGGAGGTGGTGGCCTGACCCGCACGCTGGTTGCCCGATCCGCCACGGCGGAATCCACGTCCTCGGCCACGCGAAGACGCCTGCTGCGCGGGCCGGTGGCTGGGCGGCTGACGTGAAGGGGCGCCCTACCGTGGCCACGATAGGGGCGAAAAGCAGAAGGCAGCGGAGGGCGTGTAGCAGAAAGGCCCAGGGACTTGGCAGTAGCCCGTGAGTCCTCAAAGCGCTCCAACGCATGGTCTGCTTTGGACCCAAAAGACCCACTCCATCAAAGGGCATGTCCATGAGAGTATTCTGGACATCCCCTGAAAACCAGTGGTTCTCAGCCAGGCGTGGCGTCGGAGCGCCACCGTCGTTGCAATCGACCTGCCCAGCGAGTCGGCGGTGTCAAGGCCACAACGGATAGTGTATTTGGCCGCATCCCTTCCTTCCGCAATGGCGCGGAAAGCAGTGCCTGGACCTCCTCAGGGCACTGGGGCAAAACATCCGCCACCGAATCCCACAGGGAGTGGGTATATCGGCCCAAAAGACAAGCGGTGTTAACGGACCGCAAGCCAGCACTGGAGGAAGAAAACCTTTCTTCCCAAACTGATCCAGGCGTTTGGATTCCCTATCCGGAGGAGCGGTAGGGAAGGCGGTTTGGGAAGCGGAGGCTTGGACAACCAAGCTCTCAGGAGTGGGGTGGACAGAAAGAAACAGGGGGTCGCCCGGAGCGGGGCGATGGCGTCGTGACATGTTCCGATCCACAGGAGCCCCTGTGTTGGGCTTGGACCAGGCGCCCAAAAGAACGTCAGTGAGGGCGTCGTTAAACGGCAGCACAGTCTCCGCAGAGGAGGCTGCCGGCTGAAGCACCTCTGTCAAGATGTTAGGCTTGACCGTCAAAGTAGGGAGCTGGAGACGTAAGGCCCCAGCAGCCCTACGCAACACCGTACCAGAATTGGCCCCCTCCTCCGTAGCCACGGGAGGAGACAGCATGCCAGTGTCAGGGGAAGTATCCAGACCACTGGCCTCCCCTAGACTCTCTGTCCAGTCCTCATCATACTGACAGTTGCGTGTCAGAGGGTCATCAGACCCCTCCCAGTCCTCCTGGTCCTCCTCTGGTTCAAAATAAGGAGGAGGAGGGACATTTGGGACCCAAGGTCCCATCGGCGCCGGAGCCGGCGGCCGAGCGACGTCGCTCCGGGTCCATGTCCGGAGCCGGAAGGAACTTGGGGACGACGCCGCCCGGAGCCCAGGGCGGCGTCGAGAACGGCACCGGAGACATCGGCGCCGGCGGAGGTGTCGTGAGGTCGACCGGCGTCGATGGGGGTTGTGGAGCCGGGATCGAGGCCGGGCCGAAGCCGGAGCCGGGATCGAGGCTGGAGGCACGGGCGACGCCGGAGCCGCCGGCGACGCCGGAGCAACCCCATCAGGGCCCGCGGGGCCCGAAGGCGCACCGGAGGGGCCTGACGGCCCGAAGAGGCGGGCCATGGCCGACAGGAACTCCTGTACCTTGGCCGGATCCGCCCCGAACCCGGGAAGGGCGGGTATGGCGGGGGCGACTCCACAGGCAAGTCCGGGGCCGCGGGGACGGTGCCGGAGGGGCCTCAGCCGAGTCGCGAGACCGGCGAGGCGAAGTCCGAGAGCGACTATGCTTCTTGGACTTCTTGTGCTTAGACTTACCGGACGAAGAAGACTTCGACGCCGACGACCGGTGTGCACTCCGCGAGCGACCCCTGGACCTCTCACGCGACCGGGGCCTTCGTGGAGCCGAATGCCGGGCCTCGAGGAGCTTTCGAGACCGCTCTCGCAAAGCTTTCGGGTTGAGGGCCTGGCATTCGGGACAAGACTCGGTGTCGTGGCCTCGGCCGAGGCAGAAGAGACACTCCCAATGCGGGTCGGTGACGGACATCATCCGCGCACAGGCGCCGCATCGCTTGAAGCCGGGCATCCTCACGACACCTTTATTTGGAAAAAACAGTGAAAAATCACTAAAAAGTATGGTCAAAAATTGACCAGGGCACTGCTCTTCCCGGATCTGCGCTTGCTGGCGCGGAAAAAGAAGAACTGACGTCAGCGCGCAGGGGCGGCGCCTAAGTACTGCCCGCGACGTCATCCCGGCGATCACGACGCCGACGACGGACGCGGAGCCGCACGACGCCGCCTACCGACGCGCAAGGGTACTGCTACGCAAAACTTTCCGGATCCAGCCTGACGCCTGGGGATATTCTAAGGTAAGGAATCTGTCACTAACGTGTCTCTTTCAGATTATGGCCCTTAATTCCTCCTTGGAAGGTCCCCCTGATCTAATTGGCTCTGCCAAGACAGGCCTGAGCTCCTCTTGGGTTGCTCCCACACAAGGGGCAAGATCATCTCCCTGAGGAGTCTGGCCCTCACTTGAAGTCTGTGGGGAGGAGGACTCTTCTTCCTCCCTTTGTTCTCTGAGGGAGCTGAGTGGGCCATTATTTTAGGTTCCACTGCTCCGATCCTGCTGTTGCACTTGTGCCCTAGGGTTCAAACCAACCTGATCAGGGAGGTCTAGCATTGCTAGGTGGGTTTTTAACTCTGCTTCAGCCCAGGCTGATATTTTTAAATCATTGCTCAGGAGGCAATCTACAGGCAATTTGGGGGCTACTGCAACTCTCTTAAGGCCAGTTACCCCTCCCCAGCTGAGATTGACCACTGCCATGGGATGATCTGTCCTGACACTGTCAGCACTGGTCACCTGACCATGAAGAAGCTGTAGAGGAGACACAAGTCTTCCAGTCACCATGGTGAGACTGGCTCCTGTGTCCCTATAAACTACAGGTGACCATTAATGAGAGGCTACAGTCTGTACTTGCCCAAGTTAGGGGGACTTACAGCAAAAGTGGCAAGGTCAATGTCACTATTACAGACTAAGGCAGCCTGAGTGGGTGCTCTGGCTAGGCCAGAACCCACTTCAGTACCGGAGGTCAACCCAACTAAACTCTTGAGTGTACTACTACTATCAGTGCTACAGCTAGGGGCACTAGGGGGTGTAGTAGTAGTAGTGGTGCTAGCCTTAGGGCAATTGGCATCCTTTGCCTTGTGGCCTTTCTATTTACAGATATAGCACCAAGGTTTCTTGTTAGAGGAAGAGGATTGAGGCCCACCCTCCGAGAAATATTCTTGGGGACCTTCAGAGGACTCTTTCTTTTCTTTAGAGTTTTCCCCACCTTTCTCTTGGGCCTTAGAAGAATCTTGCTTCTTCTGGTCACCACCACCATGAGACTTCTGTTTCACCCTGGTACAAACCCATTTGTCTGACTTCTTTCTAGGTCTGGGCGTAAGAATTTGGCACCTCTGCGTTCCGCGGAGAACGCGGAGTTGCCGATAAACTCCACACTCCGAAACGGAGCAGAGTTTTTTTTTTTACTTAGCGTGCTCTAAATGTCCTTTTGTGCGTGCGGGAGCGACTTGCCCCGCGCTCAAGATCGCTCACGAGATTTTCAGAGCAGTTCACGGTCGCCACAGGATTTGCTAGCGGGCCACCTGCTCCTGCGAGATTTTTCGGTCGTCAACATGTCATTTGGGCATGCCAGCGACTTCTGGCGGATGTTTTCTCCCGTACACGATCCCGAACGCACAGGATCTAATGCGGTTGCAATGTGGGGAAGATTCCTCTAGAATCATCCAAGTCTTCCCAAAATGAATCATAAAACTCCTTGAATGGACATTTGGAGTTGTTTTTTTTGTGCGAGGATTGCTTTTTATATATTTGTTTACTTTTTTTTTTCCAACGGGAAGGAAGTGCCCCAGAGTCTCCAACTTCCTGTTCCTGTCTAGCAGGCTCCTCCCAGTGCTTTGTCCTTCTCCTGGTCACTTTTCATTTGGATTTGGATCTGGAAGGATCACTCTTTGTGTCTGCTGCATTTTCCATTTGATTTAAGGACCTTGTATTTGAAATTTCACAAGTAAGTTGAAAAATTGGTGTTTGTTTGATTGGGGCCAAGCACCTGGATTTATTTGTAGTCGATTTTTTAAATGTATTGTGGTGGATGGCCTGTAGTTTCAATAGGGGCCTAGTTATTTCTTTGTAAGTCATTTTTCTTCTTTTATGAAGGAAAAATGTTGCACAGTTTACTATATTTTCTCCATGTTTTTTTAATAAATTTGCAATATTGATTTAATTCACTATGTGGCCTAGTCTGCCAATGGGCCTTCCATCCAGTAGGCCCAGTGCTAGTCATGGATGCATGAAACAACTGTTTATGTAGTGTCTGTTCAATTTGAATGTAAACATCATTTAGGTCATTGATGGATTTGCATTGAAATACAAAATGTTTTTTTGTTGTTGTGGTATTTCACTTTTTTCCCCCTGCAAACAGTGTTTAGGTGGGGTAATGCCTTAGTAGGATGTATGTTGTTATAACGATTTTTAGCCCTGTTTATTTTCGTTTTTGGCATTGCTGAATTAATGTTGTGTTCCCTGTGTTGCCAATGCCTCCTTTGACTGGCCAGTGTGCTTTTGTTTGTGTTTTCCATCGGCCACCATTTGGCTTTGTTAACAATGTGGCCATGGGCCATTTTGTATAGTCAGTGTCCATAGGCCTGCATGTGTTCTTTGTTTTCTAGGCCTCTCCTGCTTGTTGTTGTGACCACGTGGCTGGCGGCCATTTTGTGTAGACACTGGCAGCCAGTGTGCTTTTGCCATAGGCCTGCATGTGTTCTTTGTTTTCTAGGCCTCCTGCTTGTTGTTGCTTGTGAGTTGTGACCATGTGGCTGGCTGCCATTTTGTGTAGCCAGCCAGTGTGCTTTTGCCATAGGCCTGCATATCTTCTTTGTTTTCCAGGCCTCCTTGCTTGCTGTTTGACCATGTGGTAGGTGGCCATTTTGTGTAGGCACTGGCAGCCAGTGTGCTTTTGCCATAGGCCGCCTTATCCTTCCTGAGTGTATAGTCAGTCACCATGGAAGTTTGTTGGTGTGGTTTTCCGTTTTACGAATGGATACACTGTATTGTTAATTAATTATAATAATAGTAACCAGTGACCACACTAAATAATATTGTTTGTCTGTACTACTAATTGAACTGCAGCAATGCCACGTTTCACTGAAGTTCTTCTTGCTTTTTTCTTTTAGGTGCACAAGAGACATCACCTCCAGTACTGCCAGACAGAAGGCCTGTGCACGACGTGACGCATGACCCACACATCACACAGACATCTCTTGAACTTGTGTGAAGCTAAGTGCCACTGCTAACTGACAGCTTCAAGATTGCACCAAAGAAAGGTCAGTGGTGGCTCCTCCGCTAAGGAGGAGCAGTTGCCCCACTGCTTTTAAGTAGTGTAACTAAGGGACAATAAAATGCTAATAACGTGATGTTATTATCATTTTATTGTTTACAACTGCTTTGCAGGCAGCAGGCAGGGCTGCTCTGCTGTCAGAGCAAAGCATGGGAGGAGTGGTTTGCCCACTCCTAAGTGCGCAATGACGCTTTGACTGGCCCTCTCGGGCCGGCCAAACCGTCATGTGCACTGTGCATGTTCTCCATGCAGGCTGCATTATAGCCTGCATGGAGAACATGCCCAGGCCCCCAGTTTGGGGGCACTCCATTGCATTGCAGCGTTGTGATTGGTCAGGGGAGCCTGGCAGGGCTTCCTGGTTCAGCCTAGTCCGACAGAGGAGAGACGCGGGACTCGGCGATAAGGTAGGTGGTTTTTATTTTTTTTCATTTTTATTTTTTTTACATCCACCCGCCTCACCACCCGCGATCCGTGCCGCCCAACACTGAGAAAGGTGCTACCAAGAAAGTGGCCATTGAGAAGAAGTAGCTGACCAGTACCACTGGTATGTCGACCCAGATCTTTTTTGGAAGAAAAAAAAAACCTGTGCCTGCCGAACATGCCTCTGGGGAGCAAGCTGGGAACAGCACATGAAGCAATAAGCCAATCTTTTGAAGACATTTTCCTTGCCAGTACCTTTCTAAGGATTTTCAGATACACATTTAGCATCAACAGAGGCCATTATGATGTCAATGCATGGAATTTCTATCTGCTATAGGGATCAAGGTCAACAGGGGCTCTCTAAGGGAGGGTGGAAGCCTCAATAGCCCCTTAGCTACCTTTAAATACCCCAAGTAGTTTCTATAATATTTTAAAGACCAGTAGGCATACAGTCAGTTCCCAGTGCCTTATGCTTTTGCATAGATGAGAAATGTTTCTTTAAGTTCTTCTTTAGTAAGCTGGACTTGTTGCTTGTTTGATAGTTTAGGCATAGTTGTCCCCTATAAGTGCCCTATTACTTCCTTCTTGGCTACCGTATTTGTTTGAGTATATCCTGCTGCCAAATATCCCCTACAAGCTTCAATTATCTATGCCCAGAAAAGAAAATCCAGCCCATTTTCCCCCTTGCACTCTGTGTCTGTGTGTGTGTGTGTGTGTGTGTGTATGTTTTTCTGTGTTTCCAATAATCAGTCTAACATGTGGCCTGATTTCTCTCCATCTCTGAGCAACTTTTATCTAGCTCGGAGTACCCGAGCTGTGGTTTGACTTTCATCAGAGGGGGCATTTTCTCTGGTTTCAATGCTACTTCTCTAACTCCAGTTATTGCCTTTCTTTGGTACAAAGTGTATTCACTAGCTCTTTATGGACTCTGGCCACTCAAGATATGAAGCGTTACTTTATAGGTATTCCACTCTGAGGCTCTAAGCTGCGTTGTCTCCCAGTTGTTTTGGAAAAAGTGTCTGGTGAATGCCTGCATATGGGCTACAAATGCTTTGCCTTGTAGTGAACATTGAATTCTCATGTTGGTATTTTCAAGCTGGTACAGACCTGGATTAGTGTGAGGGGCAACGGTGAATGGTCAGATAAAAATCTATCTATCATTCAATCAATCCCTAATTGTATAGTGCGGCTTATCACCCGTGAGGGTATCCAGGCGCTGGGCTGCGGGTCTCAGTCGAAGAGCCAGGTCTTGAGTCCCTTCCTGAAGTCTGTCAATGAGGGTGATGTTCGAAGGTGGAGGGGATGGACATTCCAGGATTTGGTGGTGAGGTGAAAGAGGATTGTCCTCCGCTGCGGCGGATATGCGGTGTCTGTGCAAGGACAAGGTGAGCGGAGGTTTCTGGATGGTTGGTGGAAGTTCAGGCAGTGGTTCATATATGCCGGTCCTTGGTCATGGAAGGCTTTGTAGGCATGGGTCAGAAGCTTGAATTGGAAACATTTCTGGATGGGGAACCAGTGGAGGTCTCTCAGGTGCTGGGTGATGTGGGTCCTTTTTGCAGGTTGAGGATCAGTCTGGCTGCTCCTTTCTGGATTGTCTGAAGTCTTCTCAAGAGTTCGCTGGTACTGCCTGCATAGAGTGTTTTGCCGTAGTCCAGACATCTGTTGATGAGGCCTGCGTTATGGTTTTCCTGGTGGTGGTGGGAAGCCATTTGAAGATTCTGCGGAGCTTTCGGAGAGTGTGGAAACAAGCTGACCTACGCAAATACACTGTCTTTCCAAACCAAGTCAGGTCTCTAGGTGCTGGATTCTCCACACATCTATATGGTCTGCATTCCTGATTATTTCATCCTATGCAGCTTCCATACCAGGGATTGTCTGATCTAGGAGGATGTCTATCCACATGAAAGTTTAGAAAACAGTTTAGGTTGCCTGTCCAAATGAAACTATCACCCAAATAGGAGGATACCACCCTCATAACATTTCCCAAAAACATTTTATCATCAGTATTTGATGATAAAAATTTGAGACCGGTTTCAGTCCATCCAGATGGCCCACAACAGTATAGAATCTCCCCTGTGAATCTATGACTATGTCAACTTCTTGAGAAGGGATGTCTGCAGCAATCCACGCTAGAACTCCCCTGGAATAAATAGAGTAATCTGAAAGAAACACATAGTGATAGATTCCTTACCTTAGAATATCCCCAGGCGTCAGACTGGATCCGGAAAGTTTTCGTAAGCAGTACCCCTGCGTGTCGGTAGGAGCGTTGTGCTGCTCCGCATCCGTCGTTGGCATTGTGGTCGCCGAGATGACGTCGCGGGCGCTACTTGGACGCCGCCCTCGCGCGCTGACGTCAGTTCTTTCTTTTTCCGCGCCAGCAAGCGCAGATCCGGAGAGAGCGGTACCCCTAGTCTTTTTTGACTAAGTTTTTTGAGATCTTTTTCTCACCCTTTTTCGAGTCGATTCGACTCCTGGTGCAGTTAGGGATGCCCAGGTTTAAATCCTGCGAGGACTGTCACCGCATGATGTCGGTGACGGACCCGCACCGCGTGTGTCTCTTCTGCCTGGGGCGAGACCACGACCCCAAGTCGTGCTCCGACTGCCGGTCCATGGCGCCGAAGTCTTTGCGGGAGCGGTCCCGAAAGCTGCTAGAAGCCCGGCAGTCGGCTCCGCGCCGTGAGAGGTCCCGGTCCAGAGGGAGGTCGAGGGACCCTGCGCGGAGTCATCATCAACGATCGTCGGGATCCAAGTCTTCGCACTCGGGGTCAGGTAAGACGAAGCACAAGAAGTCGAAGTAACGTCATCGTTCTTCGACTTCCCCTCGCCGGTCGCGCGACGCGGCTGAGGGTACGGGTGGTGCCGCTCCGGCGGAGTCCATGGAGTCGCCGCCCGACTACCCGCCCTTCCCGGGGTCATCGGCGACTCCGGCCCAGATACAGGACTTCCTGTCGGCCATGGCTCGCCTCTTTGGGCCGTCGGGTCCCGCCGGTGCGCCTTCGGGCCCCGCGGTCCCGCATGGGTGTCCTCGCATTTCCTCGCCGGCGGCCCCAGCGTTGCTATCGGCTCTGGCCCCGGCGCCGCAGGACACCCTCGGATCCAGGCCTGGATCCCGGTCGACGCCGGTTGACCTTGTTACGCCTCCACCAACGATCCTGACGCCGCCCGCTCCTCGCGACGACGTCGACCTCAGCTTCAGCCCCGAGGTGGATGCGGCGTCGGTCAATGCCGTTCTCGACGCCGTTTGGGGATTTCTATCCCCATGTCTCTGCTCCTTATACTTTTAGGCCTGTTGAACAGCCTGAGGAGCAAGGGGAGGACTGGGAGGGGTCTGAGGACCCTCTCGCTGCAGCCTGCGAGTCTGAACAGGACTGGGCTGAGGAATTGGGGGACGCCAGTGGTCTGGATACCTCACCAGACATTGGCATGCTGTCTCCTCCTACCGTGGCTACGGAGGAGGGAGCCAGTTAGGCAGTGGTGTTGCGTAGGGCGGCGGAGGCCCTACACCTCCAGCTCCCTACTGTGGCCTTCAGGACTAACCTCCTGACAGAGGTGCTTCAGCCAGCAGCTACTTCTGCGGAGCCGCTGCTGCCCTTTAATGAAGCCCTTTCGAACGTTCTTTTGGGCACTTGGTCCAGGCCCACCACAGGGGCTCCTGTGGATAGGAACGTGGCCCGACGCCATCGCCCGGCTCCGGGTGACCCCATTTTCCTCTCCCAACACCCCACTCCCGAGAGCTTGGTTGTCCAAGCCTCTGCTTCCCCAACCGTCTTCCCTTCCGCTCCACCGGATAGGGAATCCAAGAAGCTGGAACAGTTTGGGAAGAAGATTTTCTCTTCCACCAGCTCTGCGCTGCGGTCCGTGAACACCGCATGCCTCTTGGGCCGTTATTCCCACTGCCTGTGGGATATGGTGGCGAACGTGCTGTCTCAGTGTCCGGACACCGCCGACTCACTGGGGGCAGATCCATTGCAACGACGGTGGCGGTTCGCCGCCACGCCTGGTTGAGAACCACTGGATTTTCAGGGGATGTCCCTTATGGACATGCCCTTTGATGGCCTTCGCCTCTTTGGCGACAAGGCAGACAGCGTTGGAGCGGTTTAAAGACTCACGGGCTACGGCCAAGTCCTTGGGACTCTCGGCAGTTCGCCCTCCTCCGCCTTCCGCTTTTCGCTCCTTTCGTGGAACAGGAAGGGGCGCCCCGCAGCGTTCGCAACAGAGCCACAGGCCGGCGCAACAGTCATCCCAGCGCGGACGCGGTTTCCGCCGTGGCGGACAAAGGGGCCAGCGGGCGGGTCAGACCACCACCCCCGCCACCTCTGCCTCCAAACCTTCCTAGTCCGAACTTTCAGGCCCATCAAACGCCAGTGGGCGGCAGGCCCCGCCATCACCTCCCCCACTGGCGCACCATCACTTCGGACAGGTGGGTTTTAGAGATAGTCCGGAGGGGCTACTCCCTCCCCTTCGAGACTACCCCCCCAGCCATGCCACCTCAATACCACCGCATGTCGGGGGATCACGTGGTGCTTCTTCAGCAGGAAGTTGCGGCCCTCTTGGCCAAGGGGGCCATCGAGCGCGTTCCGACGCCCGAAGTAGGTCGTGGTTGTTATTCCCACTACTTCGTGGTGCCCAAGAAGGACAAAGGCCTGCGTCCTATCTTAGACCTCCGGAACGTCAATCGCTTCCTCCGCAAAGAGTAGTTCAAGATGCTCACTCTTGCTCAGGTCTTGTCTGCTCTCGACCCACAAGACTGGATGGTGGCGCTGGACTTGCAGGACGCCTATTTCCACATCCCCGTCCTGCGAGCCCACCGGCGTTACCTACGGTTCACGGTAGGCCATGAGCACTTTCAGTTCACCGTGCTCCCCTTTGGCCTTACCAGCGCCCCTCGGGTGTTCACCAGTGTGATGGCGGTGGTCGCAGCTTCTCTGCGCAGATCAGGGGTCTCAGTCTTCCCCTATCTCGACGACTGGTTGTTGAAGGCGGGCTCGCCCCAGACATTCGTCTCCCACCTCCAGACTACAGCCGACCTCCTGCACTTGCTGGGGTTCTCCATCAATGTGCCGAAGTCGCACCTGATTCCTTCTCAGCAGCTCCTTTTCATCGGAGCGGTTCTGGACACGGCGCAGTTTTGGGTGTATCCTCCCGAACAGCGAGTCCGGGATATTCGGGCTCTGATTCCCCTCTTTCAGCCCTTGTCCCGGGTTTCGGTCAGAATGACTCTGA
Source organism: Calotriton arnoldi (assembly GCA_963921515.1). NCBI lineage: Eukaryota > Metazoa > Chordata > Amphibia > Caudata > Salamandridae > Calotriton > Calotriton arnoldi. Next base: position 228,448 of record CAWUFW010014398.1, read on the forward strand.
GGCTGCTGGGCCTCATGGCCTCCTGCATCCTGCTGGTCAATCATGCCAGATGGCATATGCGGGCTCTGCAGTGGGACCTGAAGTTCCAGTGGGCGCAGCATCAGGGGAACCTGTCCGATCACGTCCAGATCTCGGAGGGCACTGCACAGCAGTTGCAATGGTGGCTCACGAACCGGCATTGGGTCGACGGCAGATCCCTCTCCCTTTCCCAACCGGAGCACACAGTGGTGACGGATGCGTCCCTCCTGGGATGGGGCTGCCACATGGGTGAGGCGGAGATCAGAGGCCTCTGGTCTCCGGCGGAGTCCCGGCTCCATATCAACCTTCTGGAGCTGCGGGCGATCAGGCTTGCACTGAAAGCATTCCTTCCCTCTGTCAAGGGGAGAGTAGTGCAGGTGTTCACAGACAACACCACCGCCATGTGGTACTGCAACAAACAAGGCGGGGTGGGGTCGTGGACCCTTTGTCAGGAGGCTCTGCGCCTCTGGACATGGCTGGAACATCAGGGCATGTCCCTGGTGGTTCAACACCTGGCAGGTTCTCTGAAAGCCAGGGCGGACGAACTCAGCCGCCGGTGCATGCTCGATCACGAATGGCGTCTTCACTCGGAAGTGGTGCAAGGTCTCTTTCATCAGTGGGGAGAGCCTTGGTTAGATCTATTCGCCACCGAAGAGAATGCGCAATGTCATCAGTTCTGCGCGTTGGAATTTCCAAGGCGGCACTCGCTCGGCGACGCTTTTCGTCGCGAGTGGAGTTGCGGTCTGTTGTACGCCTTTCCGCCTATACCACTTCTGCCCAGAGTGCTGAAGAAGATCAGTCATTCTTGTGGCTCCGGACTGGGCTCGAAGAGTATGGTATCCCGAGCTACTCAGTATGAGCATCGATCCCCCGATCAGACTGCCTCTTCAGGAGGATCTTCTGTCGCAGCAGCAGGGGACGGTCCTCCACCCGAACCTGTCCAGCCTCCACCTCTTTGCGTGGAGATTGAGCGGCGGCAGTTGATTCCCTTCGACTTGCCTCCTGAAGTTTGTGACGTTATTCTGGCAGCCAGGCGTCCCTCTACTAAAGTGGTATACGCCTGCAGGTGGAACAAGTTTGTGGCATGGTGCACAGCAAAGGCTGTGGATCCCCTTTCTGCCCCTCTTTCTGAGGTACTACTGTTCCTTCTTTCTTTGGCCCAGCAGGGCTCTGCTCTGGGCACTATCAAGGGCTATCTTTCTGCTATTTCGGCCTTTCTCAGGCTCCCTGATCAGCCCTCTCTTTTCAAGTCCCCTTTTGTAAATAGGTTTCTTAAAGGCATCACTCACCTTTTTCCTCCTATTCCTTTCGTGATGCCTCAGTGGGACTTGAATCTGGTTCTGACGTACTTGATGTGCGCTCCCTTTGAGCCACTTCACAACTGTCCTCTTCGTCTTTTGACGTTAAAAACTGCTTTCCTGGTAGCCATCACTTCCGCCAGGCGAGTGAGTGAGCTCCAGGCTCTTTCCTGTAAGCCTCCTTTCCTTTCAGTCCATCCGGACAAGGTTGTGCTCAGGCCCCGTCCTTCCTTTTTGCCAAAAGTGGTTACGGCCTTTCACATTGGGCAGACTATTACCTTGCCCACCTTTTTTCCGCCTCCGGATCCTTCCTGAGAGGAAGAGCGGCTCCACCGTCTGGACCCAAAACGTGCGCTTTCTTTTTATCTCAACCGCACACATCAGTTCCGGCTGGATGACCAGCTTTTTGTTGGCTACGTTGGCACCAAGAAAGGTCGGGCGGTCCATAAGAGAACCATCTCCCGCTGGGTTGTCTTATGTATCAAAGCCTGTTACTCTTTGGCTAAAAAAGAACCTCCGGTGGGGCTGCGTGCTCATCCCACCAGAGCTACTGCAGCCACTACTGCACTGGGACGCGGTGTCCCTCTGCAAGACATATGTCAGGCAGCCACGTGGGCCTCGCTGCACACGTTTACCAAGCACTACTGCCTGGACAGCCAAGTCCGGAGAGACGGCTTCTTTGGCCGTTCTGTTCTCCGTGACTTTCTGGTGTGATCTTAGTTCGCAGACCCACCACCGGGGTTGGTATTGCTGGGGTATCTATTCTAAGGTAAGGAATCTATCACTATGTGTTTCTTTCAGATGAACAAGTTACTTACCTTCGGTAACGATGTATCTGTAAGAAACATTAGTAGTGATAGATTCCTTACCGCCCCGCCCATCCTCCCCGTTCTGCGAACTGATTTCTAGGGTTAAGGTCATCCCTTTCAGGGCCTTAGTTTCAATGCACCAGTGGTCAGTATCTTGCATGGCTCTCCGTTCCTGGCGCGGAAAGTCGTGTACAGAACTGACGTCAGCGCGCGTGGGCGGCGTCCAAGTAGTGCCCGCGACGTCATCTCGGCGACCACGACGCCAACGACGGACGCGGAGCCGCATGACGCCCCTACCGACGCGCAGGGGTACTGCTGACGAAAACTTTCCGGATCCAGTCTGACGCCTGGGGATATTCTAAGGAAAGGAATCTATCACTACTAATGTTTCTTAGAGATATATCGTTACCGAAGGTAAGTAACTTGTTCGTTAGCCGCAAACACATGACTTCTTTATTTTTGTTGTAGTTGAACTATCTCAGCATGTCACAGGTGGGTTTCCTGGAGCATGGCTATTTGGAGACCCTGATACTTAAGGTAGGCAAAATCCCGTATCATTTTGGATATATATTCAGAAAACGCAATTCCAGTACACTATTTTCTGGTTCGTGCCTCCATTTATCTAGCTTGATTTGTTTAAATCTCATCTGCTCTTCTCTCTCTACCAGCACTCTGAATTATTTAAAAAAAAAATATTTTTTTTGTGAATAGCTACGATTCAGCCAAACCGAGCTTTATTAGCAAAATATAAGTATATTTTCAACAGATTAATCAAAGAAAAGCAAACAATTTGTAAGTGATAAAAAGCTTCTCTCAACAAGAGACAAAGAAGAATGTATAGACCCCAGGTGGGAAGAAAACCAAAACCGAGCAAAGGAAGGCATGGTGAAGAAAAATTGTGAATATCAACGGTGTATTGGTTTTATCAAAGACAGCAGTTTATATTCAGTATAATCACAGACACAGAAAATAAATCAGTGTATCACAAAATATATATAGAAGACAGTCTGTCTTTGTATACATGTCGACGGCGTTTTGACCCTTAAAAGAATAGAATGGTCTCATCAGGACTGTAATAACCAGGGGTTGGCTGGTAGTATGCAGATCCAACAGGTAGGGAGCTCTGGGTAAGCGAATAACTATAAGACCTATTTCATGAAGGCCGCTCCTTTTGCAGTCGTGTAAGGAGCAAAATACAATAATTTGCCTTAAAAATATGCAGAGCACTTACATAGGCTCTGATTGGAACGGCGGAGTCCTAGCAGGGCTGATAATGCTCCTGTATACACCGCTTATAGATAATTAAGTAGACGGCTCTCCCGATCAGAGATGCTGTCTCATCTTTTCAAGGCAAATTATTGTCCTAATCCCAGCGGAGGGATGTGTGGGTGTTTATTACTGAAGGAAGCAGCAGTTTCTGGTGTCTAATCGTGAGGTTGCTCAGGAAAAGATTAGCGTGAAATTGGGTGTGGAGAAAGTTAGCCGGTCGTTTCGATTCAGTCCCCCTCAATGGTTTTGTCTTCTCCTCCCTGGGTGTGATCCCCGACAAAGACCCCGGGGGAGTTTAGATTAATACACAATTTATCTGCTCCCGGGGGTCAGTCTGCAAATGAGGCTATTGATGGGGCTCTATGGTCTGTCAAGTATGCTTCCCTGGATCAAGCAATTTTCATGCTCCAGGAGTTGGGACTGGGCACCCTCCTAGCAAAATTGGATATAGAGTCAGCCATCCACTTGCTCCCTGCAGGATTTCCACCTACATGGTTTTCAGTTTGAGGGGTCATATTACTTTGACAAATGCATGCCTATGGGTTGTTCGGTCTCTTGCTCCTATTTTGAGAAGTTAAGCTCATTCTTCGAATGGGTATTTAGGCGGAGGTTGGGCCATCGATGGGTTTTACATTATCTGGATAACCTCCTTTTTTTGGGACCACCTGGTTGGCACGAATGCAACAATGCCTTACAGTCCTTCTGCGCATTGATGTGGGAGTTTGGAGAAAAGACTATAGGGCCTTCAACTGTCATTGAGTTCTTGGGGATTGATTTGGATTCCGTTGCCGGTGTTTCCTCCTTCACCCAGACTTTGCATGATTGTTTGAGAGCGATGAAGATCTGAAAGAGACACGTTAGTGACAGATTCCTTACCTTAGAATATCCCCAGGCGTCAGGCTGGATCCGGAAAGTTTTTGCGTAGCAGTACCCTTGCGCGTCGGTAGGCGGCGTCGTGCGGCTCCGCGTCCGTCGTCGGCGTCGTGATCGCCGGGATGACGTCGCGGGCAGTACTTAGACGCCGCCCCTGCGCGCTGACGTCAGTTCTTCTTTTCCGCGCCAGTAAGCGCAGATCCGGGAAGAGCAGTGCCCTAGTCAATTTTTGACTAACTTTTTGTGAATTTTTCACTGTTTCTTTTTCGAGTCTTCACGACTCCTAGGTGTCGTAGGGATGCCCGGCTTCAAGCCATGCGGCGCCTGTGGTCGCATGATGTCGATCACGGACCCGCATCTGGAGTGTCTCTTCTGTCTCGGCCGAGACCACGACACGAAGTCGTGCCCTGACTGCCGGAAACTTCACCCGAAGGCTTTGCGAGAGCGGTTTCGAAAGCTACTCGAGGTCCGGCAGTCGGCTCCGCGCCGCACCAAGCCCCGGTCCCGGGAGAGGTCGAGGGGCCGGTCGCGGAGTCCCCGCCGGTCGTCGAAGTCCAAGTCTTCGCGCTCCTCGGGTAAGTCGAAGCACAAAAAGTCTAAGAAGCATCATCGCTCTAAGACTTCGCCTCGCCGGTCTCGCGACTCGGCTGAGGCCCCAGTCGGCACCGTCCCCGCGGCCCCGGACATGCCTGTAGAGCCGTCCCCGCATTACCCGTCCTTTCCGGGTTCGGGGGCGACTCCGGCCGAAATACAGGAATTCCTGTCGGCCATGGCCCGCCTCTTCGGGCCTCCAGGTCCCTCCGGTGCGCCTTCGGGCCCCGCGGGCCCTGATGGGGTTGCCCCGGCGCCGCCGTCGACTCCGGTCCCAGCGCCGCCTGTCCCACCAGCCTTCATCCCGGCCTCGGCTCCGGCCCCGGCCTCGATCCCGGCTCCGGTGGTACCGCAATCCCCATCGACGCCGGTTGACCTAACCACGCCCTTTGCCGACGCCGATGTCCCCGGTGCCGTTCCTGACGCCGTCCGGGGCTCCGGACGGCGTCGTTCCCCGGGTTTCTCCGGCTCCGGACATGGAGCCGGACCGACGTCGCTCGACGCCGGCTCCGGCGCCGATGAGACCTTGGGTCCCAAATGTCCCTCCTCCTCCATATTTTGAACAAGAGGAGGACCAGGAGAGCTGGGAGGGGTCTGAGGACCCTCTCACACAACAGTGTGAGTATGATCCGGACTGGGCTGGGCTGAGGAACTTGGGGATGCCAGTGGTCTAGACACCTCCCCTGACACTGGCATGCTGTCTCCTCCCGTGGCTACGGAGGAGGGAGCTAATTTTGCAACGGTGTTGCGTAGAGCAGCTGGAGCCTTACATCTCCAATTGCCTACTGTGGCCGTCAGGACTAACCTCCTGACAGAAGTGCTTCAGCCGGCGGCTTCCTCCTCGGAGACTGTGCTGCCGTTTAATGATGCACTCACTGACGTTCTTTTGGGTGCCTGGTCCAAACCCACCACAGGGGCTCCTGTGGACAGGAACGTGGCCCGACGCCATCGCCCTGCTCCGGGCGACCCCTTGTTTCTCTCCCAACATCCCACCCCCGAGAGCTTGGTTGTCCAAGCCTCTGCCTCCCAAACCGCCTTCCCTACCGCCCCTCCGGATAGGGAATCCAAACGCCTGGACCAATTTGGGAAGAAGGCTTTTTCTTCCTCCAGTGCTGGCTTGCGGTCCGTCAACACCGCTTGCCTTTTGGGCCGATATACCCACTCCCTGTGGGATTCGGTGGTGGCTGTTTTGCCGCAGTGTTCTGAGGAGGTCCAGACACTGCTTACCCGCGCCATTGCGGAAGGGCGAGATGCGGCTAAATACACCATATGTTGTGGCCTTGATACCGCCGACTTGCTGGGCAGATCGCTTGCGACGACGGTGGCGCTACGTCGCCACGCCTGGCTGAGAACAACTGGTTTCTCGGGTGATGTCCAGAATACACTCATGGACATGCCCTTTGATGGAGTCGGTCTTTTTGGTTCAAAGGCAGACCATGCGCTGGAGCGTTTTAAGGACTCACGGGCTACTGCCAAGTCCCTGGGCCTATCTGTTGTACGCCCTCCGCTCACCTCTGCTTTTCGCCCCTTTCGTGGCCACGGAAGGGGCGCCCAGTCACATCACCTGCCCAGCCACCGGCCCGCGCAGAAAGCGTCTTCGCGTGGCCGAGGACGTGGATACCGCCGTGGCGGTTCGGGCAACCAGCGTGCGGGTCAGGCCACCACCTCCAACCCGTCCGCGGCCTCCAAGCCCTCCTAGTCCCTCCTTTCCGGTGCACAGCACGCCAGTAGGGGGCAGGGTCCGCCATCACCTTCACCACTGGCGTCCCATCACCTCGGACAGGTGGGTCTTGGACATTGTCCGAAGGGGCTACACCCTCCCCTTCGAGACCACCCCCCCAGCCATGCCACCTCAATTCCACCGCATGTCAGGGGATCACTTGGTACTTCTGCAGAAGGAAGTCACGGCCCTCTTGGCCAAGAGGGCCATCGAGCATGTTCCGACCCCAGAAGTAGAGCGACCCCTGACCTTGACTGGTAGGTCGCTCCCCCACGACACAGCTCCGTCTGTGTGCCCTGCTGCTGCCCCTGATTGTGCTCGTTTTTTCCTTTCTGTGCCCCCTTGCTGGCCCTGATTGTGCTCGTTTTTCCTTTCTGTGCCCCCTTGCTGCCCCTGATTGTGCTCGTTTTTCCTTTCTGTGCCCCCTTGCTGGCCCTGATTGTGCTCGTTTTTCCTTTCTGTGCCCCCTTGCTGCCCCTAATTGTGCTAGTTTTTCCTTTCTGTGCCCCCTTGCTGCCCCTGATTGTGCTCGTTTTTCCTTTCTGTGCCCCCTTGCTGCCCCTGATTGTGCTCATTTTTTTTCCTTTCTGTGCCCCCTTGATGCCCTGATTGTGCTCGTTTTCCCTTCTGTGCCTGTTTCCCGCCGCTGCGCCCTGCGGCCCCGCCCCTCACTGCCCATTCGCTGCCCCATTCCCTGCTCCTCCCTCCCACCTCCCCATTTATGGCGGCCGCTGCGTGGTGAAGAGAGCGACCCCTGACCTTGACTGGTAGGTCGCTCCCCCACCACACAGCTCCGTCTGTGTGCCCTGCTGCTGCCCCTGATTGTGCTCGTTTTTTCCTTTCTGTGCCCCCTTGCTGGCCCTGACTGTGCTCGTTTTTCCTTTCTGTGCCCCCTTGCTGCCCCTGATTGTGCTCGTTTTTCCTTTCTGTGCCCCCTTGCTGCCCCTGATTGTGCTCGTTTTTCCTTTCTGTGCCCCCTTGCTGGCCCTGATTGTGCTCTGTTTTTCCTTTCTGTGCCCCCTTGCTGCCCCTGATTGTGCTCGCTTTTTCCTTTCTGTGCCCCCTTGCTGCCCCTGATTGTGCTCGTTTTTCCTTTCTGTGCCCCCTTGCTGCCCCTGATTGTGCTCTGCTTTTTCCTTTCTGTGCCCCCTTGCTGCCCCTGATTGTGCTCGTTTTTCCTTTCTGTGCCCCCTTGCTGCCCCTGATTGTGCTCGTTTTTTCCTTTCTGTGCCCCCTTGCTGCCCCTGATTGTGCTCGTTTTTCCTTTCTGTGCCCCCTTGCTGCCCCTGATTGTGCTCGTTTTTCCTTTCTGTGCCCCCTTGCTGCCCCTGATTGTGCTCGTTTTTTCCTTTCTGTGCCCCCTTGCTGCCCCTGATTGTGCTCGTTTTTCCTTTCTGTGCCCCCTTGCTGCCCCTGATTGTGCTCATTTTTTTCCTTTCTGTGCCCCCTTGATGCCCTGATTGTGCTCGTTTTCCCTTCTGTGCCTGTTTCCCGCCGCTGCGCCCCTGCGGCCCCGCCCCCTCACTGCCCATTCGCTGCCCCATTCCCTGCTCCTCCCTCCCACCTCCCCATTTATGGCGGCCGCTGCGCCACAGGCGCGCCTAAGGCAAGCCCGTCTGCGCCCGTCCGCGCCGTGACCGCGCCCAGCGCCAGACCCCCTGGTCCGGGCATCCCCCGCGCCCGCCACATCAACAGACGCCGATACGACGCCAGCACCCTCCACGCACTCAACCCCGGAAAAGATCACGCCTGCTACCGGGCCACCCCGAAGCGCACCCAAGGGCCCTTCACCTGCCGGAACTGCAGCTTTGCCAGCACCCGCCCCGCCAAACCACCGCCCAGGAAAGAACCCAACTACCTCAGATGCATCCTCCTCAACACCCGCTCCGCCCGCAAACACGCCATCGAACTCTGGGACCTTCTCGACTCAACCTCCCCAGACGTCGCATTCCCGACGGAGACCTGGCTGAATCCCGCTTCAGCCCCCGACATCGCCATTGCCATCCCGGACGGATACAAGATCACCCGCAGGGACCGCACTAACGGAGTCGGAGGAGGCATCGCCATCGTCCACAGGAACACCCTCAGAGTCTCAACCAACACCGACGACACCCTCAGCACCGCCGAACACATGCACTTCCAGATCCACACCGATCCCAACACCACCCTCAGAGGAACCCTCATCTACAGACCCCCCGGACCCCGACCACAGTTCAGCGATTCCATCGCTGACTTCGTCAGCACACACGCCATCGCCTCCACGGACTACATCCTCCTCGGGGACCTGAACTTCCACCTCGAGAACAACAAGGACACCAACTCCACCACCCTGATCGACAACCTCGCCACCCTCGGACTCAGACAGCTCGTGACTACACCCACCCACGCCGCCGGCCACACGCTAGACTCCATCTTTTCCGCAAGCCCACACGTCTCCTTCAACCACACCTCCGAACCCCACTGGACTGACCACCACTGCATCCACTTCACCTACAGGAAGCCCACCACGCACCACCGCACCGAACAAATGCCTCGCCGCTGCTGGAGCAGAGTCACGGAAGACCAGCTAACCACAACCCTCGCCCTGAGCCCACCCGCCGAACCCTCTGACCCCGACACCGCCGCCCGCAACCTCAGACAGTGGATCGGCGACTGCGCCAACACCCTCGCCCCGCTCAAGAATCCGCCCAACAGCCACACCAGCAAGAAAGCCACCTGGTTCACCAAAGACCTCCAGGCCTCCAAACGAACATGCCGAAAACTGGAGAAGATCTGGCTCCACGAACGGACAGCGGACAGCTACGCCGCCCACAAGAGCGCCACCCACAGTCACCATCACCTCATCAGATCCGCCAAAGGGCCTCACTCAAAGACCGCCTAGACAACAACGCACACAACAGCAAAGAGCTCTTCAACATCGTGAAGGAACTCTCCAACCCCAGCTCCAACACCAACGACATCCAGCCGTCGCGAGACCTGTGCGACTCACTGGCCACCTTCTTCCACCGCAAAATCGCCGACATCCACGACAGCTTCAACACCACGACCGCCCCGGCAACCACCGAGACCACTGCCCCCACAACCACCAACCGCCTGCTCTCCTGGACCAACATCAACGACGAGGACACCAGCGAGATCATGAACACCATCCACTCCGGTTCACCGCTAGACCCGTGCCCTCACCACATCTTCAACAAAGCCAGTACAGCCATCGCGCCCCATCTCCGGAAAATAATCAACATCTCCTTCGAGACAGCAACCTTCCCGGAAAGCTGGAAGCACGCCGAGATCACCGCCTTACTCAATAAACCCAAGGCAGACCCCAAGGACCTCAAGAACTTCCGACCCATCTCTCTGCTCCCGTTCCCCGCGAAGGTCACCGAGAAAATCGTCAACAAACAACTGACCCGTTACCTCGAGGAGAACAACATCCTGGACCCTTCCCAGTCCGGCTTCCGCAGCAACCACAGCACCGAAACCGCCCTCATCGCCGCCACCGATGACATCAGGACCCTGCTAGACAACGGAGAAACAGCAGCCCTCATCCTCCTGGACCTATCAGCCGCCTTCGACACGGTCTGCCACCACACACTACGAACACGCCTTCACGCCGCCGGGATCCAAGAGAAGGCCCTGGACTGGACCACATCCTTCCTTTCCGGCAGAACACAAAGCGTCCGCCTCGCCCCCTTCCGATCCAAGGCCACCAAGATCATCTGCGGCGTACCCCAAGGCTCCTCCCTCAGCACAACGCTGTTCAACATCTACATGGCACCCCTCGCCCACGTCGCCCGACAGCACAACCTCAACATCATCTCCTACGCCGACGACACCCAGCTGATCCTCTCCCTCACCAAAGACCCTCACACCGCCAAAGCCCACCTCCACGAAGGAATGAAGGCCGTCGCCGAATGGATGAGGACCAGCCGCCTGAAGCTGAACTCGGACAAGACGGAGGTCCTCATCCTTGGTTCCAACCCTTCAGCCTGGGACGACTCCTGGTGGCCAACATCACTGGGAACAGCCCCGCCACCCACCGACCACGTACGCAACCTAGGGGTCATCCTCGACCCCACCCTCTCCATGACTAAGCAGGTCAACGCCATTTCCTCATCCTGCTTCAACATCCTCCGAATGCTCCGCAGGATCTTCAAGTGGATCCCCACCGAAACAAGAAAAACAGTCACCCAGGCCCTCGTCACCAGCAGGCTGGACTACGGAAACGCCCTCTACGCAGGAACGACGGCTAAGCTCCTGAGACGGCTGCAACGCATCCAGAACGCCTCTGCACGACTTATCCTCGACATCCCCCGACGCAGCCACATCACACCCCACCTGAGAGACCTGCACTGGCTCCCTGTCAACAAGAGGATAACCTTCAAGCTCCTCACCCACGCACACAAAGCACTCCACAACTCCGGACCAGCCTACCTCAACAGACGACTCCGCTTCTACACCCCCACCCGCCAGCTCCGCTCGACCAGCCTCGCCCTCGCCACAGTCCCCCGCATCTGGAAAACGACTGCCGGCGGCAGATCCTTCTCCCACCTCGCCGCCAAGACCTGGAACACCCTCCCCACCAACCTCCGACAGACCCAAGACCTACAGTAGCAGCACCACCCCTCTTCCCCCAGCGCCTTGAGACCCTCGCGGGTATGTAGTGCGCTTTATAAGTGACATGATTGATTGATTGATTGATTGATTGCTACTCCCACTACTTCCTGGTGCCCAAAAAGGACAAGGAGGACATGCGTCCTATCTTGGACCTCCGGAACGTCAATCGCTTCCTCCGGAAGGAGAAGTTCAAGATGCTCACCCTAGCTCAGGTCTTGACTGCCCTCGACCCTGGAGACTGGTTGGTAGCGTTGGACTTGCAGGACGCTTATTTTCACATCCCCGTCCTGCCGGCCCACCGGCGTTACCTGCGGTTCACGGTAGGCCTCGAGCATTTTCAGTTCACCGTGCTCCCTTTGGCCTTACAAGTGCCCCTCGGGTGTTCACGAAAGTGATGGTGGTAGTCGCAGCTCATCTGCGCCGGGCAGGGGTTCCAGTCTTCCCCTACCTCGACGACTGGCTGCTGAAGGCGGGCTCGTCCCAGGCAGTCGTCTCCCACCTCCAGACTACGGCCGAACTCCTGCACTCGCTGGGGTTCTCCATCAATGTGCCGAAGTCGCATCTGATTCCTTCTCCACAGCTCCTTTTCATCGGAGCAGTTCTGGACACGACGCAGTTTCGGGCCTATCCTCCCGAACGGCGAGTCCGGGATATTCAGGCTATGATTCCGATCTTTCAGCCTTTATCCTGGGTTTCGGTACGGATGACCCTGAGGCTGCTGGGCCTCATGGCCTCCTGCATCCTGCTGGTCAATCATGCCAGATGGCATATGCGGGCTCTGCAGTGGGACCTGAAGTTCCAGTGGGCGCAGCACCAGGGCAACCTGTCCGATCACGTCCAGATCTCGGAGGGGACTGCAAAACAGTTGCAGTGGTGGCTCTCGAACCGACAATGGGTCATGGGCAGATCCCTCTCCCTTCCCCAGCCAGAGAACACAGTTGTGACGGACGTGTCCCTTCTGGGATGGGGCGGTCACATGGGAGAGGCGGAGATCAGAGGGCTCTGGTCTCCGGCGGAGTCCCGGCTCCATATCAACCTTCTGGAGCTCCGGGCGATCCGACTTGCACTCAAGGCATTCCTTCCCTCTGTCAAAGGGATGGTAGTGCAGGTGTTCACAGACAACACCACCGCCATGTGGTATTGCAACAAACAAGGCGGGGTGGGGTCGTGGACCCTTTGTCAGGAGGCTCTGCGCCTCTGGACATGGCTGGAACATCAGGGCATGTTCCTGATGGTTCAACACCTGGCAGGTTCCCTGAACGCCAGGGCGGACGAACTCAGCCGCAGGTGCATGATGGATCACGAATGGCGTCTTCACTCGGAAGTGGCGCAAGGACTCTTTCTACAGTGGGGAGAGCCTTGGTTAGATCTATTCGCCACCGAAGAGAACGCGCAATGTCATCAGTTCTGCGCGTTGGAATTTCCAAGGCGGCACTCGCTCGGCGACGCTTTTCGTCGCGAGTGGAGTTGCGGTCTGTTGTACGCCTTTCCGCCTATACCACTTCTACCCAGAGTGTTGAAGAAGATTCGGCACGACCGGGCCCCAGTCATTCTTGTGGCTCCGGACTGGGCTCGAAGAGTTTGGTATCCCGAGCTACTCAGTATGAGCGTAGATCCCCCGATCCGTCTGCCTCTTCGGGAGGATCTTCTGTCGCAGCAGCAGGGGACGGTACTCCACCCGAACCTGTCCAGCCTCCACCTGCTTGCGTGGAGATTGAGCGGCGGCAGTTGATTCCTTTCGACTTGCCTCCCAAAGTTTGTGATGTGATTCTGGCAGCCAGGCGTCCCTCCACTAAGGTGGTATACGCCTGCAGGTGGAACAAGTTTGTGGCATGGTGCACAGCAAAGGCTGTGAATCCCCTTTCTGCCCCTCTTTCTGAGGTTCTTCTGTTCCTTCTTTCCCTGGCCCAACAGGGTTCTGCCCTGGGTACCATCAAGGGCTATCTTTGTGCCATCTCAGCCTTCCTCAGGCTTCCTGATCAGCCCTCCTTTTCAAGTCCCCTGCTGTTAACAGGTTTCTAAAAGGCATTACACACCTCTTCCCTCCTGTTCCGTTTGTAATGCCTCAGTGGGACTTGAACTTGGTTCTTACCTTTCTTATGTGCGCTCCCTTTGAGCCTCTACATAACTGTCCTCTTCGTCTTCTCACTCTGAAGACAGCCTTTCTGGTGGCCATCACCTCCGCTCGGCGGGTGAGTGAGCTCCAGGCTCTTTCATGCAAACCTCCCTTTCTGTCTGTCCATCCAGACAAGGTTGTTCTTAGGACGCGTCCGTCCTTCTTGCCAAAGGTGGTTACTGCCTTCCACATTCGGCAGACCATCACTTTGCCCACCTTCTTTCCGCCTCCGCATCCTTCCAGAGAGGAAGAGAGGCTCCACCGTCTGGACCCAAAACGTGCGCTTTCTTTTTATATCAACCGCACACAACACTTCCGGGTGGATGACCAGCTTTTTGTTGGCTACGTGGGTGCCAAAAAAGGTTGGGCGGTGCACAAGAGAACCATCTCCCGCTGGGTAACCTTGTGTATCAAAGCCTGCTATTCTTTGTCTAAGAAGGAGCCTCCTGTTGGGCTGCGTGCCCATTCCACCAGGGCAACGGCTGCTACCACGGCTTTAGGCCGCGGTGTTCCGCTGCAGGATATCTGTCAGGCAGCTACGTGGGCCTCGCTGCACACGTTTACCAAGCATTACTGCCTTGACAGTCAGGTCCGGAGGGACGGCTTCTTTGGCCGTTCTGTCCTCCGGGACTTCCTTGTCTGATCTTTGTTCGCAGACCCACCACCGGGGTTGGTATTGCTGGGGTATCTATTCTAAGGTAAGGAATCTGTCACTAACGTGTCTCTTTCAGATGCACAAGTTACTAACTTGTGTAACGATATATCTGTAAGAGACAGTAGTTAGTGACAGATTCCTACCGCCCCACCCATCCTCCCCGTTCTGCGAACTGATTTCTAGGGTTAAGGACATCCCTTTCAGGGCCCTAGTATTTTTCAGACACCTATGTCAGCTTCTTGCATGGCTCTGCGTTCCTGGCGCGGAAAGTCGTGTACAGAACTGACGTCAGCGCGCAGGGGCGGCGTCTAAGTACTGCCCGCGACGTCATCCCGGCGATCACGACGCCGACGACGGACGCGGTGCCGCACGACGCCGCCTACCGACGCGCAAGGGTACTGCTACGCAAAAACTTTCCGGATCCAGCCTGACGCCTGGGGATATTCTAAGGTAAGGAATCTGTCACTAACTACTGTCTCTTACAGATATATCGTTACACAAGTTAGTAACTTGTGCATCAGACTGCATCAGTTACAGAAGGTCATTTGGGCAGCTGAATTTTTTTTGAGGGTCGTTCCCATGGGCCGACCATTCTCGAGTTCCATTGCCCAGGCAATGTCTGGCCTGAGGGAGAAGCATCGCCACACCGGATTGTCAAGCAAGGTTCAGCAGGACGGCATTTCTGCGGGACTTCAATGGGACTGTGGTGTGACCCGGCCCCTCCAGGTCTAGCGCGGAGCTCGATCTCTTCACGGTTGCCGTAGACAGGTTTTGGTACCATCCTGGGCCCGGACTGGTGTGCGCAATGCTGGCCCAATGCCTGGGTGGAGTCTGGACTGGTTTCCAACATTGGATTTCTTGAGCTCTTTCCCATTCTAACGGCGCTTTCCATTTGACCAGATCTGTTCTGCAACCAGGCCGTCATAGTCTGGTCAGATAATATGACAGTGGTGGAGTGCATTAATCAGCAGGCATCTAAATATAAAATGATACTCCGATTATTGAAGGAAACAGTTTTACAATGCTTGAAACTGAATGTGCTTTTTAGGGCCAAGCATGTCCTGGGTTTGAAAAATACCGCTGATGCTTAATCTCGTTTCAAGATGCAGATTTTCAGGTCTTACCACTTAGGAGCAGCGGAATTCCCGACGCTGTTCTCGGACCATCTATGGTGACTTGGTGCCCAAGCTTACCAGACCTCGTGGCAGTCAGTTTAGCACTCAGGACGAGGCGGGCCTATGAGGGGGCATTCAATTCATACTGCAGCATTTTGGGGGTGTAGGGGACTAGTTTTCATCCTCTTCCGTCTTAGCAATCCTGGCATCTCTAAGAAATCAGGGGCGGCCGGTGGCATGCGCTAGACACCACGCTGCAGCAATTTCCTTCTTTGCAAAAATGCTTGGCCACTTGGATGTGACCAGATCTTTCCTTGTGCAGAGGGCGCTGCAGGGTTAGCAAAGTTTTTGAGGGGGCCAGGCCAGACTCTTGGCGCCCCGACGATGTCGGCAGGCTGGGGTAATTTTGGGCTCCCTTGGAAATATCTGCAGGTCACCAGAAGAGGTGTGCCTATTCAGGGCGGCCTTTACTCTAGCTTTCTATGGGTCCTTTAGGGTTGGTGAGTTGGTTGCCAAGAATAAGAGGACTGCAGCTGGCAAATGTGCAATGGTTGAAACTACTGTCCAGTGCTCCAAGACGGACCAGGGGGGCAGGGACGACCACAACCTCTAGCCTAGGGTGCCAGGTAATTCTTGCAGCCCCTTGAGCAACCTGGAGGTGTTTTTGGCACGTAGGTAACCCTGGGCGTAGTTCGCGAAGTAACGCTTCGCGAAGCTACGCAAAGTGCAGTTCGCACTACGCGAGCTACGCGTAGCACTACGCGAACTGCGTAGTGCGTGTTCGCAATGATTGCACAGTGCCGGATGCTTGTCCGCACTGTGCAATCATTGAAAACGGCATCTTGCACAGTGCGAGCTGTCTTTTACTGCCGCTCGAGTAGATTTTTACTCGAGCGGCAGCTTTCTCAACGCGGACTGGTAGTTTCTCATCGTGAGCGGTCGCGAGCATACGCGACCACTCGCAATGAGAAACCTGACCTCCCCGCGTTGAGAATCTCGCCGGGAGGTTTATTTTCCACGCTCGCGATCGGCAACTTGATGTTGCTGATCGCGAACGAGGAAAAAGTCTCGCCGGGATGTCATTTTGCTTGCTCGCGGTCGCCAACTTGACGTTGAGGACCGCGAGCAAGCAAAAAATGACCGCTGCACTACGCTACGCTACGCTACGCGTGTTTGCACTGTGCTACGTGCAATTCGCGTAGCGCGAAGTAGCGCAAACTTCGCAAACTACGCGAGCGTAGCGTAGTTTTCCGCCCAGGCCTACACGTAGGCCCCATTGGATTGGAGGTCCCCTCCTGGTACATGCTGATGGATCACCTTTGACAAGGTTTCAGTACTCCATGGTACTTGATGGGGCCCTGAGTGCGGTGGGGTTGGACCCTGCCGAGTTCGATTCTCACTCTTTCAGGATTGGGGCTGCCACCACGGCAATGGCAATGGGGGTTTCCTGGGCTCGACGGTACAGAGGATAGGCCGGTGGTCCTCTGACTGCTACAAGTTAGGTTGCATATGCTGTAGGATTGTGTCTAACCACAGTTTTTTTCTCCCCATTTCCTTTCCTGTGGACGCAGGGGGATGGTGCGAAGATATGAGCTGGCAGCTGGATTTCTGTGCGACCCCTGTTTACGCAGAGTTGGCAGAGAGGACAGAGGTGCTGGTAATAGGTTATTCTTATGTGCAGTGAGCTAAAGATGTTTATTTTGCATGAGGTTTCACGGACCAGGTCCACCAAGCGGGTTACCACGTGTTCTTTCATGGGCAAGGAGGGCTGCGTTTCACCCACTGGAGATCCTCATTGGACTTTATGTGGCGCAGGGGGTTTCCGCCACCTGGGATTGTGATAGTGCATCTTGGAGGCAATGATTTGATGCATATTGGCAGGAGGGAATTGTTTGAGCTATTGATTACTGAGATTGGCTGGTTGGCAAAGAAACTCCCTCAGTCTGTCATCACATGGTCTCCCATCATCCAGAGGTTGCAATGGAGGGGGAGGGGGTGAGTCGGTCAGGGCCCTCAACCACTCAGTTAAGCGGATCAATAATAAGGTTGATAAGCTTTTAAGGTCACCCAGGCTACGAGCTATCCCTCTTGGCTGCATCAAGGGGGAGCATTTCTTTTTGCAGGATGGGGTTCACTTGTCCAAACTTGGTAATGAGATCTTTCTAGAAATTTGCTGACTTGGTTAATTCATCAACCACATTGACATGACTATTTTGGGGGGAGGTCATATAGTAGGTGAACTATACTAGCCTGCAGCACTTTGAATTATTAAGGAGGAGTGGCTCCAACTGTTATTTTGATGGTATCTATGAAGCATGTTGACCTTGTTGGCATTAACAAACTTTGTAACCAAAAAAGAAACTGCTAAAACAACCATCAATCCTTGCCCCAGCACCTCAGGGTAGGCAGCAGCATAACTAAGTTAGTTGATAACCACTGCACCCGTCCAGGTAATGCAAGTCCCACTCTACTCTGCACAGTGAAGTAAATTCAATGATTCCTCCCCCGCTTCTAGAACTTCAAATGTATTCACTGTCGAAACTGCAAGAACTAACTATAGATAACTTGTACCATTAAGTCCCACTTAGTAACCTCTTTGTGGTTAGCCGCACCCTGCCCAATATCCCTCTAGCCTGTCAGTGATGGGTGCTCCCAGGCAAGGCACTAACCACCAGCTGACTTGCTCTCCTCAATTAAACTCCTCAGAGCATAGCAAAGTTCAACATGAAGATTTATTGCATTACAACCTCACCCCTGTCTTGTAATTTAGTGAAATTACTCTTAAGGTTTACATTAGGCTAATATTGAAAGATATTGCGTCGTCCAACCGGTGACAGTGCACATTACGAGCCACATAGATGTCTAATCCTGAGAACTAAGTCAAAGTTCGGCATCCACAATTTCCAATTTAATGTCTCAGCTGGGGTCGAGGAGGGCCCAGCATCACTCAAGCCTTCCTCCTTGACAGGGCCATCCATTTTCACCAAGAGAAGACCTTTGGTGTTCTCAGCTCAGATGCCAATATATAACTCCTGTTGGTATATCTGGGTCTCTTATGATGCTGCATTTTTCACTTGCAAAACACCTCCCTTTTCCTTAGCATATATAGAAAACAACAGTCCACACTTACAAGTCACTGCTAGGGATGACGTCTTTTTACATATCTTTAATACCCCACTGCAGCACATTAATCAAGAGGTGTTGCTGCAACAGCAGCTCAGCATGCCGGATTCCCATTGGGATCTGCAGGGTGGCTGCCTGGAAGAGCCCTGTGAGACACTACAGTTTGGACACATTCAATTACTGAGGGAGCCTGCTATCGGACAGGCAATTCCTTCCAGCCATTTTCAATAAGGTTAGCCTTCTACCGCCTAACTGTATTTGTTATTGGTTACACTGTTTGCTTATCTGATTCAAGCATGTGAAGCCACGAAAGACCCAGTGCTGGAGAAGAAATAAGTTACTTACCTGGAACTACAATTCTCCAGCCTTGGTATCTTTGATGGATTCAAATGCTACCCTCCATCCTCCTCAATAAAGGCTCTTCAGTTCTGTATACATACTGACACATGTTTTGAAATAAGAGCTATGGTGGCCTGTCGGGAAAGTGAAGTTCACAGTGCATCCACCTTGTTGGCTGAAGTTGATGTCTTCAATGAGGTGGATGCGCTACTAAATTGTTTCACACTGTTGTTTGTATGAGACTGGGGGCTTCCGTCTTAATGACATTTAATGATCAAGCATATGAATCCATGAAAAATGCCATTGCTGGAGAACTGCAGTATCTTATGGAGACTTCTAGCTGCAGATTTCTTACCTTAGAATTTCCCAGGCGTCAGACTGGATCCAGAAGAGTTTTCGTGAGCAGTACCCTGGCGCGCCAGCAGGTGGCGTCGTTAGGCTCCACATGCATCGTCGGTGTCGTCTGCGCTGTAAGTGATGTCCACGGCACCTATATAGGCAGCATCAGGGTGTGCTGATTCCAGTTTATTTTCTTTCCGCGTCATCCAACGCTGATCTGGAAAAGAGCTCCCCCCTCAGTCACTGTTTAACAGGAAATTTTTTACTTTTTGTCGACTCTTTTGAGGTTTTTTTCCTCCTTATATGGCAGGGATGTCGTCCAGGAAAGCCGGCTTCAATCCCTGTGAAGCCTGTCCCCGACCAATGTCAGTGACTGGTCCGCATCTTGTATGCCTGTGGTGTCTTGAGCGCATCATCGACTTGAGGTTGTGCTCCGACTGCCGTGCCATGAATCAAAAGGCCTTGCGGGAGAGGTCCCTGAAGCTCATGGTGGCTCAGCAGATGATGCTGTGACACTCGAGGACCCGGTTGAGGGGAAGGTACTGTGAGCGGTCGCGTAGTCCGAGGTCCTCATCCCACTCAAAATCGTCGGGTCATTCGGGTAAGTCTCCACACAAGAAGAAGTAGAAGAGAAGAGGGAGCATCGTCATTCAAGGCCTGGCTCCGCGTAGGAGCCTGCACCTAGGCTGACTCCGCATCTCCCTGACTTTCGGGAGCTGTAGCGGACCCCGCTCAACTAAAAGAGTTTTATGAAGATGCACCTCTTACTTGGGCTGCTCGACCCAACCCGCACGTCTTTGGGCCCCACAGGGTTGGAAGGGGCCTCATCTGGTTCCATGCCTGCAGCTCTGGCCTCGTCTCCAGTTGGGCCCCAAGGATTTTTTCCTGGTTCTGGATCAGCAGGTCCTGATGCCGACACTGCCAGCACCCACCGGAGGCATCATCCCCATTCTTGTCCCCGTATCTGATACAGAGCCAGAAGGGCATTGCCTGATGCCGTATCTGGCTCCGACAGGAGCATTGCCTCCGAGATGGGAGCCTGAAACCCTATTCCCTTGGGTTAGGACTCGGGGAAGAATGGGAGGGTTCGCTGGACCTTGAGGAATACCAGTCATACTGAGAAAACCCTAACATGCACTGGTGTGAGGAACTGGGCGAAGCCTGCGGACGGGATACTTCTCCTGATACTGGTATGCTTTCTCCATTTACCATGGCTATGGAGGAGGGAGCTTCTTATGCAATGGTGGTGCAGAGGACAGCTGAGTTCCTCGCCCTTCAGTTGCCCTCAGTGGCAATCAAGACTAATGTCTTGACTGAGGTGCTGCAACTGGGTGTCCTCCCCTCAGAACCGCTACTCCTGTTCAATGACTCCCTCAATGACATCCTTTTGGGGACATGCTCCAAACCCCCCACAGGAGCTCCCATGAAAAGGACGATCGCCCCCGCCCCTCCTCAAGGTACCCAAACTTCCTCACCCAACACCTTACCTCAGAGAGCTTGGTGGTGCAAGCCTCGACATCCCAAGGTCCATTCCCTTCTGCTCCCCTGAATAGGGTATCCAAGAGGCTGGACTCTTTGGGGGAGAAGATGTTTTCTTCCGCCAGCCTAGCATTGTGGTCTGTGAACACTGCATGTCTTTTGGGCCATTATTCCCATGCTATGTGGGATACGGTTGTGCAGGTGCTGCCCACGGTCCTAGAGGATGGCGATGGGAGAGATGGAGCGAAGGTCACTATTCGTTGTGGACTTGGCATGACTGACTCTATGGGCAGAGTGGTTTTGTTGACGGTGGCCTTGAGGTGCCACGCCTGGTTGAGGTCGTCTGGCTTTTCTGGAGATGTCAAATCCTCTGTTATGGACATGCCCTTTGATGGCACCCATCTCTTCAGAGACAAGGCAGATTTGGCGCTGGTGTACTTCATGAACAGTTTGTCGAGGCCAAGTCCTTGTACCTTTCTATGGCATTACGTCACCCTCAATCCGCCTTTCGCTCCTTTCGTGACTACGAAAGGGGTTTCCAACTGCACCAATATCCTCCCAGCCACCACCCAACTTAGGCTCCCCAGTCTCTGCATGACTGCGGGTGTGGTGCCCACAGCCCCATCAGACAGACAGAGCGGTCTGGTCAGTCCACCACCACCCCAGCAGCTACAGCCTCCAAACACTCCTAATATGCCTTCTTACCAACATGGGAACCCAGATGGCGTCAGGTTTTGCCATCACCTGCCCCACTGGCAGTCCAACGCAGACGACAGGTGGGTTTTGCAAATTGTCCGAAGGAGCTACTCCCTCCCCTTCGTGACAGCCCTCCCTTCATGCCTCCTTTTCTCAAGACCAGCTGGCGGAGGATTATCTGTGCCTCCTCTGCCAGGAAGTAATGGCTCTCTTGGCCAAGGGTGCCATAGAGCTGGTATCTGAAAGAGACAATTAGTTATAGATTCCTTACCTTTAGAATTACTCCCAGGCGTCAGACTGGAGCCGAAGAATTTTTTCGTCAGCAGTACCCCTGCGCGTCGAAAGGTGGCGTCGGTCGCCTCCGCGTTCGTCGTTGGCGTCGTGTTCGCCGGGATGACATTGTGGTAGCTACTTAGAATACGCCCTCGCGCGCTGACGTCTGTTCTTTCTTTTTCCGCGCCAGTTAGCGCAGATCCGGAGAGAGTGGTACCTCCAGTCACTTTTTTACTGACTTTTTGGCGACTTTTGTCGACACCGTTTTTTGAGTCTATCGACTCCTGGTGCACGCAGGGATGTCCAGTCGTCCTCAGCCCGGCTTCAAGGCTTGCCACACCTGTCGCAAGCTGATGTCGGTTACGGACCCGCACCGCGTGTGCCTGTGGTGTCTGGAGCACGACCATGATCCCAAGTCGTGCTCCGACTGACGGACCATAAATCCGAAGTCTTTGCGGGAGCGGTCCTGAAAGCTTCTCGAGGCCCGGCAGTCCGCTCCGCGCCGCTCGAGGTCCCGGTCGCATGGGAGGTCGAGGGACCGGTCGCGGAGTCACCACCACTCGTCATCGAAGTCTTCGCACTCCTGAGGTAAGTCGAAGCACAAGTAGAAGTCGAAGAAGCATCGTCGCTCTTCGACTTCTCCCCGTCCGTCGGCCGACGCGACGAGGGATGCGGACAGTGCCCGTCCCACGGCTCCGTGTGCGGAGCCTGAAGGGTCGACTCAGAGTTTCCCTCCTTTTCCAGGAGTCGGAGCGATCCTTGCCCAGCTTTGGAGTTTCTACGAAGTGATGCATGCCATCTTTAAGTAGCCCGTCTCCGCAGGCGCGCCTTCGGGCCCCGCGGACTCGGCTGAGGGCCCTGGGCCTTCGACGCCGGCAGCTCTGGCCCCGGCACCGCAGGGTCACCTTGGATCCAGGCCTGGATCCGGATCGGTGCCGGTCGACCTTATAACACCTCCCCCTGCGCCGATTCCACCGGCACCACTTCTGCTTCCGACGCCGGTTGGATCCCCAGCCGGCGTCGACCCCGGCCTCCACCCTGACTTGGACACGGAGCCGGACCGACGCCGATCGACGCAGGATCCGGTGCCGAGTGGTACTTTTGTACCTCTGTTCGACCCTGGTGTTTCCTACAGGCCAGATTGGCAACCAGAGGAGGATGAGGAGGACTGGGAGGGGTCTGTAGACCCTTCGGCTGACCAGTTAGTTGAACCGGACCGGAGAGAGGAGTGGCGGGATACCTCCCCAGACCTTGGCATGCTGTCTCCTCCTACTGTGGCTACAGAGGAGGGTGCTTCATACGCACTGGTGTTGCGTAGGGCGACCGAGGCCCTCAACCTCGAGCTACCTACAGTGGCGGTCAGGACAAATCTCCTGACAGAGGTGCTTCAACCGGCAGCGGCCTCTTCGGAGCCCCTGCTGCCGTTCAATGAAGCCATTACTGACATCCTTTTGGGCACCTGGTCCAGGCCCAACACAGGGACTCCTGTGGATAGGATGATTGCCCGACGCCACTGCCTGGCTCCGGGCGACCCCTCTTTCCTCTCTCAACATCCCACCCCTGAGAGCTTTAAGGTCCAAGCCTCTACGTCCAAAGGAGCATTCCCTAACGCACCACCTGATAGGGAATCCAAAAAGCTGGACCATCTTGGGAAGAAGATGTTTTCTTCCTCCAGCTTGGGATTGCGGTCGGTGAACACCGCATGTCTGTTGGGCCGTTCCACCCACTCTGTGTGGGATACGGTAGCGCAGGTGCTGCCACAGTGCCCGGAGGAGGCCCGTGCCGTGCTCTCCCGTGCAGTCGCCGAGGGGAGAGATGCAGCCAAGTTCACCATAAGATGTGGACTGGACACCGCCGATTCGCTAGGTAGGACAATTTCAACGTCGGTAGCCCTTCGACGCTACGCCTGGCTGAGGTCGACTGGTTTTTCCGGGGATGTCCAGGCTACCTTGCTAGACATGCCTTTTGATGGCCGTCGCCTGTTCGGTGACAAAGCAGACAACGCGCTAGAGCGCTTCAAGGACTCCCGGGCTACGGCCAAGTCCTTGGACCTTTCCACCCACCCTGCGCAGTCTGCTTTTCGCCCCTTTCGTAGCTACGGAAGGGGTGTCCCGCCACATCCCATCCAGGGCCACAGGCCGGCACAAGCTGTCCAGCCCATGCGTGGCCGGGGACGTGGGACCCACCGGCGTGGCTCTGGGAGCCAGCGAGCGGGCCAGTCCACCAGCGCCCCTTCTGGAGCAGCCTCCAAACCCTTCTAGTCCGACCTTTCAGGGCCACCAATCACCAGTGGGCGGCAGGATTGGCCATCACCTCCTCTACTGGCGCACCGTCACGTCGGACAGGTGGGTTTTGCAGATCGTCCAAAGGGACTACTCCCTCCCCTTCGAGACTACCCCTCCATCCATGCCACCGCAATACCATCGCATGTGGGAGGATCATTTGGCCCTTCTCCAACAGGAAGTTAAGGCTCTCTTGGCCAAGGGGGCCATCAAGCGAGTTCCTGCTCCAGAAGTAGGTTGTGGTTGCTATTCCCACTACTTTATGGTGCCCAAGAAGGACAAAGGCCTGCGTACTGTCTTGGATCTCAGGAAAGTCAACCGCTTCCTCCGGAAGGAGAAGTTCAAAATGTTGACACTAGCTCAGGTCCTGTCTGCCCTCGACCCTGGAGACTGGATGGTAGCGTTGGACTTGCAGGACGCTCACTTTCCCATCCCCGTCCTGCCGCCCACCGGCGTTACCTACTGTTCACGGTAGGCCACGAGCACTTTCCGTTTACTGTGCTCCCCTTTGGCCTTACCAGCACCCCTCGGGTGTTCACGATAGTGATGGCGGTGGTCGCAGCTCATCTACGCACATCAGGGGTTTCAGTCTTCCCCTATCTGGACGACTGGCTGTTGAAGGCGGGCTCGCCCCAGGCTGTCATCTCCCACCTCCAGACTACGGCGGACCTCCTGCATTTGCTGGGGTTCACTATCAACGTGCCGAAGTCACACCTGACTCCCTCTCAGAAGCTCCTTTTCATCAGAGCGGTTCTGGACATGACGCAGTTTCGGGCTTATTCTCCCGAGCAGCGAGTCCGGGATATTCGGGCTATGATTCCGATCTTTCAGCCTCTATCCCGGGTTTCGGTCAGAATGACCCTGAGGCTGCTGGGCCTCATAGCCTCCTTCATCCTGCTGGTAGATAATGCCAGGATGCATATGCGGGCTCTGCAGTGGGACCTGCAGTTCCAGTGGGCGCAACATCAGGGGAATCTGTCCCATTGCGTTCAAATCTCGGAGGGCACTGCACAGCGATTGCAGTGGTGCTAACGAACCAGGATTGGGTCAACGGAAGATCCCTCTCCCTTCCCCCACCGGAGTTCACAGTGGTGACAGATGCATCACTTCTGGGGTGGGGCGGCCACATGGGAGAGGCGGAGATCAGAGGCCTCTGGTCTCCGGCGGAGTCCGGGCTCCACATCAACCTTCTGGAGCTCCGGGTGATCCGTCTGGCACTGAAATCATTCCTTCCTTCTGTCCGGGGAAGAGTAGTGCAGGTATTCACGGACAACACCACCGCCATGTGGTACTGCAACAAACAGGGCGGGGTGGGGTCGTGGACCCTATGTCAAGAGGCTCTCCTTCTCTGGACATGGCTGGAACATCTGGGCATATCCCTGGTAGTTCAACACCTGGCAGGTTCACTGAACGCCAGGGCGGACGAACTCAGCCGCAGGTGCATGATGGATCACGAATGGCGTCTTCACTCGGAGGTAGTACAAGGTCTCTTTCGGCAGTGGGGAGAGCCTTGGTTAGATCTATTCGCCACCGAAGAGAACGCGCAATGTCAGCAATTCTGCACATTGGAATTTCCAAGGCGGCACTCGCTAGGCAACGCTTTTCGTCGCAAGTGGGGTTGTGGTCTTCTATATGCCTTTCCGCCTATACCACTTCTGCCCAGAGTGCTGAAGAAGATCAAGCGCGACCGGGCCCAAGTCATTCTCGTGGCTCCGGATTGTGCACGGAGAGTCTGGTATCCCGAGCTGTTACACATGGCCATCGATCCTCTGATCAGACTGCCTCTTCGGGAGGATCTCCTGTCGCAGCAGCAGGGGACGGTCCTCCACCCGAACCTGTCCAGCCTCCATCTCCTTGCGTGGAGATTGAGCGGCGGCAGTTGACGTCATTTGACTTGCCTTCCGAAGTCTGTGATGTTATCTTGGCAGCCAGGCGTCCCTCCACTAAGACGGTATACGCCTAAAGATGGGACAAATTTGTGGCATGGTGCGCAGCACAGGCTGTGGATCCCCTTTCTGCCCCCCTTTCTGAGGTTCTCTTGTTCCTCCTTTATTTAGCCCAGCAGGGCTCTGCTC
Organism: Calotriton arnoldi; assembly: GCA_963921515.1. Taxonomy (NCBI): domain Eukaryota; kingdom Metazoa; phylum Chordata; class Amphibia; order Caudata; family Salamandridae; genus Calotriton; species Calotriton arnoldi. The sequence goes on from CAWUFW010014398.1 coordinate 254,132, forward strand.
TGGGCACTCTTAAGGGCTATCTCTCAGCCATTTCAGCCTTTCTTAGGCTTCCTGATCAGCCTTCCCTTTTCAAGTCCTCTGTTGTAAATCGCTTTCTTAACTTGGTTCTTACTTTTCTTATGTGTGCTCCCTTTGAGCCGCTACATAACTGTCCTCTCAGACTTCTCACTTTGAAGACTGCCTTTCTGGTTACCATGACCTCTGCTCGCAGGTTGAGTGAGCTCCAAGCACTTTCTTCCAAGCCTCCTTTTCTGGCTGTTCAACCGGACAAGGTTGTCCTTCGAACTCGACCCTCTTTTCTTCCTAAAGTGGTTACTTCTTTCCACATTGGTCAAACCATCACTTTGCCCACCTTCTTTCCGCCTACGCATCCTTCTAAGGAGGAAGAGAGGCTCCACCGTCTGGATCCAAAACGTGCGCTTTCCTTTTATTTGGATCGCACCAAACAATTCCGTGTGGATGACCAGCTCTTTGTTGGCTACGTGGGCACCAAAAAAGGTCGGGCCGTGCACAAACGGACCACCTCTAGGTGGGTCGTTTTGTGCATTAAAGCTTGCTACTCTTTGGCAAAGAAGGTGCCTCCAGTGGGATTGTGCGCCCATTCCACCAGGGCGACGGCAGCTACTGCTGCTTTGGGATGGGGAGTCCCCCTCAATGACATCTGTGAGGCAGTTGTATGACGTTACAACGCATGCCATTACAATGCATGCCGTTACAACGCATACCTTTACCCCCGACTTGCTGTTGGGGGTGCACTGGAAGTTGGAATAGTATAATTTACTATTCCAACTCCAGTGTGTGCAACAGTAGGGAAGGTGTTGGAGTTAAATCCAACACCTTCTACCCCCTGCAACAAGCCTTTCGCGTTGTAACGACATGCGTTGTAATGGCATGCGTTGTAACGCTTCCATTGTAAAGGCTGTTTCCCCTGTCAGGCAGCTACGTGGGCATCTCTGCACACGTTCACAAAACACTACTGCCTGGACAGCCAAGTCCGGAGAGACTGCTTTTTTGGCCGTTCAGTTCTCCAGGACTTTCTAGTGTGAACTTAGTTCGCAGACCCACCTCCGGGGTTGGTATTGCTGGGGTATCTATTATAAAGGTAAGGAATCTTTAACTAAATGTCTATTTCAGATGACAAGTTACTTACCTTCGGTAACGATATATCTGTAAGAGACATAGATTAGTTATAGATTCCTTACTGCCCCACCCATCCTCCCCTTTCTGTGAACTGACTTCTAGGGTCAGGGAATCCCTTTCAGGGCCCTGGTTTTGTGCACCAGTGGTCAGTGTCTTGCATGGCTCTGCGCTTCTGGCGTGGGATGTCGTGTAAAAGAACTGACGTCAAAGCGCGAGGGCAGCTTCTAAGTAGCTACCGCGACGTCATCCCGGCGACCACGACACCAACGACGAACGCGGAGCCGACCGACGCCACCTTTCAACACACAGGGGTACTGGTGATGGAAAAAATTCTCCAGATCCAGTCTGACGCCTGGGGGTAATTCTAAAGGTAAGGAATCTATAACTAATCTATGTCTCTTACAGATATATTGTTACAGAAGGTAAGTAACTTGTTCGTTGATGCCAGAAGTGGCTTGTAGTTTTGATTCCCCGCTACTTCCTGGTGCCCAAAAAGGACGGAGGCCTTCATCCTATCCTATCCTAGACCTATGTCCCCTCAACTACTTCCTCAAGAAGGAGAAGTTCAAAATGCTCATGTTAACTCAAGATCTATCTGCTTTTGACCCAGGAGACTGGATAGTATTGTTGGAGTTGCAGGACGCTTATTTCCACATTCCTGTCCTGTATGTCCACCGGCATTACCTGCGGTCCATGGTAGCCCACGAGAATATTCAGTTCACCGTGCTCCCTTTTTTGCCTTACCATTGCCCCTCCAATGTTCCCCAAGGTGATGAAGGGGGCCACAGCTCATCTGCAGAGATAAGGGGTGCCAGTCTTCCCCTATCGGAACATCTGGCTGTTGAAGATGGGCTAGCCCCAGACTTTCATCTCCCACCTCCAGACTATGGCGGACCTTCTGCACTCACTGAGGTTCAACATCAACATGCCGAAGTCACACCTGACAGCCTCTCAGACACTCCCTTTTATTTGAGCTGTTCTGGACACACTGCAGTTTCTGGCTTATCCTCCCGAGCGGCGAGTCCAGGATATTCAGGCTATGACACCGATGTTTCAGCCTCTAGCCTGGATTTCAGGGGGACAGACCCGAGGCTGTTGGGGACTCATGTCCTCCTGCATCCTGTTGGTGACTCATGCCAGATGGCATGTGCAGGCTGTGCAGTGGGACCTAAAGTTTTAATGGGCGCAGCATCAGGGTAGTCTCCCTGACATGGGCTAGATCTCAGAGGGAACTGTAAAGGAGCTGGAGTGGTGGCCCACAAATCGAGATTGGATCAGAGGCAGACCCCTTTCCCTTCCCCCAACCAGATCTCACAGTAGTGACCGATGTCACTCCTGGAATGGGCCAGCCATCTGGGAGAGGTGGAGGTCAGAGGACTTTGTTCTCTGGCGGAAACCGGACTCCACATCAACCTGTGGGAGCTCCGTGCGATCTGGCTAACATTGAAAGCCTTTCTAACCTCCAAGGGAAGGCTTGTATAGGTGTTCAGAGACAACACCATTGCCATGCGGTACTGCAACAAACAGGGAGGGGTGGGGCTTTGGACCCTTTGCCAAGAGGCCCTGCTTTTCTGGACATGGCTGGAACATCAGGTCATATCCCTGGTGGTTTAACACCTGGTGGGCTCTTTGAAGACCAGGGCAGACAAACTTAGCTTTCGATGCCTAGCGGATCACGAATGGCGTCTCCATCCGGAGGTGGCGTTAGGTCTCTTTCACTATTTGGGAGAGCCTTGGTTAGATCTGTTCACCTTCAATTTGGCAGCCAGACGTCCCTCCACCAAGACGGTATATCACTGCTGCTGGGAAAAATGTGTAGAATGGTGTGCAGAAAAAGCCATTGATCCCCTTTCTGCCATCCTTTCTGAGGTTCTACTTTTCATTTTTTCCTTGCTCAGCAGAGTTCTGCTCTGGGCACTCTTAAGGGCTATCTTTCTGCCTTTTCGCAGTTACCTGACCAACCCTCCCTTTTCAAATACCTTATAATACATAGGTTTCTGAAAGGTCTAGTTCACATTTTCCCTCCTTCGCTATTTATTATGCCTCATTGGGACCTTAATCTGGTCTCAACTTTCTTGATGTGTGCTCCTTTCCAGCCTCTCTATAATTGTCTCCTTAGGCTTCTTACGACTAAAACAGCCTCCCTTGTGGCTATAACTTCTGCCCAAAGAGTAAGTGAGCTGCAAGCCTTGTCTTCCGAATCACCTTATATTTCAGTCTATCCTGACAAACTGGCTCTTCACACATGAGCATCCTTTCTCGCATAAGTGGTTACTCCCTTTCATGCAGGCCAGTTCATCACACTGCCTACTTTTTACGCTCCTCAACATCCCTCTAAAGAAGAGGAGAGACTCCACCAGCTGGACCCAAAAAGAGCATTGTCGTTCTACCTTGACCACACATGAAAGTTCTGGGTGGACGACTAACTCTTTGTGGGGTATGTTGGTGCGAAGAAAGGCTGTGCAGAAGCAGACCATCTTCAGATGAGTCATGCTCTGCATTGAAATCTGCTACACAGTGGGCAAGAAGCAACCTACTTAAGGCTTGCAATCTCATTCCAACAGAGCCAAAGCTGCGACCACTGCAGCAGCCCATGGAGTTCCGGTCCTGGATGTCTGCCAGGCAGCAACGTGGGCTTTCTTGCATACATTTACCAAACACTACTGCCTGTACAGTCAGGTCTGTAGGGGTGGGCACTTTGCCCCTTTTGGTCGAACAGGACTTCCTTGAGTAAAATTGGTCTGCATACCCATGGCCGGGGGTGGTATTGCTTGGGTATCTATTCTAAAGTAAGGAATTTGCGGCTAGAAGTCTCTATCAGATGAACAAGTTACTTACCTTCAGTATCGCCTTATCTTGTAGAGACTATTTCTGCTGGATACATCTGCCTGTGGATTTCTCACCTTTTGAATTACCCATCGCGCAGCATTCCACTGAATTTTTTCTCCATAGCTCTCCCACGTCGACGAGGACGTCGCACTGGAACGGCTCCGGTCGCAACCCTGCGCTATATCATCGGAGCCATAAGAAGACCTCGTCGGCGTGCTGACGTCAGTTCCCTTTTGCCCGTGCCGTCGTCAGTTCCCTTTTGCCCGTGCCATCGAGGCGTAACGGTTTTTCCAGGGCTCTCCATTTCTGAGTGTTTCATTGTTACAGGTTCTCCTGAAATTGTAGCAGTGCAATGGCTACTCAGAAGAAATCTGGTTTCAAGCCTTGTAGAGAATGCGGGGGTCATATGTCCATCACGGACCCCCATGATGATTGTCTTTGGTGCCTGTCGTCGGACCACGACGTCGAAGGAAGTTTGTCGTGCTGACTCATGAATCCGAAGGCCCTCAAAGAGAAGAAGGCCAAGCTGTTCATGGCCAGGGCATAGAAGCAGAAGAGGGACAGAAGAAGGACGAGATCGAAGTCCAAGTCACTGACTCCACACACCTCGAAGTCATCGAGAAAGCACAAGAAGAAGTGGCGTCATTGTTCCAGATGTCGTTCTTCTAAAGATAAGTCACCCAAGTCGGGGTCCCCCGGTACTACGGCGTCACAGAAAGGATGAAGTCTCACCTTGTCCTCCGCCTCAGGTGACTCTGGTACACTCTCTGGCTCTGAGATACTCTCCGAGGCCCAGGAAAGCGACGCCTTCACCTCCAGCCACTCTGTCTCCCGCTCCAGTGTCTCCAGCGCTGCAGCCGAAACCAGTCTTACAGCCTCGCGCGGTTCCTGAACAGGCAGTACCGGATCCGTACCCACCCTTTCCGGCTCTAGGTATGGATCCTTCGCATTTCTTGAATGCGATGAATGGCATGTTCGCCAGGGCAGCTAACCCTACTGGTGCACCTGTTGGCCCCATGGGACCACTGTCTTTAAACCTCAGAGTCTTACCACCTCATTTTGGACAGGCACCTTTCATGCAGTTTTTGCCGATGACCCCGGAGGTTGGCCTATCTCGACGCCGAGGTACTCGACGCCGGTGCAATCTCCGGCACTGTCTGGATCCAGTCCGGCACCCTCTCGGCCTCGCCTGGCACCCTCAGCTATCCCTGTGGAGCCTCCATCGACGCCGGCCCCGAAGTCACCGCCGACGCCGATACCCAAGTTGAGATCTAGAAGGGAGGCACAGAGGCTTCTGGAGGAGGAAGAATTCCAGGAGCAACAGGAAGAGGCTGAAGAGGGGGAAATTATTGATCCCATGCAAGAGTTTGAGGGACTACAGGAGGCTAGTGGTTTAGATACGTCTCCGGAGTGGGAACTCTCTTCTCCCAAAGGCCTTCCTTCGCAGGAGGTGTCTTATCACTCAATGATAATGAAGGCGGCGGATTTACTGGACTTGCAGTTGCCTACTGTGGATATGAAGTCAAACATCCTGACAGAGGTCCTTCACTCTCCTTCTGTGACAGAGCCTCTGCTCCCATTTAATGAGGCTTTGACAGACCCCATCTTAGACGTATGGCAGAAGCCTATGTCTGCCCCGTCTGTGTCCAGATCGGGGGCAAGAAGGTACAAAGTAGCGCTTGTGGATCCAGCTTTCTTATCTACGCATCCATCCACTAAGAGCTTGGTAGTTCAGGCATCATGCTCAACAAAACAGTCTTCTGGCTCTTTTCCATCCACGCCTGGACATAGGGAATCCAAGAGGATGGAACAATCAGGAAAGAAGGTGTTTTCCTCAGCCAGTATGGCTTTAATATCGACAAATGCAACATGCCTACTGGGTCGCTACATTCATGCGTTGATGGATTTGGCTAAGGAGGTGATCCTTACACTTCCAGAGGACGTTCAGGGCCACTTTGCGGAGGTTCTGTAGGACACTCAAGCTGCGGCCCGTCAGGTCATTCAATCAGCTTGACACAGCTGAGACTGTTGCTAGGGTGATGGGTACCTCAGTGGCAACTAGGGGGCACGCCTGGCTCAGGGGGTCTGGTTTTTCTCCGGATGTGCAGGCCACCCTTTTGGACTTGCCTTTTGATGGCTCTCGTCTCTTTGGTACCAAAGTGGACTCAGCGCTGCAGCGCTTTAAGGGTAGCAGGGCCACATCTAGATTGTTAGGCATGCAGTCCCAGACTAGAGACTTTGGCTACCGTAGATTTCGAGGGTTTGGCAAGGCTATGCCCTTTCGGGCCCGGTAGCAGCAGCAACAACAGGCGAACCCTCTGTATAGATCATACAGAGGGAAAGGCAGAGGTCACCTGCGAGGCTCAGCTCACCAGCAAGTCTCCTCCTCCTTCTCTCCTGTTCCCCCTACTGGTGCAGCAGGGAAGCAGCTCTAGATCCCCCATCTTAGAGCATGTTGGTCCCGTGGGAAGTCAGGTGTCCCATTTTCTACGAAATTGGAGATCTGTTACATCAGATCTCTGGGTGTTGGATCTCGTAGAAAATGGTTACGCCCTTCCTTTCCGGGAGTTTCCCCCTCCTTTCCCCCCTTGACAGGGCTGGTGCTCGGAGGACCATCTGTTGCTCCTGCAACTAGAGGTTCTGTCTTTACTACACAGAAGGGTGCGTTAGAAGTTGTTCCGGAGCAGGAAAGGGGTCAGGGATGCTACTCCCGGTATTTCCAGATCCCCAAAAAGGACAGGCAATTGAGACCGATCCTAGACCTCAGGGTCTTGAATTTTTACCTCAAACAGGAGAAATTCAAGATGTTGACCCTACCTCAGGTTCTTCTGGCGCTGCAGCAGGAAGACTGGATGGTGTTGATCGATTTACAGGAAGCGTATTTTCATATTCTCATCCTGAAGTCGCATCGGAAGTATCTCCGTTTTAAGGTGGGATCTCAACACTACCAGGTTGCAGTCCTTCCGTTCGGTCTTGCATCCGCACCACGGCTCTTCACGAAGGTGATGGAGGTGGTAGCAGCACATTTCAGAAGATCAGGGATTCCTGTTTTCCCCTATCTGGGTGACTGGCTGCTCAAAGCAAAGTCACCAGAGATGGTGCTGCATCATCTGCAAGTACCAACACGTCTGTTGTTCGACTTGGGTTTTTCGATAAATGTACCCAAATCTCACCTGGTGCCCTCTCAGCGCAACCTGTTCATAGGGGCAGTACTGGACACTACTGTGACTTGTGCTTTCCCACCTCCTCAGAGGATTCTAGACATCCAGGCTATGATTCTGATTTTTCAAGATGGAGCGGCTGTTCCAGTCCTAAAGGTCTTACGCCTGCTCAGTCTGTTTGCTTCTTGCATACTGTTGGTCAACTATGCACGCTGGCACATGAGGGCACTCCAGAGGTGCCTCCGCAGGCAGTGGGTTCAACACAACGGAGATCTCGGGGAGGTGGTCAGAATCTCCAGAGACACTGCAGCGGAGCTGTTGTGGTGGAGCGTTTCGGACAACCTGTCTCAAGGGAGGCCGTTTCCACCTCCTTCTCCGGTGGCCACAGTGATAACGGATGCCTCCACTCTAGTGTGGGGAGCTCATCTGGGGGATCAGGAGGTCAAGGGCCTTTGGTCTCCAGAGGAAAGATTGCTTCACACCAATCTTCTAGAATTGCGGTCGATACGTTGGCTCTCAAGGCTTTTCTTCCCTCCCTTTATGGTCAGTCAGTTCAGGTCCTGACGGACAACACTACCGCAATGTGGTACATAAACGGGGAGGAGTAGGGTTGTATCGTCTCTGCAGAGAGGCTCCGCGACTCTGGTCCCGGGCTCAGGACCATCAGATTTGTATAATTGCAAATCATCTGACCAGGGTGCTGAATGTGCGTGCGGACAGTCTCAGTTGGCAGTAATTGGCCGATCACGAGTGGCATCTTCATTCGGAGCTGGTCCATCACATTTTCAGGATGTGGGGGTTTCCTCGGTTGGACCTGTTTGCCACTCACGAGAACGCGCACTGCTCGTCATTCTGCAGTCTCCAATATCCGATGCGGGGAGCATTGGGGGACGCGTTTCAGCTAGATTGGGGCTCAAAGCTCCTTTACGCAGTCCGCCCCTACCCTTGATTCCTCGAGTTCTGAGGAAAATTCGCCAAGACCGGGTCCAAGTCCTATTGATCGCTCCGGATTGGCCAAAAAGGGTGTGGTTCACAGACCTCCTTTACCTCTCATCGCACCCTCTGCTCCGTCTCCCTTTCAGGGCAGACCTCCTCTCGCAGTCGCTGGGGCAGGTTCTACACACCCACCTCCAGAGCTTGCACCTTCATGCCTGGAGATTGAACGGGGCAACCTGAGTTCTTTATCTCTCCCACCGAATGTGTTGGATGTTATTTTATCAGCCAGAAGACACTCCACCAAATCTGTCTATTCTGGTAGGTGGGCCAAATTTGTTAAATGGTGTGGAGAGAGATCAATAGATCCTTTGCAGGCCCATCTGTCTGATATTCTGAGGTTCTCTCTTGCCCTGGCTCATCAGGGTTGTGCAGTGGCTACTGTTCCATCAATCAATCAATCAAGGTTGGTGAAGTGCACTACTCACACGGGAGGGTCTCAAGGCGCTGAGGGAGGGGGTGCGAGCAGCTCCGTTGGGTTCATTCGAAGAGCCAGGTCTTGAGGTTCTTTCTCAACTGGTGCAGTGTTGGGCTTTGTCGGAGGTTAAGAGGGAGTTCGTTAAGGGCTACTTGGCTGCCTTGTTGGCTTTTCTTTGCTTACCAGACCAACCCTCTTTATTTAAGTCTCCCATAGTCATTAGATTCATTAAGGGTCTCATTAACAAGTTTCCTCCCACTCCATTTATCATGCCTCAGTGGGATTTTAATTTAGTCCTTACTTTCTTGATGGTGTCCCCCTTTGAACTGCTGCATAGTTGTCCATTGAGATTTCTAGCATTTAAGACAGTTTTTCTGATTGCGATTACTTCTGCCAGAGGGGATTAGTGAGCTGCAGGCCCTTAGCTCTAAGCCACCTTTTACCTCAATTCATGCGGATAAGATGGTTCTTAGGACCAGAGCTGCTTTCATGCCTACGGTGGTCACTCCCTTCCACCTAGGGCAATCTATCACTTTACCTACTTCTATCCTCCCCCTCACACTTCAAAGGAGGAGGAGAGACTTCACCCCCTGGACCCTAAGACGGTGGTCAGCTTTTACCTGGACAAGACTAAAGACTTCAGGTTGGACGACCAACTCTTCATCAGATATGTGGGCAAGATGAAGGGCGAGGCTGTCCACAGGAGAACGCTGTCCAGGTGGATCATCCGCTGTATCAAATCTGTTACGCCTTGGCCAAGAAGGAGCCTTCTGAAGGTATTCAAGCTCATTCCACCAGACCTATGTCGTCGTCTTAGGCTTTAGCTAGAGTTGTCCATGTTGTTGACATCTGCAAGGCGGCAACTTGTGCCTCCCTCCACACTTTTGCAAAGCATTACTGCTTAGACTCTAAGGTGAGGAGGGACGGCCACTTTGCGCGTTCTGTGCTGCAAGATTTTGTGGTATAGGTAGGCAGGCACCCTTCTCCGGGAGTGGGACTGCTTGGGGATTCAATTCAAAAGGTGAGGAATCCATAGGCAGATGTATCCATCAGATAAACAAGTTACTTACCTTCGTTAACGCTTTTTCTGGTGGATACAGTATCTGCCTGTGGATTTCTCACTGACCCACCCGCCTCCCCGTTGCCTGCCTGTTTATACTGAAAAAATAATTGCCATGAAATTCATATATTTTATTGTTATTTGATGCTTGTCACTAGGAAATGTCTAACCGGACCCAGCCAGGATGCTTGTTTCCGGTCCCGGGAAAACCTGGCTTGGCAGTTCGGTCTGGACTGTTCCCATGAGGCACAGGGTCAAGACTGATTTGCATATGGCTGGGTCTGAACTGGGGTGGTGAAGTGAGCTAAAGAACAATGATGGATTCAACCCAGATCTGTGACTTAGGGTGAGTGTCTGAAAAGTTTCAGCGCTCCGTCCATCATCTCCTTGTGTTTGCTTTATATTTTAGAATTTCCAGTTTCTTTTCTTGTTTAAATCATATACTGTGCATACTTGAGGAAATGTTGTATACTGTGTATACTTGTGAAATATGGTCAGTTCACTTGTTCGCCTCGAAGGCACGGAAAAAATGGGTGGAACTGCGTGATCACGCCGACGAGGACTTCTTATGGCTCCAATATTGTCGCACAGGGTCGTGAGCGGAGCCGTTCCAATGTGACGTCCTCGTCGATGTGGGAGAACTATGGGGAAAAGTTTCCATGGAATGCTGCGCAAGGGCTAATTCAAAAGGTGAAGAATCCACAGGCAGATGCTGTATCCCCCAGAAAAAGCGTTACCGAAGGTAAGTAACTTGTTCATCTAGCCGCAGATTCCTTACGGATCCACTCATCCCTCTGCTCTCTGAACAGATTTCTAGGGTCACAGTTTTCCACACCAGTGGTCAGTGTTCTTCATGGCTCCGTGCTTCTAGCGTGGAAAGTCGTGAAAAGAAAATGACGGGGTGTCGCCTAAATAGGTGCCGCGGATGTCACCTTCGGCTCGGACCACACCAACGATGCACGCAAAGCAGAACGACCTCACCTACCGGAGCGCAGGGGTACTGCTCATAAAAAAAATCTGAAGTCTGGGAAATTCTAAGGTAAGAAATCTGTGGCTAGATATAGTCTCAACCAGATAAGGCTTCACCAAAGGTAAGTAACATGTTTTACAGGTAAACTTTCTTCTTCCTCTGTGTTCAAAGTGTGGAACTTGGAGGTTTTTCAATAGCTTCTTTATGAATTGATGTTTAGCTTTGTAGAAGCATGCTTATAACTATTGCACATTTTTCTCTTCCAGAATATCCATCTTGTGCAGAAGTGGTTGAGTACCTTGGATAAGAAAGTTGAGCAAAACAGTATTGGTAGCCATGAGGACTACCGAGTGTTTATAAGCGCTGAACCTGCACCAACCCCAGAATCACATATCATTCCTCAAGGACTGCTCGAAAATGCAATTAAAATTACCAATGAGCCACCAACCGGCATGCTTGCTAATTTGCATATGGCTTTGGACCTTTTTAATCAGGTATGTCATTGCAGGTATACTACTGAAAGTGCTCAGAGATGCTAGTGGTCATTACTAGTTTAGCCAGTATGCATGTCACTGTTGGGGTAATGTCTTTGGAAGAAGAAGGTTTGTGCTGAAAGGTTTCAAGACTTATTCAATGCTGTATATATTTCACAATTTTGTAATTTCTACGGGGTAAATTGACAAAATTGTGAGGTTGATAAAGAAGGAGTGATAGCCACCGACAGCCCATGAGAAAGAGTACTGCATTCACAAATACATATATTGAGTATGCAAAAAAGAAGCAGAGAACTCTGGGTAGTTGTCAAGTTTAGGTGGAAAGCAGCTCCAGTATAGAGCACTCTCAACACCAGCGACACTCTAAATTTGCTCACCTCAAATGTCTGGGTTTTCTATCAGTCTTTAAGCATAGGATTAGCACAGTGCCATCCACACTGAGATAGAAAGGGAGAAAGTCTTTTGTCATTTCCACAGCAAAGTCTTTAAGTATAGGATTAGCACAGTGCTATCCATGCTGAGCTGTAAAATGACCAAAGCCCTTTACCACTCCAGGCACAGTATTACAGCTTTGGATTGGTAAAATACCATCCAAGTCATCCTGAAATGAATAAAAGCAACCCCTGACACGTGTTTTGCTCTCATTGGAGCTCTTCAGAGAGGTGTAGCTTTGTCCAGACACAAGGGAGCACCCAGTATAGGTCAAAGCAATACCCTTTCATTTTTTTTGTATTGTTTTGATATATATTGGAGTATACATACATTGGAATTCATTTTGTATAAAGACATCCATCTTATGAGCTGTCGAAAATTCTCTAGGAAGGAAATCATTCTTTTACACCCCTTATTTCCCTAATTGAGCTGTAAGTATTTCAGTGAGCATAAAGATTTTGGATTTGTCAGAAGATGGCAAGTACTTCACAGACATGGACAGAACTTTTATACCAGACTGTAAGAAACTGGGTTTCTGTTGCAGTATCCCCCACTTTTTGCCTGGCTTTTGATGAAACTTTGACTGAGGTGTACTGGGTCTCTGCTGTCCAGGTTCCCAGTATCAGTGTTTTTTCCCCAAAACAGTACCACAATTGGCACAACTTCAGTATTCCTTGTAAACCCCTAGTAAATGGTAACCCCGGTACCTAGGGCATTGGCACTGAAGAGGAACCCCAAGGGTAGCAGCAGGGATTGTGCCACCCTAGGGTCCCCTCACCAAGGCCCTGCACTCTGCCATTGCAGATTGCATGCCTTGGTGCAGACAAAACTGAAGAGTCGACATGGCACCCATCCCTGGGTGACATGCCCAAAAGACACGGCATGTGATATAGATAAGACACCTCTCTAGCCGGCCTTAGCCTTAAGGTAGGGTGCCCTAAAACTCCTGTGCGGGCATATCAGCATGAACAGATATGCTCCTGCAATATCCATGTCAATTCCTGGATGATGCAAGTGACCAGGGAAGCCATAATAAGTACATGGGCTGGACACTCGTCATTACGAGGTCCCCAGCTCCATGATGGCTTTACTGAAGTATGGGATGTTTCGTACCATACATCTCAGCATAATAAACCTGCACTGATTCCAGTGTTATATTTATTTAAAATTGCACACAGAGAACTCCTTAGAGTGAAACCTACCAACCCTTAGTGTGGTCACCGACTGGCCTAAGCCAGCCTGCTACCACCAGACAGTGTTCTGCCCTCATGGGGTGAGTGCCTGTGCGCTCAGAGGTCAAGAACAATGCCTTTCCTGGGTGGAGGTGTTTACACCTCCCCCTGGTCAGGAAGAGCCATCTGTGGTGGGGAGCTTTGAAGGCCTTGCCACCTTTGTAATGCGACCCCAGCCTCTCCTGTTAGGAGCAGGCCTCCTTCCTGTCCTCACCCCCTTTTTACTAGTATTTTAGTGGCATCCCCCGACCCTGAACTTTAGTTCCTGGTGACCTAAGAAGAGCCGGACACTTCAGAGCTGCACCAGCAGAGAAGAATGCCGAGAACTACGGACTTGGCCCCAGCCCTACTGACCTGTCTGCAGCCCTCGACGATCTTGCGCCAAAAGACGACTCGTTCTGCAGCCCAGCCATCTCCAAAACACTGGGAGAACTGCCTGCCTTTGACAAAGATCAAGATCTCCAGAGAACAGTGGATCTGTTCACCAGCAACAACTTTCAAGTAAAGGCCTCTGCGACCTAAAGAAGAGCAAAACCCTGCTCTCGGTTCCACCTCTGCACCCGACGCCTATGGTCGAAGTCCAACTGGCCCACCGGCCCCAGTGAGGTTCCCCAGTGCTCCAGAGACCAAGTCCATCGTGGGTTGACCCCGCCCGGACTCCTCGACGTTGCCTGCAGCCTCTGCACGGAGACACCCTCAACCGCGACCTGCTCCAGTAAACCGTTTCGGACATCAAAAGACCCCTGCACCCGCCAAACCTGGGCCTTGTTGAAGTGGACCAAGGGTGTCCCTAAATCCCCCAGCATCGCAACGTACCTCTCCAGCTGTTGATTTCCTCCAACCAGCCTCCTGGTCTGAGCCTGCAGCCTATTTCCGATTTTGCCTTTCTCTATTGCTTTACATTAGACACCCAATGCTGTGTTGGCACCCTGCACCCGACCGCCCCTGTGCCACTGGTGGTGTAGTGTTTGTGCTGGTTTGGACCCTGCCCAGTGCTTGCTTTAACCCAAAGAGACTGGCTCCCCAAGCTGCTGCTTCTTACCTGTAAGCAGCTTTTGTTCGATTGCCCCATTCTTCATTGAGTTATATTGGGTTCCCGACACCGTATTTGCACCCTGCACCTGGCCGCTCCTGTGCCACTGGTGGTGGACTGTTGGTGCTGAACTGAACCTTGCCCAATACTTAGCTTAACTCAAGAAGACTGGTCTTGTAAGTCGATATACCTATATGTCAACTGAATGGTTTCTTCCTTCCAAAAGGTTAACATTGCAAAGTCTGAGAATTGCAGTGTGTCCACTTTTGATATTGAAATGTATTTCTATTACAAAACGTATTTACCTAAGATGAAGTTCTGTGGTTCTACAAAATAAATATAACCAAAATATTATTTGTATTAATTGGTCTTAGATTTATTCACTGAGTGTGTCTCATTTATGACAATTCTGTGTCCAACAAATGCTTAACACTACCCTCTGATAAGCCTAACTGCTCACCCACACTACCACAAAAGAGAGGATTAGCATTATCAACTTTAGTCACTGGGGATCCATTGGACTCTCTGCACACTATACCTCATTTTGGTGTAGTATTTAGAGAGCCAGCTTCCTACACAGACCAAATAAAAGAATTGGGAAGATCAACAAAAACAGTAATTTCCCCTTCGAAATATTAACTTAATACAGCAAATACAAGAAGAAATAATTTCTAAAATATTTTAGAGCTGTGAAAATTATTCCCAATTGATTCTTAAATCAACCACAGGCAGAATCGCCATGTTAACAAAGATTATAAGGAGGAATACACAAATTCATATTTATGTCCCGGCATCTGGCCCTTCCAAAATCTCAAAACATGAACAAGTAACCAATATTTTTCTTTGAGGAAAGGGGCAAACTTTTGCTCAAAGGAGGGGAGTAGGGTGTCTAAACATATATGTGAATATAGAAGTTCATCCTGGAAGGAAAGTGAGAATATTTAACTCTATTACTTTGCTTTAGAATGAGTGATACTTTAGGAAGGAGAAAGTTAAAAGGAATGTAAAAAGAATATTTTAGTTGTTAAGAAAATCACGAGTCTGCCTTTGAGATAGAGTTAGATTCTATGCATGACTTAGTTGGTCATGACAGGTGTAGTCAGTCTTGTTCCTGGGCAGTGATCTGCTAGCATTCGAGCCTCCACAATTGGCTACTGGTGTACCCCTATAAGTCCTTACTGTATGGTACTGAGTTACCCGGGGCATAGGTACACCTGGGCTCTTCCATGGGCTGCAGCATGTATTCTGCCACCCATGAGAGATCACTCAAACTGTGACTACAGGCCTGACATTGCAGCCTGTGTAAGCTGGTGCTAGCACCATTTATGGCAGATATAAGTTTCCGTATATCTGAGGTCACTACCCTTAAAACCTATAAGTCACCCATAAGGCAGGCCTTTCAATCCTGAAGGCAGGGTGCTGGGTTATAAGTGTGTGGGTGCCCCTGCATGAGACGGACACCCATACAAACCCCGGAGTCAATTTTCCAGGCTTTGTAAGTGTAGCCAGCCATTTTGATACATATAGTGGCCATCCGTCATTACGCAATGGCTAACTGTATAGTGTCTGTGCCTAACTTGGGAATGTTTGGTATCATACCCCAACACCGTTACCGGTGTTGGCCGTATTATTCCATGCACTGGGGGGCTCCACCGGGAAGCCCCCAGTACTCCCGGTATTAGCCTTCCAGGTCTGCCAGCAAGCTAGTTCTGCTGCCGACCCCAGACACGATCTGCGCTGCTTAGCTGAGCTCAAGCAGGGTAAGGTAGAACAATAGGTTGCCTGTCACAGGATGGTGTGACCACCTCCCAGACAGGACTTGGTGTATTGGGCTGGGGTGGAGGCGCTTGCCAACACCACCAGACCGCTTTGAAGGGCACAATTGGAGCCCTCCTTGCATACTCTGGTTTGAGCCAGTTCAGGGAGCCCTTGGCTCCCGCTCTGGCGCAAAACTGGACAAAGGACATGGCAGTACTCTCCCCTCTGTCTAGCCTCTCCTCTGGGAGGGACCCTTGAGTC
This sequence comes from Calotriton arnoldi, assembly GCA_963921515.1. Lineage (NCBI taxonomy): Eukaryota > Metazoa > Chordata > Amphibia > Caudata > Salamandridae > Calotriton > Calotriton arnoldi. Next base: position 269,913 of record CAWUFW010014398.1, read on the forward strand.
GTCCTAACCCCTTTCAAAGGGTATTTAAGAGCTTACCTGTGGGTGGGTCCTCAGATTCGTCGTGGGACAAGACTCAAGCCTGAAACCACGTCACTCTTTGACCGTCTGGACCATGGGTACTCACAAACATTTGCCCAGGGGCCACAAAGTATGGGCTGTGGTGTGACCGAGGGCTGCACTGATGCCAGCAGGGTGGCGGTAGGGAGTCTGGGTGGATGTGTAAGGAGGCCTAAAAAATGTTAAATAAACGGGCAAGCATTTATTTGCAGGTTAACTAAAGTTAAGTGGTGCAGGACACCATCATAGTTACTTCATAACTTAATTTAACTTGCAAATAAATGCTTGCCCGTTTATTTAACATTTTTTCTGAATATTAGTGCCCAGCAAGTAAATGACAGCTCGTGCTGCTGTTCATCAGGGGGACCACATATAAAGGTCAAGAGGGCCGCAAGCGGCCCCTGGGCCGTACTTTGAGTATCACTGGTCTGGACACTTAGACATCGCTGGACTTCTCCTAGAACCGAGACTGCATCACAGAAGACTTCTGCTCCTCCTGGTCTCGCTGTTCTACAAGTCTTCGTCGTCTGTGCTTCATCCCAGATCTTCAACAGACCTGTGGGCATCAAGGGCACTCAAAGTAATCTCCTTTGGAGTGAAGGAGTCACTCCCCTCCATCTGCAGGCACTGCAAGAAAGCTGACCAGTCTGCTGCTCCTGGCATCCCACAGACTTCGAAAGGCTCAGCAACACAGGTGGTGGTTCTGCAACTCCCTTGAGGCCTTGCCTGTCCTCTCTGCAATTTTGAGGCCAATATCCCTCGTCGGAACCGAACCCCTGTGCACCAGATTGACTTGCCATTGCCAAGGCTTGTTAGCTCTTCACTCCAGAGATCTTCGGGCTACAAGAAGCTCCAGCCTCTCTTTCGGTCTTGATCAGCGGCCTCACCACATCCTCTGCACTGTGGGCCTTCATTTTTGGTGAGCTGCTCGAAGTCCTCTTGCGGCTCCTGTGCCTTCGGCCTGGGGGTCCTCCCAAGGGTCTTCTCCTGCTTCAGTGGGTTCCCCTGCTTGCTCGGGCCTGCTCTGACTCTCCTATGTGTGGTGAGTCTCTTGGAGCTTGCTGGTCCCAACGTTGCTCCTTCTTCGCTTTCCACGCCTGTTGCAGCTGCCAAGGCTTGTTGGTGCTCCCGCCGAACACCGACCTCCTGGTTCTTGACTTCTGATGTGGGTCAGCTCTTGTACGGCTCTTGGTCTTCCTCAGCATCGCCTAGTCCTCACAGCTGCAGCGTCAAGGTCACTGTCATCCCTACGGAACCTTCTGACGTCGCTGGGTATTGCTCTTCCATGCCTCCTGGTCACCTGTTAATGGCATAGACTCTGTCCCCTCTGCTTGCAGGTTCTCCTCTTCAATAATCCACCCTTGGATTCCACTGGACTCTTGCACAGTCTTCGCCAGCTGCATTTTTTCTGAAGTCCTCCATTGTGGTCTACGGTGGTTTCCGACGTCACTTGGCACCTTTGCACCCGGCTTCCCTGGTGTAGGTATCCTGGTTCCTGGGGTATCCACGGGTGGGGTGACTCTCCAACCTTCTGTCTTCTACAGGGTTTCTTCAGGGTCCACTGGGAAGGGTCCTTCTTTTTCAAAGCTGCAACTGCAATTATCCTGTTAACTTCTATTGAGTTCACAGCTGTGTTTCCACTCTGCACACAGCCTCCATGGGGTTCCTGGGTACTTACCTTGGGTGGTTCCTTGTGTCCCCATCTCCTCTGAGTATTCTGGTCCAAGTCCCGACTTCGGTCGCAGTTCGCATTCCACTTTTTTAGTATATGGTTTTGTATCCCACTGGAGACCACTGTGAATTATGCTTATCTACCTATTTGCAATTGAAGTATTGTTGTGTATTTGTGTTGATATCTCTGGGTAGGAAATATACCAATGTGTGAGTGAGTGTTGTGTAATAAATAGACTTATTTTTCTATATACACTGTGTGGTTCTTTTTCATTTAACCTACACTACATGATTAGATCTGGTAAAAACAAGCTGCTTAACACTCCTTCAAGATAAGCCTGAAAGCTGCTCTCCACAGCTACCACTTAGATAGCTTTCTATGGTTGTCTATGACCACTAAAATCACCATAAGGGTTGCCTGGATTAGTGCAAGGTGCTTCACTTAAATAAGTCTGCTCCATATACTAATCCAGCCTCCTACAGGCCCCATTTCAAATATCAGGCCCTTCACCCAGTGCTGTCCCCCACACCCTCAAGAAGGCACCCCTCAAATAGCAGCCCCCAATTACAAACTAGACCAAGTGCTAGCAGCCATAGAGCAGTTGCGTGTCACAATGGAAACGTGCTTCAACGCTCTGACCACTGACCTCTGCTTCCTGCGCAATGACCACCGCAAGCTCTCTGACGTGTCTGATGGGGAGAAACAGAGGCTACCCTCCATCCCATCGTGACAGACAACCAACGGATTGTCAGTGAATGATGGAGCCAGATCTGCCAACTACAGGAAAGAGCAGAAGATATAGAAGGCAGATCGCGCAGGAGCAAAATGCGCATTCTGGGTTTACCAGAGCTGGTTGAAAGACGTGACCCCATCCAATATCTCGAGACTTGGTTCAAATCCTTCACTTCAACAGCAGAACTTACCCCTTTCTTTACATTGGAAAGAGCACATTGTGTGCCAACACGCCCCCCCCGTATCTCCTCCCTGGCCAATAGTGGCAAAACTTCTTCACTTCAAGGACCTGGACACCATTCTTAGGGCAGCACGCCATGCAGGTCCGCTCAAGGTGGAAGACAAGGTGATCGTGCCCAGATTACACCAGAGCGGTCCAACAACAAAGATTGTCTTTTCTTGCAGTCAAGCGTTGGCTATGCTTGCAAGGGGTCCAGTGCTCACTTCTCTTTCCGGCTCGCCTCAAGATCATCGCAAATGACACCACTTTCTTTTTCAACTATCCAAAGGATGCCTGGAACTGGACAGAACAACACTATGTTCACGCACCATCGGACCCTACCAAATCCCCCTCCTCCCTGCCTGGGTCGAAACGTTAGAAATTAAATCAACCCCGTACCCGGGAAACCCAGTGTTCATCCATGATAAAGCCCTCGATCATGGAGCAGGTTATTGCGCCTAGGCAACGTGCCTTACTGGCTGCTGAGGACATTGCACCTGCCAGCCCCGCCACAGATGACAAGAAGGGTCCCCACCTCTTCACCACCCACGATGACACTCTCCTCTCTGATGACTCTCGGCAAAGCTCCACGTGCCAACCTGACACGCTAAAGCCAACATCAGACACCCTCATTTGAACCAATTTTGGACTTATTTGCTACTAGGTCATGCTCAAATTGTTAAGCCACGCTGTATGTACACAAACATTTCCCTACTCAGCACACCGCGTTCCGCTAGGGGACACCTTCTCAGGTCTCCCTCCCTTATTCCAACAGGCTTTTGGCCTGGCTAGCACAACAAGATACAAGCCTACACCCTATAACTGAGCTGACCACACCGGCGGGTGCTTCTGTTTACGCCCAAGAGGACATACTTCACCTCTTTTATGCTTTTTACACCAAGCTATATTAGGCCCTGCCTAATCAACCTGAGAACTACGCACGTTCCTTTCTCGTGGATGTTTCCCTACCCTACATCCCACTGCGACTAAACTTGCGCTTGACGTCAAAATAACTACAGAGGAAGTGACACAGGCGATTAGAGACCTAGCCCACAATAGCACCCCGGGACTTGACAACCTACCACTTGAATATTACAGTACTTTCTCTTCACAACTAGCACCCCAACTGACTGCCATATATGACGCGGCACTGACATTAGGCAAACTCCCTAAAACCCTTAAGGAATCACTCCTGGTTTCTAGTCCAAAACTGGGCAGAGACCCAACGCAACCCGCATCATACTGCCCCATTGCTATTTTAGGGGTCGATTGAACTGCGTCCATGGATGCTACCTACAAGCAGCATCCCTAATATTAGACCTGGAGAAGGCTTTTGATTCTCTGGCATGGCCCTATCTTTTCCAGGTCTTGACTCAGCTTGGGGTCGGACCACGTCTCCTTGCATACACACGGCTTCCTTACACCAACCCGACCTCACGAGTACACTTAGGGCGCCTCATTTGTGCCCCCTTCCCATTGAGCAGAGGCATGTGGCAGCGGTGCCCCCTCTCGCCCCTGCTCTTTGCCTTGGCAATGGAGCCTCTTGCCATACGATTACGACGCGAGGGTGATAGCTGGGGTATACCCCTAGAGGACAGGACCCATGCAAGTGTCTCTACTCATTTACTTAAGACGTCACCTCGGACCTTTCCTCTCTCCAACACACACTAGACGAGTTTGCCTTAGCTGCCGGTTTGCAAGTGAACTGGGACAAATCAGCCATTTACCCACTGCATCGCAACCAACCGCCCTGGCCCATATGCTTAGGTACAGCCTCTCTTCTTTGGCAAGCAACAGCTACACGTTACCTAGGCATTCGCCTCTACCACTCTCCAGCGGATATATTTGAGGAGAACCTTCGGTTGACACTATCAGGCATTGAGGCACAAATGCAATTTTGGCGATCCCTGCCGCTGGCTCCAATAGGTAAAATAGTGCTAGCAAAAATGATCATCCTACCCCGCTTCCATTATTACTTTGCTTATCTCCCAGTACTTCCACCTCGCTCATTCTTTAGAGAGCTTGACTCACTGCTGGGCGATCTTCTCTGGGGCAAGGGTTGACGTTGGGTTGCACTTAGCAAACTGCAGCTCCCAATGGACGGGGGTGGGATGGTCGACCCATTATTCAAAGCGTATTATCTGAGTGCACAACTACAATGGTTAACGCGCTGGACAGCCGAGAGGCACATCACAAAGACCTGTGGCGTGGACGGTACCCTGCCCTCTCCAACAATTCACCGCCTCCTTCTGCAAATAACGCCCCCCTCCTCACAACCCCTAAAGGTGACAGTGACATGGGCTTTCATGACTACAATACACTGTACGTCCCTGACAGCCCCAGTATACGCTCCTGCACTTCCCCTAGTTGGACTTCCCAAATTTTCTGGGACTTTCACCTGACGTGACTTAGCCCCCTGGACGGAACGCTCAATCCTCACATCTGGGGACCTGTTTCTTGATGGCCGGCTCCTCACATTCGACCAGTTAGTAGAAGACTATGGGCTGCCCCCAGGGCAATTCCTCATCCACCGGCAACTCACTCACACATGCCGTACCTTATGGAAAACAACGGAATCAGAACCGTTGACACACCCTGTGCTGCAAGCGATTCTCGTGATGGGTTCGGGCTGTCACCTTATTACTTGGTTGTATAAAGCTATCCGTGAGCTACAGATACGCCCCCTAGATGCCCTACAGATCAATTGTTAGGAGGCGTTTGGGCAAGCACTACACAATAAGGAGTGGGAGACTGCCCTCGCATTTCCACAAAAAGTATCCCGTAGCTCACGTTTCAAAAACCTGCAACTCTTCATGCTACACCACACCAACTTCACCTCAGTCCAAATTAATCGCTTGGTCACGCAAGTAAATGGCCATTGCCCGCGCTGTCAGGCTCCAGGCGCTGACCTAGAGCACATGATGTGGTCCTGCCCAGCTCTACACTACTTCTGGAAAACAGTGCATGACACATTGCGACAAGTCACGGAGCTCACTGATATCCAATCATGGGAGGCGTGTTCACTCTGCATCTTCAGGCGGCACAATTCCCATTAAGTGCGCATTCGCTTCGTTTCGCTGGCGCTTTTCCTCACCAAGCATACTCTAACCCTGTACTGGCAATCCTCAGCGACCCCCTCTCTAGTGGCCTGGCAACGCGCTGTCTGCAAGTGGGGTACAGCGGAGGAAGACGCCCTTTGCCACAAGGAGATCCGTGGTCTCCACAAACAGCCCATTTCCACCCACTGGGCCACCCTTCTCTCAGAGCTTCTGCTCCGCAGTAGAAATAACCTCCCCCCTTAGTGGCTGCCATGCATCAAGTAGGTCAGGCAGTACCTGCTGTCCCCCCACTCCTCTTCACTCATCTACAACATGTTATACTACCCCATTCACACTGTCTCGGCCAGCCCTAATGCCGAATGCATTAGCATTCCATGCCGTTTCTCGCAAGATACCACCACATCCCTATCCCTTTCCCCTCCCCCCACTTTCTAAGGTTATAACTCTTCCCTCTTGTTTGTACACTTGACAATCTCTCCTGCAAATACTCAAACATTAGTAATGAACCGTATGATCCTTGCTGTGCTCACCGTATGAATCGCTTAGCTTTGCTCCTTCAGGCATATGAGTTAGGCTCTTACTGAATTCAATTGTCGACTGTACCTCTACTTTATGGTTTGGTTTGTTTAAAAACCCAATAAGGATTTAATTTAAAAAAAACATAGCTCCTGGGTGCCAGTAGACAAGGTAGATATATTATTACAATATACAATACAGAATATACACAGTATATTTAATAACATACCCCAATAAGGTACAAGTTAAAATTACTCCTAATGTAACTAAAAATAACCTACACTATTGACAAGACTGCTCAAGGAGATAAACAACCATTGATAAAGTGCTAGAGCTTAGTCGTCGGCCAGCTCAGGTGCTCGCACTCATAATAGATGCATTGATTGCAGTTGACAACAATAACATCTGATTAAAAGACTGCAGACACACATAACAAAACTCCCAAAACAAGTTAAAACACAGACTACTCAAGGAGATGAAAAGACATTAATAAAGTGCTGTTGCTTAGTCATTGGTAGGCTCGAAATTGCTAACACCCATAGTATATACATTGGTTGACTGGCCGAATTAAATTTAATTAAAAGGCCACTGAGACAAATGAGAAATCATCCAGAACAAGTTAGATCATGAATAAAGTACTTCTCGAAAGGACCCCATGATTTGCCGTAGGCAGATCCCGGCAACTGTATTGCAGACTAAACAGTTAAAAACGGGTAGGTAAAGGCTTCACTAAGGGCCCTAGAATAACAATGATTAATACAAAGTTCTAGTTGCTCTTCAGGATATATATATATATATATATATATGTCATGTGATCAAGGCCGTGTTTGGCCGAAACGCGTCAGGGCGGTTATGGCGGTTGAGAAATAAAATATTTGCAAGCACAAGAATTGGGTTTGTGTCCGTCCTTTCCCAGGAGAAGGGAAGCAACGAAGAACGGCGTAAGCTCTCTCTCTATATATATATATATATATATATATATATATATATATCTGGCAGAAAACAAATTCAGAATCCGTACGCATACACAAAGTCAAAGCGTCCTTCCAGTGTCTTATCGCATGAGCACCAGAAGCAGGTAGAGACAATCTCTTCTGGCCTTCGGAGTGAAAGGACAAAGCAACATAAAATGCATCACAGACTCTTTCCCCCCAAGCTCGCATCCGCAAATAAGTGAGAAACTTCCGCCCTTTTTCCAGGGGCTAGTGTACTGTTTCACCGGCAGAGTGCCTAGTCTGAAGTTAATGTACAGGGATCTTTTATGGGGTGGGTTAAGTATGTCTAGGTATAGTTCAAAAGTGAGGATAGGCTTAAAAATTCAAAGCTGGTCTAGCTTCTTCCTTGATTGATTGATGGAAATATATTGCCAGAACCTTTCTTTTATGACCTTTCCACTATCCGCAGTCATCCTTTTTAGTTCAAACCGACAATCCTCACATCCTATGGCTTGCAAGGCGGTGGCCATGTAGTTGAACCAGGGTAAATTAACTCTCTTAGCTTGCAGGCAGACTTTGTGTAGAATATCCAAATAAGGGGCCTGTTTACGATGGCAGTTGGTTGACCGTTCGATCGCCGTGGTTGAATGAAAGAAATTTGGTATAGCGCAAACAGTTACTCCAGCTAGAGTGTCCTGGTGCTAAGATGGAAAACCGTGCTAGTGTGGACATAGTGGCAGTGTACTAAGCTGGGACGTGGGTCCCTTGCTCACTTTGCCACTGGATTCAAGCTAGCCTGGCTGATGAAGGGTGTTACCCAGAAACCGGTCCCAGGATGCTTGTTTCCGGTTCAGGGAAGACCTGGCTTGGCAGTTCGGGCTAGACTGTTCCCATGAGGCACAGGGTCAAGACTGATTTGCATATAGCTGGGTCTGAACTGAGGTGGCGAAGTGAGCTAAAGAATGATGATGGATTCAACCTAGATCTGTGACTGGGGGTGAGTGTCTGAAAAGTTTCAGCGCTCTGTCCATCATCTCCTTGTGTTCAATTCTTAAATAGCCAGGTTTTGAGATGTTTTTTTAACCTTGCCAGGTCAGCTGATGCTCTCAATGAGGCGGGAAGGCTGTTCCATGTTTTTGCGCTATGATACCCAAAGGATCTTCCCCCTATGGGTGGTAAGCGTAATCTGAAAGAGACACGTTAGTGACAGATTCCCTACCTTAGAATATCCCCAGGCGTCAGGCTGGATCCGGAAAGTTTTTTGCGTAGCAGTACCCTTGCGCGTCGGTAGGCGGCGTCGTGCGGCTCCGCGTCCGTCGTCGGCGTCGTGGTCGCCGGGATGACGTCGCGGGCAGTACTTAGACGCCGCCCCTGCGCGCTGACGTCAGTTCTTCTTTTTCCGCGCCAGTAAGCGCAGATCCGGGAAGAGCAGTGCCCTAGTCAATTTTTGACTATCCTTTTTGTGATTTTTTCACTGTTTCTCCAACGAGTCTTCACGACTCCTAAGGTGTCGTAGGGATGCCCGGCTTTAAGCCCTGCAAGGCCTGTGCTCGCATGATGTCGATCACGGACCCGCATCTCGAGTGTCTCTTCTGTCTCGGCCGATACCACGACACGAAGTCGTGCCCTGACTGCCGGAAACTTCATCCAAAGGCTTTGTGAGAGCGGTCTCGAAAGCTGCTCGAGGTCCGGCAGACGGCTCCGCGCCGCACCAAGCCCCGGTCCCGGGAGAGGTCGAGGGGCCGGACGCGGAGTCCCCACCGTTCGTCGGAATCCAAGTCTTCGCGCTCCTCCGGTAAGTCGAAGCACAAGAAGTCTAAGCGGCGTCATGGCTCTAAGACTTCGCCTCGCCGGTCTCGCGACATGGCTGAGGCCCCAATCAGCACCGTCCCCGCGGCCCCGGACATGCCTGTAGAGCCGCCCCCGAATTACCCGTTCTTTCCGGGGTCGGGGGCGACTCAGGCCAAAATACAGGAATTCCTGTCGGCCATGGCCCGCCTCTTCGGGCCTTCAGGTCCCTCCGGTGTGCCTTCGGGCCCCGCGGGCCCTGATGGGGTTGCCCCGGCGCCGCCGTCGACTCCGGTCCCGGCGCCGCTTGTCCCACCAGCCTTCATCCCGGCCTCGGCTCCGGCCCCGGCCTCGATCCCGGCTCCGGTGGTGCCGCAACCCACATCGGCGCCGGTTGACCTAACCACGCCTCCGCCGACGCCGATGTCCCCGGTGCCGTTCCTGACGCCGTCCGGGGCTCCGGACGACGTCGTTCCCCGGTTCTCTCCGGCTCCGGACATGGAGCCGGACTGACGTCGCCCGACGCCGGTTCCGGCGCCGATGACACCTTGGGTCCCAAATGTCCCTCCTCCTCCATATTTTGAACCAGGTGAGGACCAGGAGAGCTGGGAGGGATCTGAGGACCCTCTCACGCAACAGTGTGAGTTTGACCCGGACTGGGTTGAGGAACTTGGGGATGCCAGTGGTCTAGACACCTCCCCTGACACTGGCATGCTGTCTCTTCCCGTGGCTACGGAGGAGGGGGCTAATTTTGCAACGGTGTTGCGTAGAGCTGCTGGAGCCTTACATCTCCAGTTGCCTACTGTGGCCGTCAGGACTAACCTCCTGACAGAAGTGCTTCAGCCGGCGGCTTCCTCTTCGGAGACTGTGCTGCCGTTTAATGATGCACTCACTGACGTTCTTTTGGGTACCTGGTCCAAACCCACCACAGGGGCTCATGTGGATAGGAACGTGGCCCGACGCCATCGCCCTGCTCCGGGCGACCCCCTGTTTCTCTACCAACATCCCACCCCTGAGAGCTTGGTTGTCCAAGCCTCTGCCTCCCAAACCGCCTTCCCTACCGCCCCTCCGGATAGGGAATCCAAACGCCTGGACCAATATGGGAAGAAGGCTTTTTCTTCCTCCAGTGCTGGCTTGCGGTCCGTCAACACCGCTTGCCTTTTGGGCCGATATACCCACTCCCTGTGGGATTCGGTGGCGGCTGTTTTGCCGCAGTGTTCTGAGGAGGTCCAGACACTGCTTACCCGCGCCATTGCGGAAGGGCGAGATGCGGCTAAATACACCATCCGTTGTGGCCTTGATACCGCCGACTCGCTGGGCAGATCGCTTGCTACGACGGTGGCGCTCCGTCGCCACGCCTGGCTGAGGACAACTGGTTTCTCGGGTGATGTCCAGAATACACTCATGGACATGCCCTTTGATGGAGTCGGTCTCTTTGGTTCAAAGGCAGACCATGCGCTGGAGCGGTTTAAGGACTCACGGGCTACGGCCAAGTCCCTGGGCCTTTCTGTTGTACGCCCTCCGCTCAGCTCTGCTTCGTGGCCACGGAAGGGGCGCCCAGTCACGTCAGATGCCCAGCCACCGGCCCGCACAGCAAGCGTCTACGCGTGGCCGAGGACGTGGATACCGCCGTGGCGGTTCGGGCAACCAGCGTGCGGGTCAGGCCACCACCTCCAACCCGTCCGCGGCCTCCAAGCCCTCCTAGTCCCTCCTTTCCGGTGCACGGCACGCCAGTAGGGGGCAGGGTCCGCCATCACCTTCACCACTGGCGTCCCATCACCTCGGACAGGTGGGTCTTGGACATTGTCCGAAGGGGCTACTCCCTCCCCTTCGAGACCACCCCCAGCCATGCCACCTCAATTCCACCGCATGTCAGGGGATCACTTGGTACTTCTACAGAAGGAAGTCACGGCCCTCTTGGCCAAGAGGGCCATCGAGCATGTTCCGACCCCAGAAGTAGGTCGTGGTTGCTACTCCCACTACTTCCTGGTGCCCAAAAGGACAAGGAGGACATGCGTCCTATCTTGGACCTCCGGAACGTCAATCGCTTCCTCCGGAAGGAGAAGTTCAAGATGCTCACCCTAGCTCAGGTCTTGACTGCCCTCGACCCTGGAGACTGGTTGGTAGCGTTGGACTTGCAGGACGCTTATTTTCACATCCCCGTCCTGCCGGCGTTACCTGCGGTTCACGGTAGGCCTCGAGCATTTTCAGTTCACCGTGCTCCCCTTTGGCCTTACAAGTGCCCCTCGGGTGTTCACGAAAGTGATGGCGGTGGTCGCAGCTCATCTGCGCCGGGCAGGGGTTCCAGTCTTCCACTACCTCGACGACTGGCTGCTGAAGACGGGCTCGTCCCAGGCAGTCGTCTCCCACCTCCAGACTACAGCCGAACTCCTGCACTCGCTGGGGTTCTCCATCAATGTGCCGAAGTCGCATCTGATTCCTTCTCCACAGCTCCTTTTCATCGGAGCAGTTCTTGACACGACGCAGTTTCGGGCCTATCCTCCCGAACGGCGAGTCGGGGATATTCAGGCTATGATTCCGATCTTTCAGCCTTTATCCTGGGTTTCGGTACGGATGACCCTGAGGCTGCTGGGCCTCAAGGCCTCCTGCATCCTGCTGGTCACTCATGCCAGATGGCATATGCGGGCTCTGCAGTGGGATCTGAAGTTCCAGTGGGCGCAGCACCAGGGCAACCTGTCCGATCACGTCCAGATCTCGGAGGGGACTGCAAAACAATTGCAGTGGTGGCTCTCGAACCGGCAGTGGGTCATGGGCAGATCCTCTCCCTTCCCCAGCCAGAGCACACAGTTGTGACGGACGCGTCCCTTCTGGGATGGGGCGGTCACATGGGAGAGGCGGAGATCAGAGGCCTCTGGTCTCCGGCGGAGTCCCAGCTCCATATCAACCTTCTGGAGCTCCGGGCGATCCGACTTGCACTCAAGGCATTCCTTCCCTCTGTCAAAGGGAAGGTAGTGCAGGTGTTCACAGACAACACCACCGCCATGTGGTACTGCAACAAACAAGGCGGGGTGGGGTCTTGGACCCTTTGTCCAGGAGGCTCTGCGCCTCTGGACATGGCTGGAACATCAGGGCATGTTCCTGATGGTTCAACACCTGGCAGGTTCCCTGAACGCCAGGGCGGACGAACTCAGCCGCAGGTGCATGATGGATCACGAATGGCATCTTCACTCGGAAGTGGCGCAAGGACTCTTTCTACAGTGGGGAGAGCCTTGGTTAGATCTATTCGCCACCGAAGAGAACGCGCAATGTCATCAGTTCTGCGCGTTGGAATTTCCAAGGCGGCACTCGCTCTGCGACGCTTTTCGTCACAAGTGGAGTTGCGGTCTATTGTACGCCTTTCCGCCTATACCACTTCTACCCAGAGTGTTGAAGAAGATTCGGCACGACCGGGCCCAAGTCATTCTTGTGGCTCCGGACTGGGCTCGAAGAGTTTGGTATCCCGAGCTACTCAGTATGAGCGTAGATCCCCCGATCCGTCTGCCTCTTCGGGAGGATCTTCTGTCGCAGCAGCAGGGGACGGTCCTCCACCCGAACCTGTCCAGCCTCCACCTGCTTGCGTGGAGATTGAGCGGCGGCAGTTGATTCCTTTCGACTTGCCTCCCGAAGTTTGTGATGTGATTCTGGCAGCCAGGCGTCCCTCCACTAAGGTGGTATACGCCTGCAGGTGGAACAAGTTTGTGGCATGGTGCACAGCAAAGGCTGTGAATCCCCTTTCTGCCCCTCTCTCTGAGGTTCTCCTGTTCCTTCTTTCCCTGGCCCAACAGGGTTCTGCCCTGGGTACCATCAAGGGCTATCTTTGTGCCATCTCTGCCTTCCTCAGGCTTCCTGATCAGCCCTCCCTTTTCAAATCCCCTGTTAACAGGTTTCTAAAAGGCATTACACACCTCTTCCCTCCTGTTCCGTTTGTGATGCCTCAGTGGGACTTGAACTTGGTTCTTACCTTTCTTATGTGCGCTCCCTTTGAGCCTCTACATAACTGTCTTCTTCGTCTTCTGACTCTGAAGACTGCCTTTCTGGTGGCCGTCACCTCCGCTCGGCGGGTGAGTGAGCTCCAGGCTCTATCATGTAAACCTCCCTTTCTGTCTGTCCATCCAGACAAGGTTGTTCTTAGGACGCGTCCGTCCTTCTTGCCAAAGGTGGTTACTGCCTTCCACATTAGGCAGACCATCACTTTGCCCACCTTCTTTCCGCCTCCGCATCCCTCCAGAGAGGAAGAGAGGCTCCACCGTCTGGACCCAAAACGTGCGCTTTCCTTTTACATCGACCGCACACGCCATTTCCGGGTGGATGACCAGCTCTTTGTTGGCTACGTGGGCGCCAAAAAGGTCGGGCGGTGCACAAGAGAACCATCTCCCGCTGGGTAACCTTGTGTATCAAAGCCTGCTATTCTTTGGCTAAGAAGGAGCCTCCTGTTGGGCTGCGTGCCCATTCCACCAGGGCAATGGCTGCTACCACGGCTTTGGGCCGCGGTGTTCCGCTGCGGGATATCTGTCAGGCAGCTACGTGGGCCTCGCTGCACACGTTTACAAAGCATTACTGCCTTGACAGTCAGGTTCTGAGGGACGGCTTCTTTGGCCGTTCTGTCCTCCAGGACTTCCTTGTCTGATCATTGTTCGCAGACCCACCACCGGGGTTGGTATTGCTGGGGTATCTATTCTAAGGTAGGGAATCTGTCACTAAAGTGTCTCTTTCAGATGCACAAGTTACTAACTTGTGTAACGATATATCTGTAAGAGACAGTAGTTAGTGACAGATTCCTTACCGCCCACCCATCCTCCCCGTTCTGCGAACTGATTTCTAGGGTTAAGGACATCCCTTTCAGGGCCCTAGTATTTTTCAGACACCTATGTCAGCTTCTTGCATGGCTCTGCGTTCCTGGCGCGGAAAGTCGTGTACAGAACTGACGTCAGCGCGCAGGGCGGCGTCTAAGTACTGCCCGCGACGTCATCCCGGCGACCACGACGCCGACGACGGACGCGGAGCCGCACGACGCCGCCTACCGACGCGCAAGGGTACTGCTACGCAAAAAACTTTCCGGATCCAGCCTGACGCCTGGGGATATTCTAAGGTAGGGAATCTGTCACTAACTACTGTCTCTTACAGATATATCGTTACACAAGTTAGTAACTTGTGCTTTTAGGGATGTGTGCAAGGTCTGTAGTAGAGGATCTTAAGGACCTAGTTGGAATGTAACGAATAGCGCGCTTCTGAAGGTACTCAGCGCCAAGGCCGTGGAGTGCTTTAAAAAATATCACCATGGCTTTGAACTTAATTCTTTCTTTCATTCGTAGCCAGTGCAGAGATTTAAGAATGGGAGTCATGTGAGCTCTAAGCCTAGGTCTAAGGATCGCTCTGGCTGCTGCGTTCTGCACTACTTGTAGACGCTGACTGAGATAGTCAGGTAGGCCGAGGTAAAGACTATTAGCATAGTCCAGTCTAGATGTCACTAAAGCCTGAACCACGGTCTTCCTTGTGGCACTGGCAGCAGAGGAAGAATTTTTTTTAGCATGTGGAGTATGCCAAAACAGGAGCAATCAGAGTTTGGATCTGGGGGCCCATGGAAAGGCCCACATTTTTAACCCTTTGTTGGGCAGACTGGGGGGGGGGGCAGCTCCATTAGCCACCAGGTGCTCCAGTTACTCACTGCCGGTTGACCCAACAAAATAATCTCAGATATGTCCTGATTGCTTTTTAACTGATTTATTTTTAGCCAGTTAAATATCTTAGTGAGGCAGGATCTGATGCTGTCTCAGACAAAATCTGCTCCTTTTTCACTCTTAAAGATCAGTAGTATATCATTGCCATAGGAGATAATCTTAACTCCATCTTCCTCTACCAAGGATGCTAAAGATGACATATATATTGAAGAGGGTGGGGCTAAGAATGGAGCCCTGTGGTACCCCAAAGTTCAGATTTGGCATGGGAGATGAGAAAGGGGGTGTCCAACTGTCCATATTCTTTCAAAGGTGTCAACCAGGCTAAGGTGGACCCGCCCACGCCCAAGTTCCGCATCCTGGCGAGAAGTCTCTCATGCGGAACCGTATTGAAAGCTGCACAGAGGTCGAGTAGCACAAGAGCTGCCCTGCCACCCTGATCGAGTTTCTCCTTAATGTATTCAGTAACTTCCAATAGGGCTGCTTCGGTACTGTAGTTTAGCCTGAAGCCAGATTGGGAGTTATGCAGCAGGTTATTATTTTCAATATATTCCGAAAGTGCTTTATTTACATGTTTCTCTAAAACCTTCGGGCGCAGAGAGATGGGCCTGTAATTGGTTGGGTCGTTCTGATCTGCAATAGGTTTTTTTAAGAGAGGGCCAATTTCGACCACCGCGTCTGTGAAGTCACCCTCTGCCGTATTACGATGCATGCAGCCCTAAATGCCAACCGTGGTGGTCATACTGTACTCGGAATGAGCCACGGCGGTCGGAGTAGCCGCTGAATGGACCGCGGCAGTCAAAAGCTGTGCCAATAGGGACTCCAAGGTTGTCTGGCCTGTGGTTCCAGTGCGGTGCAAAAGACAAAAATACCCATGTAGTGGCAATCCCTTGTCGACCGTTCCACGACGGTGCCAGACCGCCGTGCATTAGCCAACGCTAAACACTACAACAGTGATCCTCGTTGCAGAAAAAAATGCACAGCTAATGTCCATTGCCAAATTGGACACACCCACAAAGCAAAGTACAAAGCACACCCCATCCCAGACCATGATGCTTTGCCACTACGCAACAGCACAGCCACACACACCACTTGTTGAGTGAGAGAAGACAAGCCTTAAAACAAGTTTCCTTCGCACAAAATCCACACACGTATATAGCACATTTGTCTTAGTCACACCTCGTTTTTAGGTCTCGCCTACGCAGCGCGCATGCGCTGCATAGGAGGGCCTTTAGCCGTCGCTCTGCTCATTTTCAGGCACACACTCGTGCTTGTGGCGGCATCCACCTTGCGGGAGCGAGCAGGGGCGCGCCACAAGCACGAGTGCAGTGCTTGAAAATGAGCAGACTGCGCACACGCACCACTCCCGGGCTCACCTCCTGCTCCCCCTCTCTCTCACACGCATTCCTTGTTTTGTCATCTTGCGGATGACTCATCTCCCCGATTTCCCGGATCTCCTGTGCCGTACCAACACCATCTCACCCCTCCCACTTGCCCGCCCCCATGAAGGAGAAAACTGATTTTCAAAAAATGTTATTCTGTGTTTGAAGTTCTGCTTATCACACTGCTTTTTAGGTCTCGCCTACGCAGCGCGCATGCGCTGTATAGGAAAAAGACCTTTAGCAATCGATTCACTTTTGCAGGTAAAAACGTGCACGCGTTGCATTGCTTTCAATGGCAACGCGTGCACGTTTAGCATTCCCTTGCGGGAGCAAGCTTTCAAACCATCTGTTTGTAATTAACAGATGGTTCCTGCTCGCTCCAGCAAGGGAAACAGGCGCAGGCCCCCTCCTCTTTCCCCTCCCCCTGCTGCCAGCGCGAGCGCGCGGCGCTTGTTTTCTTCTGTCACTACTGCAACTGGCACCATTACTCATGTTAATATGACCGTTAGAACTTGGGCCACTACTATTGTTTTACTACTACTGTCATTAGTGTTACTATTTTTACAATTAGCGCTACTATTTTTCTGTCGCCGATTTCGCTGACACCATTACTACTGTTAATATTACTATTCCTAATTGTATGACTACTACATACGACTACTACTATTACTGCGGTTACTGGTACTTCTGCTGCTCTTTTCGTAGTACTACCACGCAACTAATATTACACAAGTTGTTAATAATGACAACTTTTGTTTTCTATATAGCGCTTGCTATCACACTCGAGGTTTCACAACGCTGCAGTGAATTGCTTCTACGGCATTAGCCTGCATTCCACGGCAGGGCGGTGACAGTGGTTCACCTACCTGGCCGAGGCTCTTGCCCTTCTTGTGCGTGGCTCCGTGGAAGACGCCAGTGGTTCTGTTGGAGACAGCCGGGGTGGGGGGGTGCCCCATCAGGATAGACTTGATGGAATTGTCCTTAGACCTAGTGCTGCCCAGCTGCGAGCCCTCCCCAGGCAGCAGCAGCAGGGTTGACGCCAGCCAGAGGAGCGCCCAGCGCCCTGAGGACCACTCGCTGCCTTCGAGCCGCAGCATGGTCTTCGCCTCGCGGGAGGTCACAGAGCAGAGCGGACAGAGGGAGAAAATAGCTCCTTCGGGACAAGCACGACGCTCACACTGCCCAAGGGGTCCACTCCGCTCGAGGACGGGAGAGCGCCGAAAGTTCTGCGGCCGGGAGCTTAGAACATTCCTACAGCTGCACATGTGCCAGTAGGATAGCACAGCGGGTTGAAGGCTAGATGAAGCGATTACGGCGCATTTGCAGCTTGCAGGTCTAAATTCGAGCCGTCCGACTCAGCTATTCATCTTTCCAACTTGAATCAAATGCGGGCCAATTATGATTGTACGTAAGTGTATATGCAAATATTCTATGTGCAATACTTTCGATGAAACCGCTGTATTAAATATTGTTTTCACAAATGCTGTTCAGGGTGCTGATAAATCTGGGGGCACAGCGTCAATAAGTGTCTTTAGCCAAAAGGAGCACTGCAACTCCTGTGTTTGGCAAACGGGGAAATTCTCCAGAGGTTGAGGTCAATGAATGGAGTCAGACTCTAGGCGCTTTTCCGCCGAAGTTACCCTGCACATTCATCACAGGTCCAAGGGAGATGGTCCACTTTGGATGTCTGCAGAACATATGTGGACAAGATGCAGACTTGGTCTGGGGTCTTCCTCACTGCTGCTGCCCTGGTCCCATCAGACCCATCTCTTTATTTTCCCACATTCTTTTTGTCTTTCTCTCAATCATTTTATCTCAGTTTACTTCTCTGATTTATTCTTCCTTTCTTTCCCTCTCTTTCCTCCCATTCTCATTTTCCCTCCCGCAATCTGTTCATATTCTCTCTATTTCTTCTCCCTTCCCTTCTCTTCCTCTCTGCATAATTGTCACTACTTCACTTTTTTCATTCTCTCTCGCTCTCTGTCAAGTAATAGACTTGGAGAAAATGCAGGAAGAAGTAGGTTTATTCCGTATAAAAAGGAAGCACCACCGGTTACAAAGCTTCCAGCTCCGGCAGGCTCCAGGCAACTGAATCCCTCGGTCCACAGGCCCGATCAGATGCTCTATTCTAGAACCTCATGATCGTGCTGTGAACACGAGGTATTCAAAAGATAACAACACGAGATAAGAACGTGCATGCAAGCACGAGGAAAACAAGAAAGGAACACATAACACACCTTCCCCCTTTATATAAAAGGGAAAAAGGAGAAAAAAAAACAAACATTATTTAACAAATCTGTTGGTGATGAGAGAAACAAAATCAGACATCCAACTAGGTTTTTTCCGTTGGTGTTTTTCTTATTGATTGGTGCAAACATCACTGGTTAAATTACTAGTGCTGGGAACGGGTACAGAAACATCAACGAGATCCTCTTCTCCAAGAAGATCTTGCTGTCTGGATTCAGAAATGCTACTATCATTTTGATATACCTCTTTGTCAGCTTTGAGAACAGCTATTCTGCTTAAGTTCCAAACCTTATTATTGGTAAGTCTTACAGCATTCTTGAGGATATCTTTTATTTCTAAAGGACCCATGAACTGGCTCTCACCTTTTTTAACCTTCCAAGGTTTTTTTACTTTAACAAGCATGCCAACCTTAACATTGGGGTTATGTTTTGCGCTTTTCTTTTGGTCAAAATACTCTTTATTGTTGGCATGAGTTTTGGCAATTCTTTCCTTGACAGATTCTAGATTTAGATTAGATGAGGTGGACGGGACTAACCATGATGGATTACACTTGGTTCTGGGCAGTCTACCTCTCATGATTTCAAAGGGAGAACAACCAGTCATGTCATTACTGGTGGTCCTGTACATCCATACGGTCTTAAAAATTTGTAATTCCCACTTGTCATTGTCCAGACCAGCAGTCTGTATTGTTCTTGAGAACCCTATTAAATCTCTCAATGACACCGTTACCACTGGGATTGTACAAGGACGTGGTACAGTGAAGAATTCCTACTCTTTTGAAATAGTCTTTAGCCTTATTGGATAAAAATTGTACGCCGTTGTCAGTGATGAGGCGCACTGGCAAACCTTCTTCAGTAAAGATTTCATCCAAGAAGGCTAAAACCACATTGGTGTCAACCTTTTCCACAATTTTTACAACTGGCCATCTGGAGAAGGTATCAATAGCAGCAAGGATGAATTTGGAATTAGGGCCGATGGGACCCATGATGTCCATGGCAATAGTACTCCATGGATTATCAGGAATTATATGGTCTCCCATCTTGGGTTTAAGAGTTCTGAGAGATTTGTCAGAATTGGCACAAGTGATACAATTCCTAACTATACGTTCAATGAACATATCCATACCTGGCCACCAAAATACACTGTTAACAGTTTGTTTGGTCCTAACGATGCCACTATGACCTTCGTGACCATGAAGAACAATGTTATGTCTTAATTTGCTCGGGGGAATGGCACGATCACCTCTTCTAAGGATACCATCTATGCATGATAACTCATCTTTAACTTCCCAAAAACCCTAAAAATGGGATCAATGGCTTTTTGTTGGGCCACCCATTCAGAATGTAATTCTCAATTTTCTTTAACACACCATCCTTGGCAAACTCTTCATGCCACACAGTTTGATCAATAGGCATAGAGCCTTCATCATGCAAGAGGGCTATCTGGAATTCGTCCCATTCGTTGTGAATGTCTTCTTTGATGGGCAATGGCATTCTAGACAGAAAGTCGGCAGTGACATTTTCCTTGCCAGGTACAAACACAATAGAATAGATAAAATCTTGAAGACGCATAGACATGCGTGCTATGCGTGCAGAAGCTTTCAGCATACCTTCAGTGGTGAGGAGACGTACCAAAGGTTTGTGGTCACTCCTTATAAGACATTCTTTACCCCAAACATAAACTCTAAAATGCTCCAGGGCCCAAACGACTGCCAAAGTTTCTCTTTCAATAGTAGAATATTTCTCCTCGGCAGTCGTGAGTGCTCTGGAGGCATGAGCTAAAATTTATTCTTTGCTATCATTGAATTTTTGAGTTAACGTAGCTCCTAGTCCCTTGGAGCTTGCATCGGTGGTGATAATACATGTAAGTGAAGGATCAAAACCAGAAAGAGCGGTGGCATCGCATATAGCTTTTTTGACATCAAGAAACTCTGTTTCACAATCATTAGACCATTCAAACTTATTTTTGTTCTTCACTAATTGTCGTATGTTAAAAGTGCGACAAGAGAAGTTTGGAACATACTTAGAATAAAATTCGGTTAATCCAAGGAAGGATCTAACATCATCTTTGGATTTAGGATGTGGTGCAGATTGTATGGCTTCAACCAGATTGGTCTTAGGTTTTATCCCATCTTCACAGAGTTCATGCCCTAGATAAGATACTGATTTTACTTGAAATTTGCATTTGGAGTGTTTTATGGTTAAACCATGGTCATTTAAAACTTTTAGTACACTTTCTAAAGCTGAAGAGTGTTCTTGTTCGTTACATCCAAAAACAAGAATATCATCCTGAAAACAGATGGCATTTTTGCAGTCGCTTAAAATATCTTGCATAACACGCTGAAAAATGGCAGCTGCCGAAGCTAATCCGAAGGGCATTCTGTTAAATCTAAAACACCCAAAGGGGGTGATAAATGCAGTTAAATCTTTACTATTATCGTGCAATTCAATCTGGTGGTACGCTGCAGATAAATCTATTGTTGAGAAAAATTTTGCGCCACCAACGGAAGCTAACATAACAGGAATACGGGGTAAGGGAAATTGATCCACAACAATATTGTTATTAAGATGGCGCAAGTCAATGCATAGCCTAATCTTACCATTGGCACGCCTGGCTACTACTATAGGTGAAACCCACTCTGAGGATTCAATCCTTTCGATGATGCCTTCATTAACAAGGGACTCAAGTTCTTTTTTAACTTCTTCACGCACAGCAATGGGGATATTGTGTGCTTTAAAGACTTTGGGACAAGAACTTTCTTTTAAACGTATCTCATGTTTGAAATCAATAAGTTTACCGATTTCTGTCCTAAACACTCTGGGAAATTTTTTTAACATGAGATCTCCCATGCCATTATGTTGGTCAATTACCATCACAGGTTCTAAGCCATTGGGGTTAAGAATAATATCAAGCTTGCCCTGTTCAAACCAACTAAGGACAGAAGGTCCTTTCTTAGAAACATAGAGCTTAGCGGTGCATTGACGATTTTTAAATCTGAAGACAAGTGTTCTGTAACCAAGAATATCAATTTTTCTCCAGAATAACCTTCTGGGTTAATGTACGCTCTTTCCAAATCTCCTCCTAACCTCTTAGCAAAATGAGATTTCCACACATTCTCATTGACAATAGAATAAGGTGACCCTGAGTCTGCGTACATTTGGATATCAATACCTCCAATAGTCATGTCACAAACAGGTTTTTTTAACAAAAGTATTGTCAATGTTGAGGATGGTAAGTTCAGAATCCTTAATGTTAAGGACAAAGGAATTACTACAATCAGTATTGGGGTCTTCATCTTCACTACTATTGCTTTGTTCAATACAATTGACCTTATTATTTGTATTCCTTCTACAAGCTTTTGTAAAATGTCCAACGACACCACAATTTGAACATTTTTGCTTAATTGCAGGACAGAATTTATAATTGGCCAAATGAGATTTACTGTTACATCTATAGCATCTCCAATTTTCCTTATTATCAAAAGATAGTTTACCTTTAATGGGATTGGACTGTTTTTTTTTTTGGGGGGATTCTTCTCTTTTGTTGATGTGTTTGGTGTGAATTTCAGCAACAGTGGTTTCACTATTATTAGTATCACCTTTAACTTGTTTAGCACTCCTGCAAGACATTTCAGATTTCCTTACAATGGCTAGGATATTTTCAAGATTGGCGTCCCCATTAATCCACAACCGTTCCTGGATAGTAGAGTTGTTGACATGCATCACTACTTGGTCTCTAATAAGCTCTTCTTGAAGAGTGCCAAACTTACAATCAAGAGATAAGGTTTTAAGATTAGAAACATAGCTGTCAATAGACTCATCAATAAGTTGTTTTCTCTGAAAAAAACTTATATCTCGTAATACCTATACATACTTTAGGAGAGAAAAATCGATCAAAATCAGAAATAGCTTTTTCAAATACATTTCTATCCCCCTCACTCTCCGTTCTAGGTAATTGATTAAACGCCTTGAGTCCTTCTGGACCCAAAGAGTGTAAAAATATGCCTTTTTTTTCACCAGCTTTCATTTTACCATTAGTATCTAAAGTTTCAATATAATTTAAAAAATAGGCTTTCCATTCAGTCCAAGGCATGCATGGTGAACTCCCAGCAGCCCAAAAGCATTGTGGAGGAGCCAATGTGTACCCTTGTGCGCACATGGAAATAGAGAAAAAAAAATGAAACGTGCCAAAACAGTAAATGGAAGAAAAAATAAATAAATACAGGGAATTGTTCACTGAGGCAGAAACAACGGAGGATCAGTGTCCGTTCTTCACCCTGTGAAAGGATACAGAGAAAAGTTTATGAAAATCCTGTAGTAATACTCGCTGTGCAAAATCAGTAGATCTCCTTTTGTACGTAGGCCAAAATACGTAGGTTTGAGTAAATTGGTGCCACGCGAAATAAATATGCAGAACAGAAGTGAATGCGCATATGCGGCACGAAGAAAAGCGCACGGTATCCTGGACTGGTTGCTATAGTGACAGGCAGGGAGGCGTAGCGTAGCACGTAGTGCGTGGAGCGTAAGCAGCAAGGTACGTCACAAGCAGACCAGGAGACGAGGAGTTCCAATGTGAGGAAAACGTCACAAACCCTTTTGCAGAAAGAAGACGTCCAGGAGGAACATTCGGTGTAGAATGTTAACAGAGAAACGGTAAGAAAAACTCTGTTCAAATGCTAACAAGCAGTAAGGTTACACGAAGCAGCTAGTCAAATAATCAAATTCTACGCCAGAAATGAACCAATGTTAAATGACGTACAGGATTCCTCAAATTCTTGTAAAAGTAAAGGATACCTGCAATCCAAGTGCTAGTCGAATCGTAGTAGCGCTGTACAGTTCCTCGGCACAAGGCAGAGCAGAGCAGACTCGAAGAGAGAAACAGCGCTGTGTAGAGGGAAACAGCGCTGTCAAGGTGAATCCAAAATGACCGCTCTGCCGAAATTGATGCCAAAAGGGGCGCTGCTTAGAAAATGAAAAACGAAGTGTAAAAGCCAAATTTAAGAAATCCGAGATAATATCCGATTTCTGTATGAAGTAGTTCACACGTGTAGTCCGGTAACGTGATGCTTCCTCCAGCTCGTCGCCAAATTGTCAAGTAATAGACTTGGAGAAAATGCAGGAAGAAGTAGGTTTATTCCGTATAAAAAGGAAGCACCACCGGTTACAAAGCTTCCAGCTCCGGCAGGCTCCAGGCAACTGAATCCCTCGGTCCACAGGCCCGATCAGATGCTCTATTCTAGAACCTCATGATCGTGCTGTGAACACGAGGTATTCAAAAGATAACAACACGAGATAAGAACGTGCATGCAAGCACGAGGAAAACAAGAAAGGAACACATAACACTCTCTCTCTCGTATTTCTTTTCCATCCTTTCAATTTATCTTCCTCTTTAACCTTTCGCTGTCCTCTTTTTTTCTCCTTGTTCTCCTCTCTCCTCTTTTTTATCTTTCCATCTCTTGCACCCTTCTATTTTATTTCCCCTTGTTCTTTTTCTCTATCTTTCTCTTCTTTTTATCTCCCATTTTCTTTCTCTAGTTCCTCCTCCTTTCTACTCCCTCTTTATTTGTCTTTCCTTTTCTCTACTGCACTCTCTGTTCTTTTTCTGTCTTCTCTTCCTCTACCTCTCTTCCTATTTATCCCCCTGCTTCGCTCAGTCTTCTTCTCCTTTCCTCTAGCTGGACTGTGAATATTTCAGTCTTCTCTACATCTCTATAGATAGGTGCTGCGTGTGTGTGCGTGTATGCTAATAGTGTGCAGTATATCAATGTTGTCCTGTACTCCTCTCTATTTCAGCGCACGTTTCTGTTTGTGCCTGTTAGTAGTATCTATCTATCTATCTATCTATCTATCTATCTATCTATCTATCTATCTATCTATGGTTTTTAGTACTTAAAAATGGCAGTCAACAAACAAGCATTGGCATAGCCAATAGGTCTCACCTTTGGGACCTTATAAGTGTTTAGCCATGCAACAGTTGATGTTGTTGCACCAAGGATATTATGCTGCATAACTAAATACTTATAAGGCCCCAAAGGCGAGACCTATTGGCTATGCCAATGCTTGTTTTTCTTTCTTCTAATCTCTTTTATCACTGCCTTTCTCTTTAATCATAATTTAAGTGTGACAATTTACAGTTCGAGATGAAAGAAATGTCATTTGGCTTAGTACAGGCTATGGTACAAATATTTGAACGCCCCAAAGGTATGGTCATTGTATGTTTTTGTAGATACGTGACCGACATAAAAATTATTTCGCAATGTGTTTCATCGTAGATGTCTTTTGTTTTAAAAAGTAATCCGGTTGTGAAAATAAATCACCGTTAGCCTGCTAGTTTCTTGTACAGCACTGCCATCTGCTGGCTATGCTTAGCAGTACTAGTCATTTGAGTAGTGCTCTATTTACCGGACATGTGATTTCTCATCTTGAGTGTTGTTGACAATAAACCGCGCTATTTGTTGTGAGGATGTAATCGTACAAGAAAGAAGAGGGAAAACACAGAAAAGTTATTTTATATCTAATGCTTTGACAATAAATGTATTGCAGAAACGTAATAACATCGATACAATACTAAAATTATTAAATCACAAATACTTCCGACATGATGGTGCGAAAATAATTTTATGAAGAAAGGTAGAACGAAAGAACATTGTCAAAGTAAAACGAAAGAGAAACTTCATTGCAGTGATGTTTTTGAGTTATTCCATGTCGAAAGAAACGTGTCTGCATTTTACATAAATTAATTCGGTTTTAACAGCGCACACTCTCCATCTCCTTAAGACTAGTAAAGTGCCACATGACTTCGTGTCACCAAAGGAAGGCACAGTGGCCCTGTTATGGCTTTTTGTTTAATAGCCAAATGCATTCTGGTAATTGAAGTTGCGATTTCCCTTAATTGATCCAACTGAATTAATGCACCAGAAAACAATTATCTTTAAAAGAAAAGCCCAAGACGGGAGCACTCCCTCCTTGGTGAGTGTCGGTTGAGTGTCCACGGCTCAGCCCCTCCACCATCCCCTTAGACACAGCCGATATCTCAGGAACATTCTTTATTTCCATTAATGATTAGGAATACAACCAATCTGCAAGTGTCCCTGTCCTTGCCTCAGGGCCCAACATGGTCAGCCAGGCACTCCTGCTTGTCCTCAGCCACTTCCTGTACCCTTTTTTGGGGAGTGATCAATGTACTGAGCAGTGGCGGCTCCTCCGCTAAGGCGGCGGAGCGTCACCCCACTGCTATTTGAGCAGTGCAAAAAAGAAAAGAAAAAGATAATAACAGGACGTTATTATCATTTTATTTTTCTATGCGGGAGTCGGGGCAGGGCTGGGTTGTGCGCACTTGGCATGTTCTTCATTGGGCTATGTTGCAGAGCCCCATGGAGAACATGCCTAACTAGGCTCCCAGGCACTGCCTGAGCGTCCAAACAGGACGCTCAGACCAATCACAACACTGCTCCTGCAGCGTCGTGATTGGCTTGGAGAGTCCGGAAGCCTGGGTGCTTCCGGTACTTCCCACAGACCGAGGACGGAGGAGAGGCATGTGGCGGCACAGCGGAGAAGGTATGTTTATTTATTTTTTATCCAACCCTCACACCCTCTCACCCCACAACCCCCGTTCCAAGGCAGCCTCCACTGGTACTGAGGGGTCCAATGGCCTCAAACAACAGGGCCCTACCTCCTATTTGATTTATATGCCTTCTTGTTTGGAAAAACATATACTGCCTAGGTTAAATTGTCCAATTCATTTCTTCAGTCAGTCTGTGCTTGGAGGAAAAATGCTGTGTCGAGGCTTTCGTTGCTTCTGTGGTATCAGGCTTGTTGTTCCTGTTCTTCATGTGATTCCACTTTTGACACCCTTTGCATTTAGTCTTCACTTCTTTCTCTTCTACTTTCTTGTTCTTGTGTTCAAAAGCGGTAAGAGATTTTGAAATGTGATACGTTCTGAGTGATGGATTTTCTGGTGCGAGTAGCCAAGATCATGTTGACTTTCTTCTCCATCAGTTAAGAATTCTATGTCATTTGGAGTTTCAGACTTCCTTTTCTGCAGCTGCTTGGCCAGCACCCAGTTTCCTTCTCTTATGTCTATCTCTTGGGTTCCCAGCAAACAAAGAAGGCGAGTTGAACCAGGGTGACACCTCTCCTAACCAGGAATACGTTTTATTATTTAAAAGGACTCTCACCCACTAGTATCCTCCAGTGGCATGCTTCATCATCAAGTTTTCCACTAGAGCACCTAGTATGTCTGGGTGGGCTTAGACCCCCAAAGGGGGAGTTCTTCTAGGAAGAACGTCCAGTGAGATCTGTATTGGAAGTATGAAATTACCTCAAGTCTCTGGGTAAAACCTTTATTGGGTTTCTGGCGACTTGGGTATGGTTATTTTGGGACCTTATAAGTATTTAGTTATGCAGCACAATATCCTTGGTGCAACAACATCAACTGTTGCATGGCTAAACACTTATAAGGTCCCAAAGGCGAGACCTATTGGCTATGCCAATGCTTGTTGGATTTCTTTTTTCCATTCATGTTTCCTGCACTGTCACCCACTGTCGCATCAATATGTAACCTGCTAAAAATCGACGTTTTTCAGAAACCGAGTTGACAGTGCTGGTGGATGAAATCATTAGAGTTGAGCCACAACTGTTTGGAGCCTAAGTCCGACAAACGTCTGTCAGTAGGAAGAACCAAATGTGGGACAGGATAGTTAACAAAGTTAATGCTGTAGGTACCCTGTGCAAATAGAACGACATCAGGAAGAACTGTCACAACCTCAAGACGAGGGTGAAGAACCTGACCTCCAGGCACCACTTGGAGGCCCAAAAGACTGGCGGTGGTCCTCCCAGGCCACCTACAACTCACACCCTGGGAGGAGAAGGTGCATGCCATTCTGCTTCTGGAGGCCTTGACAGGAATACCTGGGGAATTGGAGTCTGGTAAGCAACACCTCACCAACTGTTACAACAAATCAATGTTAAATTTGCACACATCACTGCTCTTGCTATAGTGTTGTTGATCTGTTCAACAAGAACGCAGTAGCCAATGTATCAGAGATGTGTGAATGTCACTTACAATCACTAGATCTGCACATCAAATCACAATTCTCCATCTCCATACCATCCCACATGTGGTTATGTATTTTGAAAGTGCAGTACTATCAAATCTACATCCCAGGACCATAACAATTTGTAAAGGTACAATAGTATGGGCAACTACAATGATGTAATAGACATGTAAAATTTAGCAATTTTTTAAGTATTGGAAACTTTTACAGAAACGATTACAACTACTATGAGGCCCTGTACTGCTAACTCCCAACAGCAGCCACCTGTGCTCCTTGTCCATACTCAGCTGTTAGCCATGTGATGTCTCCGCTGTACTTCAGCTCACATGCAGCTCCCCAATACTAATGGCTGGGATTCTACAGGTTCTAAAGACTACAACTACCATGAGGCCATGTACTGCTCACTCCCAATTACAGCCACCTGTGTTACTTGTCCATACTCACCTGTTAGCCATGTCTCAGCTGTACTTCAGCTCACATGCAGTTCCCCAATTCTCAAGGCTGGGATTCTACAGATTCTAAAGACTACAACTACTATGAGGCCATGTACTGCTCACTCCCAATTACAGCCACCTGTGTTCCTTGTCCATACTCACCTGTTAGCCATGTCACAACTGATTCCAGGTCAGATGGACTGATCACTCCATACACAATGCTCAGCTCAGACACATGACTGCCTACTCAGCATGAACATACCCTGCTCTCCATAACACAAAAGATTGAGGCCATGAATGACACTTTAGCTAGTATGAACATGTAGTATCATGAAGGCAGTAAGCAGAAATAACTTGTATGAATTGCCTGGTGACCCATTGACACTACACTACACACATGAGTACCTATGATAATCCAACTACCAAGTACTGTTTATCTCTATATAGTACACAAATAGGATTTGGAATGTACCATTACACATGTTCATTCTACGCTGCTTTGGGTTCAAGTTACCTGGAGATGGCATGGCCATCCCACATTCCAACATGAAGCACATCAGCACAGCAAAGGATTAGGCCAAGACCAATTCATGTAATAGATGTCCCCAAATGTACTTTAAACAACTGTAACCCTACGGTGAGAGCTCACTATGTGAACTTCCATCACTTACCTCCTTCCAAGGCCTGAACTCACTACGTACCAAATGATGTTGATGTACACATCACACTTAGCTCACTAACAATGTAATTTGTTTCTGAACAGGTCAATCTGGCACATCGAGCCAGAGTCAAGGCACCGCCCAGACTTCATCCCAACACCTGGATCAAGGCTTCAGTGATGAGGATTCTCCTGGAGCCATGGGCGTGGAGGACCAACCTGATCCATCTTGTGAGCCTGGACACACGGCCACACTGATTCTCTATGTGCCCTCAAATGCACCTTCTACCCCAGCTTCTATACCTCTGCTGAGCTCTGCCCCAACAACCAGTGGTCCTAACACTACTATCCCATGTCCCCCTCCCCCCCTTTCAAGGGGTGAGGAGTGACCACACTCTCACTGAGGAGGGGGGAGCCAGTGGGAGGTTGCAGCCCATTGCAAGGCCACTCACCCATGGGGGCAGGGGTGGTAGGAGGGTAACTGTGGGCCCACAAACTGAGGCCACTGGTGGTCCTGACGCCCAGGCAAACCTCGTCCGAGTCTTGGGTGCCTATGAGGGCACTCAAGGAGTGATTGGTCAGGTACTGGAGGAACTCAGGGAAATGAAGCAGCTGCAGACGTCCATATACCACAGGCTGGAGACACACAACAGCACCATGGGCTAGCTTGTTGGGGTGCTAAAGGATATCAACACCACACTCTGCAGTGCTTTTCCCCCAACAACTACCCCTTCCTGTGGTGCAACTACACCTCGCCTTTCAGCAACTGCGGCGGCCACAGGAAGGGAGCCCCTGCAGGTGAGGAGTCCCAGAGACACCTGACCCTTCCCCAACCCCCCTCCGCCCCCCCACCTCCTACGCCCCCACCCCCCTGCCGTCGTGGGCTGGGACATCCGAGGAAAAATACAGAAGGCCTGTATGGCAATGCACCCACCATCCCCAGGAAGAAGGGTAGCCCCTGATGTCCAACTGTGTGTGCAGCACTTGCATTTTGTTAACTATTCCTGTATAACTTCCTACTCCTGATGGCAGGAGAAAGTTGGACTTTGGACTAAAGACACTGTGACTGATACAACAATGATTTCATCCACCAACACTGTCAACTCCACTCCTTCGTTGTCAGTATTTCTCTGTCTCAAATTGTTGTGGTTATGTGTCATTTCACTTTGTGAACTAGCCTCTGTAGTATCATTCATATATAGCATGTAATGAAGTGATTCCCATGTGACTCACCGTATGAAAGTAATAGCTACTTCTGTTAGAATCACCACGTGGAAGCTGTACAATGTGCAACTCGATAGCACAATCATGTCACCCCAACACAGACATACAAGTGTAAGGCAAAGTGACATCCCTTATTCCATTGTCCAACCTCAGGCTGGCATAGTGTGACAAACAGAGCACAAGCATGCATAACTGAAATACGCTGTTTCAGTGCACACAAATGTTATGTCCAGCCCTCTACAAAACGGTGGGAGGGGCTACATCAGACAATGCCAAATAGGATTGGTACATGAAATTCTGTACATCTCAACAGCTGGAGCTATAACCCAAACCTCACCTAAAAATCCCACATCATTGTACACTAGAATCAAAACACATGGCAGCACAACAGCTACTGAGCACAAGTTCTTTACAAACCAGTGAAGCTGCATCTGTTGGAACGTCACAGACATATGCCAGTGGTGTGCCACAAGCACTATGGCATACACTGATGAGATACATCAACAGCTACATCCAGTGCATACATATTGAGTACTCAGCCAATGTGAAGGGAGACTAGCATGAATCAGCCCTTACAACAACATTGTGGCATAGAACATGATGGCACACACATTTCAGTTGTACCATCACACGTCAGGGAACAAGTCCAATGGAATCCTAGCCACTTTCATCCCATCGCTGTGCAAGCTGGCTTGGTACCGGAGTTGTACACCCAAAGTCTGTGCCTGACAGTTCCAGGAACAATCCAGGTGCACTTCGTACTACGAAACAGCATTGTTACCTTGCTGATGTCACAACTCTGAAATGTCCAAGTGTAGATGACAAGGCAGAGGACCCTAAAACAGACTAACACAAATATATTAGCAATGAAGACATACTTATGACAACATTTACTATCAACTTCTGGAGTACACAGTACATGGGTGAATGTCACCCACACAAAGCAGCATTATCAACGTGTGCATGTCTCAACACCTTCCACAACAACCAGCCGTACACTGAGTTTGGCACGTCTATACATCATTTACATGTATACATCATGGATCTCCTCACAACATCACAATAACACTCACTGTAACTGTCACAGTCATGACATCTAACAGCATACTTGCACTCAAGGGAAGAAGTTGTTCAGCTGTTGACGCATGTCAACTTCTTCCTCTTTGCCACTATCATCATCACTTGTCATTTCAGGGTCCTCACCCGGTGGCTCCTGCTGGTCTCCATCCTCTACGATCAAAGGGATGTTCCTGCGCAATGCGAGTTTGTGGAGCATGAAGCAGGCAACTGTGATCTGACACTCCTTCCTGGGTGAGTAGAGGAGGGCTCCTTCAGACATCTGAACCTGGCGCTCAGGAGCCCAAAAGCCCATTCCACTGGCCGCTGTGTTTTACCATAGGCCTCATTGAAGCGGACTTTCCCTGACGTTGTCGGATTCCTCAGCGGTGCCAACAACCATGGCCTATTGGGATACGCTGAGTCTCCTAGATGGAAGACACACATATGTGCA
This sequence comes from Calotriton arnoldi, assembly GCA_963921515.1. Classification (NCBI taxonomy): domain Eukaryota; kingdom Metazoa; phylum Chordata; class Amphibia; order Caudata; family Salamandridae; genus Calotriton; species Calotriton arnoldi. Next base: position 301,077 of record CAWUFW010014398.1, read on the forward strand.
ATCATGAGTCACACATCAGCAGAACATTGTAAAAGTACATCACATGCACCAAGGTTGAAAACAACATACTCACCAACAAGCCAGGCCCTCTCCGGTTGTAGTTGTGACATCAGCTGCGGTATGGTACTGTTCTACAGTATGAAGGAGTCATGGGCAGAACCTGGGAATTTGGTACAGACGTGTGAGATGTGTACATCAGGTAAACATGCCGCTTCCACGTTAATAGAATAGAAGTACTTCCTGTTCGCTGGTTTGTGGTGGTGTCAAGGCAACATGTGTGCCAATAATAGCTTCTACCACATGTGGTATGCATTCTAATACATAAACGTCAGCTTTCACATTGGCCAATTCTTGTCGTCTGGGGAACTGAATGTAGCTTTCCAGGTGTTTCAGCAGTGCATTAAGCACATCTCGTAGCACCAAACTGAACATAGGCTGTGACATTCCTCCTGATATAGCCAACGTGTACTCAATCAATCAATCACAGAATTTGTAAAGCGCACTACTTACCCGCGAGGGTCTCAAGGCGCTGGGGAGAAAAAAGGGGGGGGGGTGCTGCTACTGGTCTAACAACCAGGTCTTGAGTAGCCTCCTGAAGGTCAGCAGGTCTTGGGTCTGTCGTAGGCTTAGTGGAAGGGTGTTCCAGGTCTTGGCGGCGAGGTGGGAGAAGGATCTGCCGCCGGTGGTAGTTCTTCGAATGCGAGGGACGGTGGCGAGGGAGAGGTCGGCGGAGCGGAGTTGGCGGTTGGGGACGTAGAAGAGGAGTCGTCTGTTGAGGTAGGCTGGGCCAGTCTTGTGGAGTGCCTTGTGTGCGTGGATGAGGAGTTTGAAGGAGATTCTCCTGTCGACGGGGAGCCAGTGCAGGTTCCTCAGGTGGGGGGTGATGTGGCTGTGGCGTGGTACATCGAGGATCAGGCGTGCGGAGGCGTTTTGTATGCGTTGCAGTCGCTTGATGAGCTTGGCCGGGGCTCCCGCGTAGGGCGTTCCCATAGTCAAGTCTGCTACTGACGAGGGCCTGGGTGACTGTTCTTCTTGTATCTGTCGGGATCCACCTGTAGATCTTGCGAAGCATGCGGAGGGTGTTGAAGCAGGAGGAGGAGACTGCGTTGACTTGCTTGGCCATGGAGAGCGTTGAGTCGAGGATGACTCCCAGGTTGCGTGCGTGGTCGGTGGGTGTCGGGGCTGCTCCCAGCGTCGTTGGCCACCAGGAGTCGTCCCAGGCTGAGGGGTTGGAGCCGAGGATGAGGACCTCTGTCTTCTCCGTGTTCAGTTTTAGTCGGCTGATCTTCATCCAATCGGCGACGGCCTTCATTCCTTCATGGAGGTTGGATTTGGCGGCGAGGCCAGGAAATGCAGTGATGCCATGATTTTCACCATTGGTGTCAGTGATGTGGTATAGGTCCTTCAAGGGCACAAATCAGGCTCCAACTGGGCACAAAGATCTTGTATCGTCTGCCGGTTGAGACAAAAGTTTCTTATGACGTCTCTTTCCTCCATAGTATTTAGGTCAAGAGAAGGCCAGTATACAGGAGGCAGTCGCCTCCTCCCTCTGACAGGGTACCTATGTGTGGAGTGTACACACGTCATTGGTCACAGTGCCCACACTAACACATACCTGGACACAGCCAAATGTGTTGTTCACATGCCTGCCTGCATAAGTGAGCAGTGCACAGCATCTCCCATCATAACTGTATAGCATAACATAGCATACATCGCAACTTCTTGTATGAGGAAAGTGATGTCTTACAATCAACTGGATCATACATTTACCCTGTTGGCTACTGTTGTCTGAGAGGAGATTCAAGGCAGTAAACATCCTAGAGAACAACACTGACTCTCCAGAGAACTACAGGAGTCCACTGGGAAAAATCAGAACGACTGCCATTACTGCAGTCTCCACCCATCCACCCTAGTCAATTTTTGACTACATTTTTGGTGAATTTTTTCACTGTTTCTTTTTGAGTCTTCTCGACTCCTAGGTGTCGGTAGGGATGCCCGGCTTCAAGCCATGCGGTGCCTGTGGTCGAATGATGTCGATCACAGACTCGCACTTAGAGTGTCTCTACTGTCTCGGCCGAGACCACGACACGAAGTCGTGCCCTGACTGCCGGAAACTTCACCCGAAGGCTTTGCGAGAGCGGTCTCGAAAGCTCCTGGAGGTCCGGCAGTCGGCTCCGCGCCGCACCAAGCCCCGGTCCCGTGAGAGGTCGAGGGGCCGGTCGCGGAGCCCCCGCCGGTCGTCTGAGTCCAAGTCTTCGCGCTCCTCGGGTAAGTCGAAGCACAAGAAGTCTAAGAAGCACCATCGCTCTAAGACTTCGCCTCGCCGGTCTTGCGACTCGGCTGAGGCCACTGTCGGCACCGTCCCCGCGGCTCCGGATGTGCCTGTGGCGCCGCCCCCGCATTACCCGTCCTTCCCGGGTTCGGGGGCGACTCCGGCCGAGATAAAGGAATTCCTGTCGGCCATGACCCGCCTCTTCGGGCCTCAAGGTCCCTCCGGTGCGCCTTCGGGCCCCGCGGGCCCTGATGGGGTTGCTCCGGCATCGCCGACGACTCCGGTCCCGGCGTCGCCTGTCCCGCCAGCCTTGATCCCGGCTCCAGCCCCGGCCTCGATCCCGGCTCCGGTGGTACCGCAACCCCGATCAACGCCGGTTGACCTAACCATGCCTCCGCCGGCGCCGATCTCCCCGGTGCCGTTCCCGACGCCGCCCGGGGCTCCGGGCGGCGTCGTTCCCCGGTTCTCTCCGGTTCCGGACATGGAGCCGGACCGACGTCGCTCGACGCCGGCTCCGATGAGACCTTGGGTCCCAGATGTCCCTCCTCCTCCATATTTTGAACCAGAGGAGGACCAGGAGAGCTGGGAGGGGTCGGAAGACCCTCTCACACAGCAGTGTGAGTATGATCAGGACTGGGCAGAGGAACTTGGGGATGCCAGTGGTCTAGACACTTCCCCTGACACTGGCATGCTGTCTCCTCCTGTGGCTACGGAGGAGGGAGCAAATTTCGCAACGGTGTTGCGTAGAGCAGCTGGAGCCTTGCACCTCCAATTGCCTACTGTGGCTGTCAGGACTAATCTCCTGACCGAAGTGCTTCAGCCGGCAGCTTCCTCTTCGGAGACTGTGCTGCCGTTTAATGATGCACTGTCTGACGTTCTTTTGGGCACCTGGTCCAAGCCCACCACAGGGGCTCCTGTGGATAGGAACGTGGCCCGACGCCATCGCCCTGCTCCGGGCGACCCCTTGTTTCTCTCTCAACATCCCACCCCCGAGAGCTTGGTTGTCCAAGCCTCTGCCTCCCAAACCGCCTTCCCTACCGCCCCTCCGGATAGGGAATCCAAACGCCTGGACCAATTTGGGAAGAAGGCTTTTTCTTCCTCAAGTGCTGGCTTGCGGTCCGTCAACACCGCTTGCCTTTTGGGCCGATATACCCACTCCCTGTGGGATTCGGTGGCGACTGTTTTGCCCCAGTGTTCTGAGGAGGTCCAGACACTGCTTACCCGCACCATTGCGGAAGGTAGAGATGCGGCTAAATGCACCATACGTTGTGGCCTTGATACCGCCGACTCGCTGGGCAGATCGCTTGCAACGACGGTGGCGCTGCGTCGCCACGCCAGGCTGAGAACAACTGGTTTCTCGGGTGATGTCCAGAATACACTCATGGACATGCCCTTTGATGGAGTCGGTCTTTTTGGTTCCAAAGCAGACCATGCGCTGGAGCGTTTTAAGGACTCACGGGCTACTGCCAAGTCCCTGGGCCTTTCTGTTGTGCGCCCTCCGCTAACCTCTGCTTTTCGCCCCTTTCGTGGCCACGGAAGGGGCGCCCAGTCACGTTCGCAGCCCAGCCACCGGATCGCGCAGCAAGCGTCTTCGCGTGGCCGGGGACGTGGCTACCGCCGTGGCGGTTCGGGCAACCAGCGTGCGGGTCAGGCCACCACCTCCGCCCCGTCCGCGGCCTCCAAGCCCTCCTAGTCCCTCCTTTCAGGTGCACAGCACGCCAGTAGGGGGCAGGGTCAGCCATCACCTTCTCCACTGGCGTGCCATCACCTCGGATAGGTGGGTCTTGGACATTGTCCGAAGGGGCTACTCCCTCCCCTTCGAGACCACCCCCCCAGCCATGTCACCTCAATTCCACCGCATGTCAGAGGATCACTTGGTGCTTCTGCAGAAGGAAGTCACGGCCCTCTTGGCGAAGAGGGCCATCGAGCATGTTCCGACCACAGAAGTAGGACGTGGTTGCTACTCCCACTACTTTCTGGTGCCCAAAAAGGACAAGGAGGACATGTGTCCTACCTTGGACCTCCGGAACGTCAATCGCTTCCTCCGGAAGGAGAAGTTCAAGATGCTCACCCTAGCTCAGGTCTTGACTGCCCTCGACCCTGGAGACTGGTTGTTAGCATTGGACTTGCAGGACGCTTATTTTCACATCCCCGTCCTGCCGGCCCACCGGCGTTACCTTCGGTTCACGGTAGGCCTCGAGCATTTTCAGTTCACCGTGCTCCCCTTTGGCCTTACAAGTGCCCCTCGGGTGTTCACGAAAGTGATGGCGGTGGTCGCAGCTCATCTGCGCCGGGCAGGGGTTCCAGTCTTCCCCTACCTCGACGACTGGCTGCTGAAGGCGGGCTCGTCCCAGGCAGTCGTCTCTCACCTCCAGACTACGGCCGAACTCCTGCACTCGCTGGGGTTCTCCATCAATGTGCCGAGTCGCATCTGATTCCTTCTCCACAGCTCCTTTTCATCGGAGCAGTTCTGGACACGACGCAGTTTCGGGCCTATCCTCCCGAACGGCGAGTCCGGGATATTCAGGCTATGATTCCGATCTTTCAGCCTTTATCCTGGGTTTCGGCACGGATGACCCTGAGGCTGCTGGGCCTCATGGCCTCCTGCATCCTGCTGGTCGATCATGCCAGATGGCATATGCGGGCTCTGCAGTGGGACCTGAAGTTCCAGTGGGCGCAGCACCAGGGCAATCTGTCCGATCACGTTCAGATCTCGGAGGGGACTGCAAGACAGTTGCAGTGGTGGCTCTCGAACCGGCAATGGGTCATGGGCAGATCCCTCTCCCTTCCCCAGCCAGAGCACACAGTTGTGACGGACGCGTCCCTTCTGGGATGGGGCGGTCACATGGGAGAGGCGGAGATCAGAGGCCTCTGGTCTCCGGCGGAGTCCCGGCTCCATATCAACCTTCTGGAGCTCCAGGCGATCCGACTTGCACTCAAGGCATTCCTTCCCTCTGTCAAAGGGAAAGTAGTGCAGGTGTTCACAGACAACACCACCGCCATGTGGTACTGCAACAAGCAAGGCGGGGTGGGGTCGTGGACCCTATGTCAGGAGGCTCTGCGCCTCTGGACATGGCTGGAACATCAGGGCATTTTCCTGATGGTTCAACACCTGGCAGGTTCCCTAAACGCCAGGGCGGACGAACTCAGCCGCAGGTGCATGATGGATCACGAATGGCGTCTTCACTCGGAAGTGGCGCAAGGACTCTTTCTACAGTGGGGAGAGCCTTGGTTAGATCTATTCGCCACCGAAGAGAACGCGCAATGTCATCAGTTCTGCGCGTTGGAATTTCCAAGGCAGCACTCGCTCGGCGACGCTTTTCGTCGCGAGTGGAGTTGCGGTCTGTTGTACGCTTTTCCGCCTATACCACTTCTACCCAGAGTGTTGAAGAAGATTCGGCGCGACCGGGCCCAAGTCATCCTTGTGGCTCCGGACTGGGCTCGAAGAGTTTGGTATCCCGAGCTACTCCGTATGAGCGTCGATCCCCCGATCCGTCTGCCTCTTCGGGAGGATCTTCTGTCGCAGCAGCAGGGGACGGTCCTCCACCCGAACCTGTCCAGCCTCCACCTGCTTGCGTGGAGATTGAGCGGCGGCAGTTGATTCCTTTCGACTTGCCTCCCGAAGTTTGTGATGTGATTCTGGCAGCCAGGCGTCCCTCCACTAAGGTGGTATACGCCTGCAGGTGGAACAAGTTTGTGGCATGGTGCACGGCAAAGGCTGTGAACCCCCTTTCTGCCCCTCTTTCTGAGGTTCTTCTGTTCCTTCTTTCCCTGGCCCAACAGGGTTCTGCCCTGGGTACCATCAAGGGCTATCTTTGTGCCATCTCGGCCTTCCTCAGGCTTCCTGATCAGCCCTCCTTTTCAAGTCCCCTGTTGTTAACAGGTTTCTAAAAGGCATTACACACCTCTTCCCTCCTGTTCCGTTTGTGATGCCTCAGTGGGACTTGAACTTGGTTCTTACCTTTCTTATGTGCGCTCCCTTTGAGCCTCTACATAACTGTCCTCTTCGTCTTCTGACTCTGAAGACAGCCTTTCTGGTGGCCATCACCTCCGCTCGGCGGGTGAGTGAGCTCCAGGCTCTTTCATGCAAACCTCCCTTTCTGTCTGTCCATCCAGACAAGGTTGTTCTTAGGACGCGTCCGTCCTTCTTGCCAAAGGTGGTTACTGCCTTCCACATTGGGCAGACCATCACTTTGCCCACCTTCTTTCCGCCTCCGCATCCTTCCAGAGAGGAAGAGAGGCTCCACCGTCTGGACCCAAAACGTGCGCTTTCCTTTTATATCAACCGCACACAACACTTCCGGGTGGATGACCAGCTCTTTGTTGGCTACGTGGGCGCCAAAAAGGTCGGGCGGTGCACAAGAGAACCATCTCCCGCTGGGTAACCTTGTGTTTCAAAGCCTGCTATTCTTTGGCTAAGAAGGAGCCTCCTGTTGGGCTGCGTGCCCATTCCACCAGGGCAACGGCTGCTACCACGGCTTTAGGCCGCGGTGTTCCGCTGCAGGATATCTGTCAGGCAGCTACGTGGGCCTCGCTGCACACATTTACAAAGCATTACTGCCTTGACAGTCCGGTCCGGAGGGACGGCTTCTTTGGCCGTTCTGTCCTCCGGGACTTCCTTGTCTGATCTTTGTTCGCAGACCCACCACCGGGGTTGGTATTGCTGGGGTATCTATTCTAAGGTAAGGAATCTGTCACTAACGTGTCTCTTTCAGATGCACAAGTTACTAACTTCTGTAAAGATATATCTGTAAGAGACAGTAGTTAGTGACAGATTCCTTACCGCCCCACCCATCCTCCCCGTTCTGCAAACTGATTTCTAGGGTTAAGGACATCCCTTTCAGGGCCCTAGTATTTTTCAGACACCTATGTCAGCTTCTTGCATGGCTCTGCGTTCCTGGCGCGGAAAGTCGTGTACAGAACTGACGTCAGCGCGCAGGGGCGGCGTCTAAGTACTGCCCGCGACGTCATCCCGGCGATTACGACGCCGACAACGGACGCGGAGCCGCACGACGCCGCCTACCGACGCGCAAGGGTACTGCTACGCAAAAACTTTCCGGATCCAGCCTGACGCCTGGGGATATTCTAAGGTAAGGAATCTGTCACTAACTACTGTCTCTTACAGATATATCGTTACACAAGTTAGTAACTTGTGCTTTAACCCCGCAGAAAGAGGAGAGATCATTATGATCCGCAGGGTTGGCTGGATTGGCCCCTCCAGGAAAAACATTGCTGGGGACTGTATTATAGTCAAGTTAGGCACCCTGAATGTGTAAGGAGGCTACTGAATTTACAGATGCAGGGCCAACAAATGGCTCAAAGATTGTTACACTGCCCCTGGGCTGCTTCTATTAACTGTTTGAAGAAATACTTCATCAGCCGGCCTTGGGATGCCAGCCACAGTCTGTGTGGGGACTGACATGCGAAAACAGATTTGCAGTTCTATCGGACTACGATGAGGTGGAATGACTGACAGCCCTAAAGGAGCAGGAATTAGCAATAGGGAGTTGGACCATAACTCAAGGAATTTCAAACGTAACCATCGAGGCCATAGGAGTGATGCTAACATGTGTAGCGCGGGGGAGCATGCTGAGTATGATGGCCCTATTGTTACCCCAGAAAATACTCTGAATATGACCCACACGCAGATTTCTGGGAGCACCACTTTAACTCCTGTCTCTTTGCCTTTATCTATTCAGAATTAGTATCTTAAAAATATTGAGTTGGATTGTGGCGGGACTCCGCTGTAAGATATCATTACATTATTGGCAAAGGTTTGTTAAATTGTATGACATTATTTTTATTGCAGGAAACTTGAGTAACTAGCCCTATAGATTTTAAAGGCTACAGGTGTTTTAGCATTCCAGCCGTACCGTCCTGTTCCGGTCGTGTCTCGGGCGGGCTGTCTATTTGGTTTAATCTTTCGGTTGGTGGTTCTACAATAGAGGTTAAAACACCTGGAACTGATTTTCAAGCAGTCATGCATAGGGTGGTTTTGACTTTGTTGTTTATTAACTTTTATAATAATGATTTTTTTTAATGTTCCCAGCCAAAAATGTCCCAGCAGGGTAAGCAATTAAATCTCTGCTTGGGGGGAGATTTTAACGCTAGATTGTCATGCCAGCAGTCGGAGAGAGGGTTAATGGCTTATAGTAGAGCAGGGTAAAGAGTTGTAGTCTTTTGTTGCCACTTCTGTTTTGCATAGCGTTTTGGAGGGTAATGGGAAAGACATACTTGGATTGACTACCTATAGGGGTAAAAATTGCTTTTCTATTATTGATTATATTTTCATTTCCCACAGTTTAAAGCACTTATTGATACATGGCAAAATTGTTGCAACAAATTTTGGCTACCATATCCAAATTGAGGAAACTCTGGCAGCATCTCATAGAGAGCCACATCCAAAAGTTCCATGCCATATCAACTTAATACCTACCATGGATAATTTACGGCTGCGCTGGAAGCTGCCTTATCCCCCATCACTTAATAGGGTAATAGCTGAGAATTTGCAGATGGTTATGGACTGCCTATCTGATGACAATAATAGTGAAATAATAGTCCCCTCTTTCAGGGACCTATGCAATAAAATTAGATCCTTGTTAGTAATATCTGAAAAATTGGTCCACCAGAGCCATCGCTGGTTTGATAATAAATGCTCTTTGGCAAATCGGAGATTAAGAAGAGCCTTAAACACAGAGCCCCGAGACCGTACATTAGTGACTCCCCTACGAAAGACTTGTATAGCAGTCACAAGTAAAAGAAGGAATGAAGTGATCACACAGCAATCACACAGCAATGGCTCCTATTAACTGACACAGCTAGCCCAACAGATAGTGAAACATTTTGGGAAGCGGTTTCTGTCATGATCTCCCTCGATCAGAGTGGAACAACGGTTAGCTGTCACAACTGGAGAAGAGTGGGTGGTACATTTCACAGATGTATATACAGATGATAACTCCACTTCGCAGGAATGGCAAGGGAATGTCCCGCCCCATTTGATAATTTCTTAATGGAAGTTAGGACTGCCATTCAGGAAAGTGCAGGAGGAAAAGCATCGGTCCCAATGGTGTCCCTATTGACATCATCAAATGTAATGTAAATCTGTGGGCTCCATTGCTGACAAATGTGTATAATTGCCTGAACTATTCCCTGATTCCCCATTCTTGGGCTTCTTTGGTTATTGTTCCCATTGTTAAAAAGGGAAATAGGGCAGAGCCTAAATGCTACCGCCCTATTTCCCTGTTTGATGTCCCGGCTAAAATCATCCCCTTTGGTTTTGCTATGTTCGCCCTAAGTTGGCAGGGTATGCCCAGACGTGGGTCCCTTGCTCACTTTGCCACTGGATTCAAGATAGCCTGGCTGATGACGGCTGTAAGCCAGAAACCGGTCCCAGGATGCTTGTTTCCGGTCCAGGGAAGACATGGCTTGGCAGTTCGGGCTGGACTGTTCCCATGAGGCACAGGGTCAGACTGATTTGCATATGGCCATGTCTGAACTGGGGTGGCGGAGTGAGCTAAAGAATGATGATGGATTAAACCCAGATCAGTTGACTGGGGGTGAGTGCTTGCAATGTTCAACACTCCGTCCATCATCCCCTTTGGTTTTGCTATGTTACGCCCTAAGTTGGCAGGGTATGCCCAGACGTGGGTCCCTTGCTCACTTTGCCACTGGATTCAAGATAGCCTGGCTGATGACGGCTGTAAGCCAGAAACCGGTCCCAGGATGCTTGTTTCCGGTCCAGGGAAGACATGGCTTGGCAGTTCGGGCTGGACTGTTCCCATGAGGCACAGGGTCAGACTGATTTGCATATGGCCATGTCTGAACTGGGGTGGCGGAGTGAGCTAAAGAATGATGATGGATTAAACCCAGATCAGTTGACTGGGGGTGAGTGCTTGCAATGTTCAACACTCCGTCCATCATCCCCTTTGGTTTTGCTATGTTCGCCCTAAGTTGGCAGGGTATGCCCAGACGTGGGTCCCTTGCTCACTTTGCCACTGGATTCAAGATAGCCTGGCTGATGACGGCTGTAAGCCAGAAACCGGTCCCAGGATGCTTGTTTCCGGTCCAGGGAAGACATGGCTTGGCAGTTCGGGCTGGACTGTTCCCATGAGGCACAGGGTCAGACTGATTTGCATATGGCCATATCTGAAAGAGACACGTTAGTGATAGATTCCTTACCTTAGAATATCCCCAGGCGTCAGGCTGGATCCGGAAAAGTTTTGCGTAGCAGTACCCTTGCGCGTCGGTAGGCGGCGTCGTGCGGCTCCGCGTCCGTCGTCGGCGTCGTGATCGCCGGGATGACGTCGCGGGCAGTACTTAGGCGCCGCCCCTGCGCGCTGACGTCAGTTCTTCTTTTCCGCGCCAGTAAGCGCAGATCCGGGAAGAGCAGTGCCCTGGTCAATTTTTGACCATACTTTTTGGTGATTTTTCACTGTGTTTTTCCAGCCTTCAGGTGTCGTAGGGATGCCCGGCTTCAAGCGATGCGGCGCCTGTGCGCGGATGATGTCCGTCACCGACCCGCATTGGGAGTGTCTCTTCTGCCTCGGCCGAGGCCACGACACCGAGTCTTGTCCCGAATGCCAGGCCCTCAACCCGAAGGCTTTGCGAGAGCGGTCTCGAAAGCTCCTCGAGGCCCGGCATTCGGCTCCGCGGAAGCCCCGGTCGCGTGAGAGGTCCAGGGGTCGCTCGCGGAGTGCACACCGGTCGTCGGCGTCGAAGTCTTCTTCGTCCGGTAAGTCTCGACACAAGAAGTCCAAGAAGCATCGTCGCTCTCGGACTTCGCCTCGCCGGTCTCGCGACTCGGCTGAGGCCCCTCCCGGCACCGTCCCCGCCCCCGCGGCCCCGGACTTGCCTGTGGAGTCGCCCCCGTCATACCCGCCCTTCCCGGGTTCGGGGGCGGATCCGGCCAAGGTACAGGAGTTCCTGTCGGCCATGGCCCGCCTCTTCGGGCCTTCAGGCCCCTCCGGTGCGCCTTCGGGCCCCGCGGGCCCTGCAGTGGGGTTGATCCGGCGTCGCCGGCGGCTCCGGCCCCGGCGTCGCCCGAGCCTCCAGCCTCGATCCCGGCTCCGGCTCCGGCCCCGGCCTCGATCCCGGCTCCACAACCCCCATCGACGCCGGTCGACCTCACGACACCTCCGCCGGCGCCGATGTCTCCGGTGCCGTTCTCGACGCCGCCCTGGGCTCCGGGCGGCGTCGTCCCCAGTTCCTTCCGGCTCCGGACTTGGACCCGGAGCGACGTCGCTCGACGCCGGCTCCGGCGCCGATGGGACCTTGGGTCCCAAATGTCCCTCCTCCTCCTTATTTTGAACCAGAGGAGGACCAGGAGGACTGGGAGGGTCTGATGACCCTCTGACACGCAACTGTCAGTATGATGAGGACTGGACAGAGAGTCTAGGGGAGGCCAGTGGTCTGGATACTTCTCCTGACACTGGCATGCTGTCTCCTCCCGTGGCTACGGAGGAGGGGGCCAATTTTGGTACGGTGTTGCGTAGGGCTGCTGGGGCCTTACGTCTCCAGCTCCCTACTTTGACGGTCAAGCCTAACATCTTGACAGAGGTGCTTCAGCCGGCAGCCTCCTCTGCGGAGACTGTGCTGCCGTTTAACGACGCCCTCACGGACGTTCTTTTGGGCGCCTGGTCCAAGCCCAACACAGGGGCTCCTGTGGATCGGAACGTGTCACGACGCCATCGCCCCGCTCCGGGCGACCCCCTGTTTCTTTCTGTCCACCCCACTCCTGAGAGCTTGGTTGTCCAAGCCTCCGCTTCCCAAACCGCCTTCCCTACCGCTCCTCCGGATAGGGAATCCAAACGCCTGGATCAGTTTGGGAAGAAAGGTTTTTCTTCCTCCAGTGCTGGCTTGCGGTCCGTTAACACCGCTTGTCTTTTGGGCCGATATACCCACTCTCTGTGGGATTCGGTGGCGGATGTTTTGCCCCAGTGCCCTGAGGAGGTCCAGGCACTGCTTTCCCGCGCCATTGCGGAAGGAAGGGATGCGGCCAAATACACTATCCGTTGTGGCCTTGACACCGCCGACTCGCTGGGCAGGTCGATTGCAACGACGGTGGCGCTCCGACGCCACGCCTGGCTAAGAACCACTGGTTTTTCAGGGGATGTCCAGAATACTCTCATGGACATGCCCTTTGATGGAGTCGGTCTTTTTGGGTCCAAAGCAGACCATGCGTTGGAGCGCTTTAAGGACTCACGGGCTACTGCCAAGTCCCTGGGCCTTTCTGCTACACGCCCTCCGCTGCCTTCTGCTTTTCGCCCCTATCGTGGCCACGGTAGGGGCGCCCCTTCACGTCAGCAGCCCAGCCACCGGCCCGCGCAGCAGGCGTCTTCGCGTGGCCGAGGACGTGGATTCCGCCGTGGCGGATCGGGCAACCAGCGTGCGGGTCAGGCCACCACCTCCAACCCGTCCGCGGCCTCCAAGCCCTCCTAGTCCCTCCTTTCAGGTGCACGGCACGCCAGTAGGGGGCAGGGTCCGCCATCACCTTCCCCACTGGCGCACCATCACCTCGGACAGGTGGGTCTTGGACATTGTCCGAAGGGGCTACTCCCTCCCCTTCGAGACCACCCCCCAGCCATGCCACCTCAATTCCACCGCATGTCAGGGGATCACTTGGTGCTTCTACAGAAGGAAGTCACGGCCCTCTTGACCAAGAGGGCCATCGAGCATGTTCCGACCCCAGAAGTAGGGCGTGGTTGCTACTCCCACTACTTTCTGGTGCCCAAAAGGACAAGGAGGACATGCGTCCTATCTTGGACCTCCGGAACGTCAATCGCTTCCTCCGGAAGGAGAAGTTCAAGATGCTCACCCTAGCTCAGGTCTTGACTGCCCTCGACCCTGGAGACTGGTTGGTAGCGTTGGACTTGCAGGACGCGTATTTCCACATCCCCGTCCTGCCGGCCCACCGGCGTTACCTTCGGTTCACGGTAGGCCCCGAGCATTTTCAGTTCACCGTGCTCCCCTTTGGCCTTACCAGTGCCCCTCGGGTGTTCACGAAAGTGATGGCGGTGGTCGCAGCTCATCTGCGCCGGGCAGGGGTTTCAGTCTTCCCCTACCTCGACGACTGGCTGCTGAAGGCGGGCTCGTCCCAGGCAGTCGTCTCCCACCTCCAGACTACGGCCGAACTCCTGCACTCGCTGGGGTTCTCCATCAATGTGCCGAAGTCGCATCTAATTCCTTCTCCACAGCTCCTTTTCATCGGAGCAGTTCTGGACACGACGCAGTTTCGGGCCTATCCTCCCGAACGGCGAGTCCGGGATATTCAGGCTATGATTCCGATCTTTCGGCCTTTATCCTGGGTTTCGGTACGGATGACCCTGAGGCTGCTGGGCCTCATGGCCTCCTGCATCCTGCTGGTCAATCATGCCAGATGGCATATGCGGGCTCTGCAGTGGGACCTGAAGTTCCAGTGGGCGCAGCACCAGGGCAACCTGTCCGATCACGTCCAGATCTCGGAGGGGACTGCAAAACAGTTGCAGTGGTGGCTCTCGAACCGGCAATGGGTCATGGGCAGATCCCTCTCCCTTCCCCAGCCAGAGCATACAGTTGTGACGGACGCGTCCCTTCTGGGATGGGGCGGTCACATGGGAGAGGCGGAGATCAGAGGCCTCTGGTCTCCGGCGGAGTCCCGGCTCCATATCAACCTTCTGGAGCTCCGGGCGATCCGGCTTGCACTCAAGGCATTCCTTCCCTCTGTCAAAGGGAAGGTAGTGCAGGTGTTCACAGACAACACCACCGCCATGTGGTACTGCAACAAACAGGGCGGGGTGGGGTCTTGGACCCTTTGTCAGGAGGCTCTGCGCCTCTGGACATGGCTGGAACATCAGGGCATGTTCCTGATGGTTCAACACCTGGCAGGTTCTCTGAACGCCAGGGCGGACGAACTCAGCCGCAGGTGCATGATGGATCACGAATGGCGTCTTCACTCGGAAGTGGCGCAAGGACTCTTTCTACAGTGGGGAGAGCCTTGGTTAGATCTATTCGCCACCGAAGAGAACGCGCAATGTCATCGGTTCTGCGCGTTGGAATTTCCAAGGCGGCACTCGCTCGGCGACGCTTTCGTCGCGAGTGGAGTTGCGGTCTGTTGTACGCCTTTCCGCCTATACCACTTCTACCCAGAGTGTTGAAGAAGATTCGGCACGACCGGGCCCAAGTCATTCTTGTGGCTCCGGACTGGGCCTCGAAGAGTTTGGTATCCCGAGCTACTCAATATGAGCATAGATCCCCCGATCCGTCTGCCTCTTCGGGAGGATCTTCTGTCGCAGCAGCAGGGGACGGTCCTCCACCCGAACCTGTCCAGTCTACACCTGCTTGCGTGGAGATTGAGCGGCGGCAGTTGATTCCTTTCGACTTGCCTCCCGAAGTTTGTGATGTGATTCTGGCAGCCAGGCGTCCCTCCACTAAGGTGGTATACGCCTGCAGGTGGAACAAATTTGTGGCATGGTGCACAGCAAAGGCTGTGGATCCCCTTTCTGCCCCTCTTTCTGAGGTCCTTCTGTTCCTTCTCTCTCTGGCCCAACAGGGTTCTGCCCTGGGTACCATCAAGGGTTATCTTTGTGCTATCTCGGCCTTCCTCAGGCTCCCTGATCAGCCCTCCCTTTTCAAGTCCCCTGTTGTTAACAGGTTCTTAAAAGGCATTACTCACCTCTTCCCTCCTGTTCCGTTTGTAATGCCTCAGTGGGACTTGAACTTGGTTCTTACCTTTTTAATGTGCGCTCCCTTTGAGCCTCTGCATAACTGTCCTCTTCGTCTTCTGACTCTAAAGGCAGCCTTTCTGGTGGCCATCACCTCCGCTCGGCGGGTGAGTGAGCTCCAGGCTCTTTCTTGCAAACCTCCCTTTCTGTCTGTTCATCCAGACAAGGTTGTTCTTCGGACGCGTCCGTCCTTCTTGCCAAAGGTGGTTACTGCTTTCCACATTGGGCAGACCATCACTTTGCCCACCTTCTTTCCGCCTCCGCATCCTTCCAGAGAGGAAGAGAGGCTCCACCGTCTGGACCCAAAACGTGCGCTCTCCTTCTATATCGACCGCACGAAACACTTCCGGGTGGATGACCAGCTCTTTGTTGGCTACGTGGGCGCCAAAAAGGTCGGGCGGTGCACAAGAGGACCATCTCCCGCTGGGTTACCTTGTGCATCAAGACCTGCTATTCTTTGGCTAAGAAGGAGCCTCCTGTTGGGCTGCGTGCCCATTCCACCAGGGCAACGGCTGCTACCACGGCCTTGGGCCGCGGTGTTCCGCTGCCGGTTATCTGTCAGGCAGCTACGTGGGCCTCGCTGCACACGTTTACTAAGCATTACTGCCTTGACAGTCAGGTCCGGAGGGACGGCTTCTTTGGCCGTTCTGTCCTCCAGGACTTCCTTGTCTGATCTTTGTTCGCAGACCCACCACCGGGGTTGGTATTGCTGGGGTATCTATTCTAAGGTAAGGAATCTATCACTAACGTGTCTCTTTCAGATGCACAAGTTACTAACTTGTGTAACGATATATCTGTAAGAGACAGTAGTTAGTGATAGATTCCTTACCGCCCCACCCATCCTCCCCGTTCTGCGAACTGATTTCTAGGGTTAAGGACATCCCTTTCAGGGCCCTAGTATTTTTCAGACACCTGTGTCAGCTTCTTGCATGGCTCTGCGTTCCTGGCGCGGAAAGTCGTGTACAGAACTGACGTCAGCGCGCAGGGGCGGCGCCTAAGTACTGCCCGCGACGTCATCCCGGCGATCACGACGCCGACGACGGACGCGGAGCCGCACGACGCCGCCTACCGACGCGCAAGGGTACTGCTACGCAAAACTTTCCGGATCCAGCCTGACGCCTGGGGATATTCTAAGGTAAGGAATCTATCACTAACTACTGTCTCTTACAGATATATCGTTACACAAGTTAGTAACTTGTGCGTCTGAACTGGGGTGGCGGAGTGAGCTAAAGAATGATGATGGATTAAACCCAGATCAGTTGACTGGGGGTGAGTGCTTGCAATGTTCAACACTCCGTCCATCATCCCCTTTGGTTTTGCCCGGCTAAAATCTTAGGCAGAGTTCTGTACAACAGAATAGCAGAATGGATCAATGAAAACAAGGTGCTAAATATTTGTCAATATGGGTTTCGAAGTGGCATGGGGACAGGCGGGCAATGTCTAAACTTAAGCCTGATTGTTGGGAAATATACTGTGGCCAAACAGTTATCGCTGTATCTTGCCTTTACGGGTCTTTCTATGGCATTCGACTGTGTTAATCAAGCAAAGCTATTGCAGCTACTCATTGAACTAAAAATGGAAAAATCAATAGTATATTTGTTTATTTCTCTATATACCGGTGCCAAGGTCCGAGTGAGGTTTGGGAATAAGAGGGAAGCTTCAGAAGAATTTTGTAGTGATTGAGGGTTGCGCCAGGGATGCATATTAGCTCCATTACTTTTTTATATATATAAATGAGCTTAATACAGAACTTATTAAGAGCACATCGAGAGCACCCCTGATGTGGCCAGGGTATGTGGTAGCCCCCTTCCTGTGTTACTTTATGCAGATGACACAGTTTTAATTGCCTGTACCCCTAAAGCTCTACGCCTTTTAATTCATTCCTTTGTAACTTTTATGGCAAATCTTAATTTATCAACTAGTTTTGCAAAGTCTTTTCTAATAACATGTTACTGATACTGCTGCCACGGTCCTGCGCATTATATTTGAGTATTTGATTGTCAGATATCGCAGCTGTGACAATTCGAAATATAATTCTGCACATCCCTGTACAGTATGGCTAAGGTAAAGGAGAAGGTTCTTGTCTCAACTCCCTCCATTTTCACATATCTTAAATCATCAATGGGGGCTCTGTCTACCAAAATTAATCTGGTTGAGAACCAGATCGAGGCTGCTCAAAGGCAAATAGTGGATTCAACGCCCACTGCTGACATCCCCCCGGTTTTATTAAATACACAGAAGGATGCTATCAGTGCAAGTCCCCTAAGAGACAGAATAAGCGGAAGTCAAATAATCCTTGTGTCTCTCACAGTGATATGAATGGGATCTCTATAGACTCACTTAACTCACCTAACTCAACATCTCCAAAAAAGTCACCTCCTTAAAAAAGGAAGAGGGGTGATGGGAAGGTGCCTGGTCAGCCTCTGAAAAAATCCTCTGTCACCTGCAAGCAACCAGTGCGTAACAATTCAAATAATACGTCTAATATACCTAAAGGATGTTGTCAATCAGCTATTGCCGTAGTTGAACAAATGTTGCTAGATTTCAAGGAGGAAATGATTAGTCTAGTGAAGGTCTTAGCAGGCAAAATTCAATTTTTAGTAGTGGCGCTGCAAGTAGGCTCAGCTCCACCTGCAGGAGCCCAAGCATGGGCCAGTTCCATCCCCCAAGTGACTAATCAAACTGGTAGAGATACCTTTCACAATCCAATGAGCCCCCAAGTCGAAGCCCCTAGGATCCAAGTGCCACCCACACAAGCCGACAAAACAGGGGGTTTCCATCGGTCTCAGCAAATGCCTGTCCCACTGGATCCAATGGCGTGGAGGGCGACGCATGCAATCCCTGAGAATCAACCTATGAATTTACACCTTCCACCAGAAAGTACCCCTTCTTAGAAGGGGTCACTCTACTAGCTGTGGGGTCCTACGAGGACTTCAAAAATCTCACAAATAAAGCTGCACATTGGTGCAGGGTAAACGCTGCTTGCACATTTGACTTGGTGGACAAATTGGGTCGGGTCATCAAAGATCACACGAAGCGATACTGTAGTCTTGAATTTTAGAGACCATGGGCTAGTGAATTATTTGTTGACACGTCTGAATTATTTTACACCTTTACCCAACATGTCAGGGCCCGTCCATTAGAATACTTTTAGTGCCCTCCAGTGACTAGATCAGATAGTAGGGCGTTTCACCCAAAATTTAGGTAAGAATTAGCCCAAGTTGTTGGCCCATCTTAAGCACTATCAAATCATTTTGAAGCCCATTCCACCCTTACTGAAAACGAATGACTGCCCGACACATCAGCGATTGAGAGAGGACAAAATTGTGTGACCCTCGTATAATGCGGAAATTCTCTTCATGTTAAATAATAGATCAAACTATTATTTCAGCTAAAGATAGGCATGGACGGAGGTTGCACGTGACATCATGGAACATAGCGGGGATCCATCAAAAGATGGCCAATGAGGATTGGGTATCCCTCATATGTACATTCGACCTAGTATGCTGTCAAGAGACCTGGGATATTGACCCTGTGCGCATTGATGATGCAAGTCTTATTGCTCTCCGGCAATCCCATCATCAGCAGGGAGGGGCAAGAGGGGTCTGGTTGTTTTCATATCAGTAACATTTAAGTACCTTATTTTCAAAGTATTAGAGGATAAGCCATGTTATTTGATTCTACATGTTGTCTCTGTGGACCTAGTCAATGTCGAATTTTTATTATTATTGTTTTTCAGCACAACCGGTGGGCATCATAGAGGAATTGGGGGAATTACTGGAAAGCCATTCATGTAGCAAAGGCTGCTGTATACCAAGTATGTGGGTGGGTGACTTTAATATTGAGCAATGTACGTATTTCAATAATTACATTTGTGGAGTCGCTGATGGAGAAAGGGAAGAGGCAAGTAATTTTAAACACACAGCCTATGCGGAAGCATTAAATAAAATTATCCTTATAAATATGTCATTTTCATCCGATTTTATCTCACAAAATATCACACATATCCCGACATTTTTAGGCAGGGGTAATGGCAGCATGATTGACTCTGCAATACTTTCCAAAGATCATACATGGAAATTATTAAACCACAAGGTGCGTCCTATACTACATAGTGATCACAACCCCATCATCTTATGCTTTGACATCCAGCTGCAAGTGGGGGATAGTGGCTTACTAGACCCCACAGGTCATTTTTCCCCAGAACAGGAAGTACAGACAAAATGGGATCGAATTGACCCAAGTAAATTCTTCCAAGACTTAGTCAAAGATCCTACTCAGGATATCTCTCAATGCCTCTCATTGGAAGCTGATCCCAATAAAATCTTGGATAGTTACTCGGTGATTTGTGAGACAGCTGCCCGACTACTAAGAAACAATAGGCCATCTAAAGGCAATACATTGCACTCCTGGTTCAATCTGGACTGCACTTCAGCTTTAAAAGCCCTTAAAAAAACCACCAACTCAATCCCGTGCATCTCAGAGGAGGTAAGGTCAGCTCTAAAACACTATAAAAAAGCTCTAGAAACCAGGAAAAGGGAAATCAGGGACAAAGCATGGGAAGACCTAGATAAAGCAGCCCATAGAAAAGACAGTAGGCTTTTTTGGGAGGTTATCAATAGAACTTTCTTTACAAAAGCCCCCTTAAACGGAACTGAATGTCCCGTCCTAGAACAGGAGTGGGTAAGTCATTTCTCCAAAATTTGTAATCCTGAGGACCATCCCGATGAACCCCGTACGTAACCGATAATTGACCCACTCTTTTTTTAGGATTTCCGGCTAAGCACATTTATTGACTTAAAAGCGGTCACCAAAGCTATTCAGAGTGCTGCCCCAGGCAAGGCCGCAGCCCCCGACGGAGTCCCCATTGACATGTTAAAATCTAATTTGGAATTTTGGGGCCCATTAGTTACTAATGTCTTTTAAACAGTTGTGAAGAGATCCCCAATTAACACATGGAAGGAATCCATTGTAATACCTATTTTTAAGAAGCGGAATAGGAATTGCCCAGCGTGTTATCGCCCAATTTCTTTGTTAGATCCTACAGTAAAAACTCTAGGACGGGTGATCCTGTAAAAACTGGAAACATGGGCCGAAAATAACTTTCTTTTCGAAGGTTCAATATGGTTTCCGTCCAGGACTGGGGACCATCGACAAGGCACTGAACTTATCAGTCAGTCAATAACCTTATTTCGGCCATTGCGGCCATAAAAGTATCACAGACAATACAATACAGACAGAATAAAACAATCAAATTTAAAGTAACAATCCGTAGCAGCATGTACATTTTTCTTTTTAGAGTCCAGACTTCCTAATACTCCGGCGGAAAAGAAAGTCCACAAAAGTGCTTGTGCATTGAGTATATAGAACTGGTAACCTTCATACAAGAGCCTGTGCCTAGGATTAGTAAAAGTAGCTTAACCCCCATTTGTCGGATCAATGCCTTAAAAGTGCCAGTGCCTAAAGTGCTGAGGAGTCCAAAGATTGATTACAGATTCCCAATGGCTGGTTCAGCTAAGACCTTCTAATATAAATAATAGAACAGAGTTTAAAAAGCGCTAAGAACAGCTAAAAATTGTATCCAAGAACTGTAGCAGCAAACATCTATGACGTAAGAATTAACGGCATGACCCGTCATGCAGGTACAGTTCTAAGGATAGTTCAGAACAAGACTAATAAATAGATACATGTATAAAATCGTTTAAGAAATATTAAAATACAAAAAGTTACATCAATTACATGGTCAATGCATACCTCCAACTGATCCACATTTTGCCCAAAACTTTAGCAACAGCACAGACAATTAGCATGCTAGAATCAGATTTTAGGATGCCTAGCGCGTTGCTGTGACAACGGGTAACTAGATGTCTACAGACGGGTGCTACCCACCTAGATCTCAAAAGGTAGTCCCTAGGGCATGCAAAAAGTATGTGACTGATGGACTCGGCTGCAGAAGAGCAGCCAGGGCAAAGCTGAGATGTGGACGTGGACTGGCGCCAGGAGGCAACAAAGGTGTTAACGGGAAGGGAACCAAATGTGAATAGCATATAGAGTTTCCTATCCTGGGGATTTGTAAAACCTCCAGATATTGCTCAAAGGCGCCCACCAGTTTGAACTCCATGAAATCAAGTGTCAAACGGCCCACGGATGGATGGGCGATAAGGAACTGCGCCACCCAGTCCCAATAACGTTTCTTAACCTGGGCTTTGGTAGGAAATGATTCAGGAGTATCGGCATCCCATATGCCTTCCATTCCTAGAGTGGACATCAATGTTTTCACCCTGGATAGCCAGCCGATTTTCTTATGGCGGTCCAGCGCATATACCTCAGCCAAAGCAGCAGCATATGGTTGTAGCTCAGAGGTAGTTTTTAAGTGCAGCCAAAAGAGCAAGGGGCGTAGCTGCGCTTTTTGGACAATTGTAAATCTGCCCATATCAAATCTCAGCGGTTGCAGGCGGGTACTCTGTGGCAGAGAACAAAGTGATCTCAGAAATTTATTTTCAGTCACTAAGAGTGCATCCAGTTTTTCGAACCCCCAGAGTTCCGCCCCATAAAGAGCTGATCCTACTGCTTTATGATCGTAAATGCAGAGGGGAGCAGCTATTTGGTTGCTCGATGAGATCTGTGCTCCTTGATCGAAGCCCCTGAGATGCACCTTAGCTGGAGGTTCTGCCTCTTAACGTGGTGTCTCCAAGAAAGGTCATCGGAGAGAGTGATACCCAAGTAATCAAAGGTACTCACTCTCTCTAGTAGTTTCCACTCTAGAAAAAGCTTTCCCTTAAAAGATTGGTGAGGGTTAATCATTAAGAGCTTGGTCTTTGTGGTGTTTATCTCAAGACCTCTTAATGCGCAAAAAGACTCAAAGCGTATTAGGAGGGATTGCAGGACACTCAGGGTCTTGGAAACTATCAAAGTGTTGTCTGCAAAAGGTAAGGTTGTTACCTTGTCGTCGTCCCCCATCCCCCCCAGGGTCGGTGCATCGGCTGGGCGAGAAACAGGACAACACCATTAATAAAGAGTGAGAAGAGAGTGGGCGCCATTACACACCCTTGTCGGACCCCTTTGTCGGCCCTGATCGGGTCTGTCAATTGACCCTGGTTACCCCAGTGTACCCTTGCATAGTTGTTCTCATGCAGGCACAACGACAACATTTCGGGTGGGATACCCATTTCCTTCAAGACACACCAGAGTTTGTGTCTGGGGATAAGGTCAAAAGCAGACCGTAAATCAATAAAAGCTACATATAAGCTTCCCCGAGAAATTGTCACTGTCTTCCAAGTTAGTAATAGGAAGCAGAAGACCTGATCGACAGTGCTGACTTTCTGTCTAAACCCGGCTTGAAAAGGGGTCAGAATGTTGTTGTCTTCTATCCAAACTTGGATTTTCGTAAGAAGTGCTCGGGCAAAGACCTTTTGGGCACTGTCGATCAGGCTAATAAGTCTATAGTTCGAGGGCAGTGAGCGATCACCCTTCTTAAACACTGGGATTACCTCTGCCCCTTTCCATGAGGAAGGAATTGCGGAACCGGCGGCTATACCATTGGCCAGGGCCAGAATATACAATGACCAATTCTCAATGTTACTGAGAAATAAGTCGCCAGGGATAGCGTCCGGACCGGGGGCTTTGGAATCCAATAATTGCATTAATACTGGATCTTATTTCAGCTAGGGAGAAGAACCCATCAATCTCAGAGCTGTCATAATTGACTGTTGGGTCTTCGTTAGCATGAACAGGCCCTCCAGTGTATAGAGACGAGAAGCGGCGATGCCATTCCTCGATGGCAATATTATTGTCAGGTGACTGGGACCTATTTTCCTCTCCCCTATTTACTAAAAGCCAGAAACGTTGTGTGTCTTATTTTGCGCAAGCAGCGCTGATCAATGACCAACGCTCCACTTCCCAGTCCTTTTTGGCCTTGAGAATCGCTTTCTTGTAGCTTCGCCTAGTTTCCCTCACTTGAATCACATTATTTGATCGGATTGCGGAGGCCAATTGAATTCTAAGGTCCCTGCATTCTCGTGTGAACCAAGCAAACTGCGATTTTAAACTTTTTTTCCCACCCTGAGAGTGTCGTTGTATTTTAAAATAAGTGGCCAACAAGTTAAAAAAGTTAGTGTGACAGTCGGCAATCTTGGCAAGATCACCAGGGGGTTCTGTCAGACTAAGCATCAATTTAGTATTGGCCTCCAAGTTAGTGTTAATTAGAGCTAACTTCTCCGAGTCCATTGCTACACGTGCCCATTTAAGACGCTTGTTATCGTTAGTAGAATGAATCACCCTAGTGGCAAGAGTGACATCAGAAGAATTAGGGCGTCTAACCCAGAGAGAGATTAGGCTTAGCTCGAGGGCATTGTGATCACTGTCCATAGTAGACCCTACAACCATGTCAACAACTTTGGGCCATAATCTCAAGTCTAACAGAATATAATCAATTCGGCTCATATTGGTGGTCCGGTTAAAAGTATTTGCTCCTAACTTATCAGAGTTGGTTCGTCCATTAGTAGCCCTCAAACACTGAACTTATCCCTTATCTCAGAAAAATATGTCAAGTCCAGGAGAGGTTCATTACATATGGTGTTATGGACCTCTCCTGTACTTTTGACTTGGTGGATAGGGAAAAGCTGTGGTCATTAATGGAGGTAGCAGGGGTGGTTTCGCCATTGCTGAACCTCATAAGGCGGTTACACTGGGATACCACCACCAAGGTCCGCTACACTCAACAAGGTGTTTGTACCCAACCCATGAAGGTAGCCAGAGGGGTCAGGCAGGGTTGTATAATGGCACCTTTTTTCTTTTTTATATTAATTCCCTAGACAAAGCCCTGAGTCTAAGTAGTGATGATACCCTAGTATTGCCTCCCGACCAGTCCCAGTTCTTTTATATGTGGATGACGCAGTTTTATTCTCACAAACAGCAATTGCCCTCCAGAAACTTTTAAATGGTTTTAATAGTTTTATGACAAACCGGAGTCTAAAAGTAAACCACCATAAATCGTTTATTTTAACTTGTGGTCCAAAACACACTAAAACAAAATATTTGTTTATTGGCAAGACCGCAATCACAAAGGTTGTCCAGTTCAATTACTTAGGCATCCTGTTCGAAGCAAACCTGTCATGGGGCGGCATCACCAGTCAGAGGATACAGAAAATGGGAGTAGTGAGTGAATCTATTTTTAGATTTACAAAAACATTGGGGCACAAGCCAATTAAAGAGATGGTCCAGCTATACAAGTCTACATGTCTGGGTGTGGGAACATATGGAGCGGGCGTGTGGGGCCACGAAACAACACCCAGAATGCAGGCATTTGAAAACAAATTTCTTTGTCGGTTACTGGCTATCCCAAAATCGACGCCAAGCTTTATATCCCACAGTGAATTGGGTCTGAGCTATTTAGAAGACAAAGTTAAAATGCCCTCCTCTTACTCTGGGTCAAAATATGGTCTACCCCACAAGCGGGTATGTCCAACGACATTTTAGGTGATTTACTGGAATTGGACAATAGTTGCTCTATCCCGTGGTTGGCATATGTAAAGAAAAGTTTTAATAACATGGGCATGATTAACCTTTTTAACTCTCCAGACTGCATTGGGCCCCAAACTAAGGCCATAGTTAAGAAAACATTTACTATGGTAAATGAAGAAATTAGATTTGCAAGGGCAAGTCATTTAACTTCAGTTTTTAACTATCTGCCTATTTCAACAATGCATGGACAGAGCAGTACTTAACCTGGGTAGAAAAACCAGAACATAGATTTTATCTTACAAGGCTCATGTTGAATAAAATTCATTTTTTGTTTGCTTTCCCTAACCCTGGCTCCTGGTTTGAATTTCTTACTGTTTGCCCATGTAACAACTCCTCATCACAAACAACAACGCACTATATACTTTTTTGCACTTTATACAGCAGCTTGAGAAGACGCTTTTTACGACCACTTTTAAAGCATAAGCACTTTATTTCACAACAAGAGGGATTTTTTTTTTTTAAATGTTTAGAAACCCCCACGATTTGTTTCTCTGTCCTCAACTACATTTTATCCACTTTAAAATTGAGAAGGAGGTATGCTTTATAAGGATACTTATTTTCGATCTGAAGAGAATGCTAATAGTTTTAATGAGCACTAATCACTAGGGGTGCCAAATATATCATTTTATATATATATTTTTTAAGTTTATATAATTGGGCAAATGTCATATTTAATGAGGTTCTAAATCTGTTTTAATCTGATGTGCAAAGTTCTTTAGTAATCTATGAATGCGAAAAATTAAATGATGTATAATGTACTTTAATTTTGTGTTTTTATGGCCATTGTTATGGTCGACTAAAGACTATTGAACTGAACTGATATGTGGCCCAGAGCGTAAGAGATTACATTCCATTACTGTAGGCGCAAGCACTAGCACTTTCTCCTATTTGGGGGTTATATTCAGTTCTTCTGGGTCGTGGTTCCCTCAATTTACTCAAAACAGAGTTAAGTTCTCAAGGGCAGTTGGGTCCTTTCTTACTCGATTTACCATCACCAAAGGGAGGGAGGCCCCTTAAACCTCTATTACAAATATATTCTACACAATGCCCCCAATTGTGACTTGTGGAACAGGAGTTTGGGGTTTAGCTGAGCCAATGAACCTTCAGAAGGAGGACATTTTTTTTAATGAGAATATTGTCAGCCCCTGTTTCAACCTCCCATTTTATCTGCCACAGCAAGCTAGGTATTGATTATTTGGGTGTTTATATTCTTAGCCGACCGGCCAATCTGTGGTTACCGATTTGGAGCTCAGAAAATGCAATATTAACAAAGAATATAATCAATGATTGGTTGGCCTGTGATAAGGGACTTTCTATTCCCTGGTTGGCATAGGTCAAAAACATATTGGAGAGAATAGGTTTAATAGATACATTTTTAGATAGAGTACCACAGACTGTTGCCTGTAGGAAGCTAGTGAAGTCTCTATTACTTGAGAAAGCTAAAACAGATAGACTGCGTGTGGAAAGCCAGACATAGAGTGTCATGACTTAATTGCATTTTAATTTAGGGGAACCCCCTTCGGAATATTTGTGTAATACAAACAGGAGGTGGGTTACGCTTGTTAAATGTTCAGCTTTAGGGCGGTTACAGTAAAATACTCTGTATCTTTGCCTCTGTGGCATCAGCACGAACTTGATTCTAGGATATGCCCATACAATAACAAGGCTAAGCAATCCATGATGCATTTTCTTTTTTTGTGGCTACTATGTGTTGTACACAAAAAGATTTCTGGTGCCCTTTATGAGACTCCGAAAGATACAATCTTGCATGCAGGATTATCATGATCTACGAATTTTGATTGATGACCAAAACTGTCATTGTGTTGGTATGTTTATCCAAGCCGCAGTATGCTCTAGGAGGACAATGTTTGTGGACTGATTTTATTAATAATGTTCTACTACATTTTAAAAAGAAATGTTATCTTGCTATATGAGATGTAAACTGATTGTGATCACTACAAATTTGTAAAATGTCATTTTATGAGTTTTTAATAATAATGATGGTTATGAATTGAGATGTTGATTCTTTTTTATAGAGAATTTGTATGATAATGTATAATCTGTACGCTTTATGGCTATTTCTCATTGCCCAATGTAGTTTCTGAATCTGATAACTCCACAAGAAAAAGTATATTTCTAGTAGAAATCTTACAAAGATTGTTTTACTAATTTCTTGTGCTTTTTTGTTTAACTAAATTCTTCTTGTTCTTTCTTGTAGGACACTTTGGAGATGTGTGTCAGGGAATCTGAATTCAAGGTCATTCTGTTTTCACTTTGCTATTTTCATGCTGTGGTTGCTGAGAGACGTAAATTTGGAGCTCAGGGCTGGAACAGATCTTATCCTTTTAATAATGGAGATTTAACAATATCTGTCAGTGTGCTCTTCAATTATCTGGAAGCCAACAGCAGGGTATAACATTGAATTTCCAGGAAAATATCAGTTGTTATCAGTTTGAGGTGTACCGTAATCTTACTCACACTGACTTCTGCCTTTCCTTAGGTTCCATTTGATGATCTGCGATATCTTTTTGGTGAAATAATGTATGGGGGTCACATCACTGACGACTGGGACCGCAGGTTGTGTAGAACATACTTATCAGAGTACATCCGTACAGAGATGTTGGAGGGAGATATGCCGTTAGCACCAGGTTTCCCAGTTCCACCAAACTCAGATTACAAGGTGAGAACGGTCCGTGAACTACTATTGATTTAATTTCACAGCCTGCCTTGTTCAATTTCGTTTTACTACTCTGCAGCTCATATTTTTTTTTTAAAACCCTTCATCAGCTGCTTACGAATCTTTGCCTCCAAATAGTCTTAAAGAAGGCTGCAGTGTCATTAAACATTTTGAATTCCCAGCTCCACAAATTAGTTCTATGCTAGGTTGCACCTTTGGATTGTTATCTCCCCGTAACCCGCCAGTCGTGCTGCACCATGTGCAAGGGGAAAGTGTCACAGATCCGATCACACCAAAGACCTTTTTGGTAAAAGGTTGTAGAATGCTGCTGCAACATTATTTCGCGCTCGGCAAATCTGAATGTTTTACATTTTTCAAGGTAATTATGGTAGCACAAAGACTGTTGTGTATAGCTCATCTTACCTATAATCATTTTGCCTTATGTGGCACCCTAGACACACGATGTCACCAGAAGCATCAGTTGGTATCCTTTGCTATTTGTAAAGCTGTTAATCTACATTGTTTGGAAAGCATTTTAAGGCAAATATAATAATTGAATTAATAAGTCATCTAAACAACCCTGGCCATTCACAGATAAGTCCCTTTCACTTGCTTGTAACGTCACCACACAATACATAATGCCAAGTGTATTACCAAGTATATAGTCTGGAAAACTCGACTTAATTTTCGTTTGTGCGTTGCAAATATTAACGATTATATCCAAAGATCTCTTTATATTTAATCTGTTTATGATGTCACATATCTCTAGGGTTATCATCATTACATCGATGAGATGCTGCCTCCGGAAACCCCGTATCTCTACGGCCTACACCCTAATGCAGAAATTGGCTTTCTCACAGTGACCTCCGAGAAACTATTCCGCACAGTCCTAGAAATGCAGCCTAAGGATGCAGAAGGGGGAGGAGGTGCTGGAGTTTCTCGCGAAGAAAAGGTAGTTACTCATCCTCATCAAATAAGGTTACTTGCATTAAAAGGGTGGTCGAAAAACGTAAAATTATTAAAGTGTGTAATAGAATCCATGAAATTATATGCAAGTAGAATGCACCAGTTCTCATTGCCGACGTTAGATACCTTATCCTTGCACCGCGCTATGCCTTTAAATTTAGAGCCTGCCTATTAACTTGTCCTGTTATTAGTGTCGTTAACAGACATTCTGCACATTAACATTGCATTACCCAGTGATCTAATCGTTATGTGATGTTGGGGAAGGTTTGAAGCAAGCTCCCTCATTATAGACGTGTACATGCAGCACTGGCAAGGGAGTAGCCAAAAAATAAAATGCTCTTTCCTCCCCTTCCCACTTTGAACCACATAGCACTAAACTTGAGAAAAAAGTACGAGATCTCGGCCATTTCTATGTAGGTCTGTGAGTTTTGTGTCCCCTCCCCTATGGAAAAAAATAGTGCAAACTGATGCTTTTACAGCGCGATTTTAAAAGAATATGGACTACAACTGCTGCATATTTACGCCCCTTTCCTTCTTTCTTTTCTCACTGCCTTTTTAGATCTCGCCTACGCAGCGCGCATGCGCTGCATAGGAGGACCTTTAGCCGTCGCTCTGGTCCATTTTCAAGCACACACTCGTGCTTGTGGCGGCATCCACCTTGCGGGAGCGAGCAGGGGCGCGCCACAAGCACGAGTGCAGTGCTTGAAAATGAGAAGACTGCTCTTCCAAGCGCGCGCGCGCACCACTCCGGGTGCACCCCTCCGCCTCTCTCTCCCTCTCTGACGTCCCTACTGCTGCAGCCTGCACGCCTTTTTTTTTTTTAGGTCTCGCCTACGCAGCGCGCATGCGCTGCCTAGGAGGGCCTTTAGCCGTCGCTCTTCACTTTTCAAGCACTGCACTCGTGCTTGTGGCGGCATCCACCTTGCGGGAGCGAGCAGCGGCGCGCCACAAGCACGAGTGCAATGCTTGAAAAGTGAAGACTACGCACGCACGCACCACTCCCGGGCTTGTTTCTCTTTGCCCCTCTGCCTGTCCATCCTCTCTCACACCCGTCTCTGCAGTTTCTGCTCCCTCCACTCTCACTCTTTTATCTCTTAGCCCCTCTGCCTGTCCATCCTCTCCCACACCCTCTTTCACTATCTCCTCACTCGCTCTCCTCCATCTTTCTTCCTCTCGCCCGCCCCCTCTCACTGCTCAGGTTTTCCTGACGGCCCCAACCCTCCTCATTGTTATCTCCTTTACCTCATAGTTTCTCTTGTACCAGAGTTACTTCAGGTCGGCAATGGCGCCTTTTATGGGCCTGTTTTATAGATTTACAATTATTGTCCCAAGTTTATACGTTTACATTCAATGATCACGTTTCACAAGGTGACAGATGGCGTCACCAGGTGTCACACGCCCATCTGCATATATTTTTCTCCGATAAAGCACCGTCAGTAATGCGAGGCCCTGCGGATTATGTAGACTGTCGCGACATTGGCTGCAACTGAAATGCCTGACCTTTGTGTAGGTAGAAGTGTGTAACAATTGGCAGTTCCCACGTCATTACCAGCAAGACACCGGAATACATCTCATCACTCGCGAGGCAAAAAGTATGTAAAGCATTCATCCGTGGTCAATTCTTTTATATCTCCGTTTCATCAGTAGTCTACGATGTATAAAATAGCTCTTTAAAATGTTTATTAGGAGTTGACAAAATACTTTGTTTCGTTTTTAGCCAGAACACCAGTAAAGCTTAAATGGCAAACCATGACGGCGTTAGACAGTTGGAGCACTTACTCAGGTCGATGAGAACAGGAAATGTGCTGTGTATAAGACGTGGAGAGTAACAGTTACACAATGCCAAACACATTTCTCTATGGCCTATTCGATTCTTTCCATGAGGTTGCACCAATGTTGGCTACTTACAAGTTGGGTGTCAGTACCTTACCCAGATTGCACAGGGAAGTCCCGACTTCTTTCTTACTCGTTCTCACCCCTTTGCCCTCAACACTGTTAACAATATAATTAACTTTACAGGGCAATTTTCCAAGACATTTCAGTAAAAAGTAGAATATTCTAAAGGTTGCGCCCCCCGCCCCCGTATGTTTGTGCCTCCCCGACGTCAGAGGGAAGCTTAGAACTACAGCTGCTAACTCTGTTTGTCCCTGCAACACCCTGAAAGCGCCGCAGCTGCCCGTATGTTTGTACCTGCGCCTCATCGAAATCTATTATGGAATGCTGAAGAGGCACAGAAAGACTGTTGCTGTATTAGTGATGAACGTATTGTAAGGGAACGGATCCTTTGTGATGTTCCATAATAGCATTGGTAAGGTTTTATTCTGAAGTGCGTAATGTTGTGGGCAGATGAGAGACAGTCGTGGGGAGACGAACTGCACTGCTTTTGCCTGGCATTCCTGTAGACCTCTTTCTTATTACATAAATAAACTTAGTCAATCCTCCGTTATTTTGTTCGACTTCTATTTGATACAATTTGGTAGTACCACCCTTCTTCGGCATCCAGCGTTCAGGAGGTCCTGCGGATTCGTTAATTTTGCTGCAGCAGGTTTTACCTCCAGTGAAAGCCTTGAGGAACAGCAAGTAACTTGTGGCCTGTTTGATTTTTTTTTTTTTGTGTGCAGATTTTATATAGCGCAAACTCGACGCGAAGGTATTGGAGCGCTTTACATGAGCATCAGTTACGTTACACAAGGATACATTCATTTTTAGGTCATAGCCAATAGGTCTCGCTTTTGCGACCTTATAAGTATTTAGTTATGCAGCACAATATCCTTGGTGCAACAACATCAACTGTTGCATGGCTAAACACTTATAAGGTCCCAAAGGCGAGACCTATTGGCTATGCCAATGCTTGTTTAAAACTTTCAGCGCGAGGCGCGCGCTTGTTTTTTTTTTTTACCCTTTACAGTTGTGTTCTAACGCCACACGCAGCACCTCTTGGAAGCTTCTGCTTCCTTGATGTTCTCACAAATTTCTTAATGTTTTGAAGGCAAGACAGCAGGAAATTATTTAACTGCCGGTGGCAACCATTTTTGGAAAGTCCCCTATGTGTTTTTAAAGCCAGAATGGCGTATTTGCGCATGTGTCCGACATGCTTCTCCGTGTCTGCCTTTCAGTTGTTTCTTTTTGTGTAAGGAAATTGCTGTAAAAAAAGGAGTATTTTGCATGGGAGCTTGACGGGACAGATGATGGCAAGGGAAAACACCCAAAACCTGTGAGCCTCAGCAACAGAGTGAATCACGGGTTCTATATATATGATAATTCTAGCATGTCAGAAAATCCCAGCTTTGAAACTGCTTGAATTTGGTTTTTACGTCTGACCTACAGAGAGTTTTGGCAGCCTCAGGTAATAATAAAAAGAAAGCATAAATAACAAGCATTTGCAATGCAATAGGTCTCGCATTTACGCGAGTTTAAGCTATTGGCATTGTAAATGACAATGCCTTTTATTTATGCTTTAAAAACGAAAACAAAAATAAAAGGCATTGTCATTTGCAATGTCAATAGCTCAAACTCGCGTAAATGCGAGACCTATTGCATTGCAAATGCTTGTTACATTTATGCTATCCTTTCTTCCATGGCCTTTATTTCCTTTTATTCTTCATTCGTTTTTTCCTTCTTTATTTCTTTCCGTCAATTATTTATACCTTTTTATATTATAATTTCATTGCTACTATGTTATTCTTTCTGTCCTTCTTCCAACTCTCTTTTAATTATTTCTATCTTGCTTTTATTATGTCCATTATTCTTTCCTTCCATTTCTCCTACTTGCCCTTCTTTATTTCGTATTCTTTCCTTCTCTCATCTTTCCTTCCTTCATATCTTTCCTCATTGATTCTTTTCATTCCTTATTTGCCATCTTCCTGCCCTTTCTACTACCCTTCTTTTCATTGTGATTTCCTTCTTTAAATATTTTTTTTTTTTTTCATCGCCCTTCCTTCTTTTTCACTCCCTGCCTCTCATTCCTCTTTTCCATATTTCTTCTTCAATATTTCACGTTAGTTTCCTGCTTTACTTCTTTCTTTCCCTCCTTCTATTTTTCTTTTATAATGTTTTTACTTCCTTTCCTTCCTTCTATTTCTTACTTTCGTCCCCTCTATTATTTATCGTCCTTTTTTCCACCTTTCTTTCCTTCTATTTTTAGTTTGTGCTTTCTTTCAGCCGTCTTTTTTCATTTTATTTTACAGAGTTTTATATAGCGCAAACTTGACCCGAATCGGGTATCAGAGCGCTTTACATAGCACCAGTTGCATTACATGAGGACACATTCATTAGGTCTCGCCTAGCGTTGCAGCGCAAATGCGCTGCCATCGCTTTGCGAGGCATGCAGTATATACTGTAGCATGGAAGCTTTGTGGAAGCTCCGCCCACTCTCTGCCCATTGGCTTTTGTCTTAAATGCTGCCTTCCGATTGGTTTGAGGCTTGATAGTCCCTCCTCATTCGTCATTTGTATCCTTCCACGGCTACCGGCCCCTTTACTTCCAACAGTATTTTTCTTCCCCTGCCTTCCCCCCTCCCCTCCCGCAGTCCGTGACTTCTCAGACCACACCAGCCCCCCCCACTCCCGTTCATGCCTTCTTCCCACCCGCACTTCCGATTCTAATGCAATAGGTCTTGCGTAAATGCGAGTCCTATTGCATTTTCAATGCTTGCTTATAAAGTCCTACTCTGACGTAGGAGGGGGATTGGATATCCCGGCATGCCTCTGTTCTCACTTGCGTCTCGGTGGTTTTTTGGTCGAGCCTAGAGCAGCGCATGCGCTGCTTGCTCGACTTTTAGTAAGGGGGTTTTCAAAGTGCTACCAGAGGCTTTTGCTGGCCTAAAGCTCGCGTGCATGTGCGCGTGAACGCGCGCAGCCGCCATCTGTCTTTTCTCCGTCACGTGTAATTAAGTGCATCGCAATCGCGATCACTTTAACTTTCGGCGCCTGCGCGGCCAATGCTTTTCGCGCGCGCTTGTTTGAAGTGTCATTCCATCATAGTTTGGTTGTCTTTACAGATTGGTTACAGGAAATGCTTCAGTGCCGCCACTACATTTCAATGGGAGGTTTGTGTCCTTAAATCTTAGTCCTCTGTTCCTCGTTTGAGGTGCTGGTTATGAGATGCGTTGGTTGCGCGGCTCACTGCTTACGTCTGTGCCACGCTTCGTTAACCTGGAGAAAGGAAACCTATCAAATTGTAAGCCACCAGTTAATTCGAGGTCACTCCATGTTACATTTTGGAGGAAAGCCGTCGAAAAAGTGAGTCACAATAAATAAGTAGAAAGTTAATTACATGTTGCACATTCACCATTTTGTATTGCTCGAGTCGCAACTGCTTTGTTTTCTTACCCCCACGTTCAACATAACTTACGATACTGTACATAAAATATAACGATTGCTGCGTTGAGGAACAGTAACATGCTTTTGCAGTGATTGCGCGGTCTCGGGGATTCAAATATGATCGAGAGATTATTTCACGCCATGTCTCTTGTGGTTTTGTTCCAGTAAATGCAGATCACACAGCTTTACTATCTGTTTCTATTATGTAATCATTTCAGCGAATACGTTCATCTTGTTTGAGGCCTGAAAGGCGGAGTAAAAGTTTCCATAACATGGACGAGTTCATGATGGTGCCGAGAGGGTGTAAACACGCGTAATACCCGTTTTGTGTGTGTATTTTCTTTACTTTTGTGTGAAATTGTTGTTCCACCTGAAAGAGACATATGTTTCTTACGTGGCAGTAACTCCATAGATTCTTAGTAATTACGTGCGAGTTGTTTTTCCTTGGTAATGTGCATTGCTATAAATGTGTTTTGTTAATTGATGCGGGAAGAATGGCATTTTCTAAGTATCCCCATTCAGATCAAAGCATTTCCAACTTCTAAAATATATTACCAGCATCTGGATTAGTTTAGCCAGGATATCCTCTAGAAGTATCATATTGTCCTGCCACGGCAATGTTGGCAAAATATCACTGTGGCTATATGTCGCTGCAAAGTCTAGCGCTGTCCGTCAAAGCCTGTTTTATTTTGCCGGGTAAGGGGGCAACATTATATTACCCAAAATCTTGCATCCCTGTAGATGTTTTCAGGACACTGAAATATACATTACAGCGTTATAAGACATTATATTTCTTGGTTTTAGTTAAACATTTCTGCAAGTTGTAATGCTCTGCTAAGCTATATATACCCTGTGAAACAATGGGAACGTATTTTGTTTTCACTTGCTACAAATTGATTTCAGTCTGATGTGAACAGGTACTGTTTCGGGCAATACTTCAAGTATATATAAATCTTCCTGCGAACTTCCTCAGAATGACCCTCGTCAGTTTCTTGACTATGTCTGCATGTAGCAGTCCTTTAATTTGTCTCCGCGTACGAGTGATTTTGTATCGTTTCATGCCATTGGTTTGGTCGTTTCACATGGATTTCTGTTTGGCAGATCAGAGAACCGAGAGTCTTGAATACATTGACTTGCCCAGGTTCACAGAATGTGGTGCGGTGGAGACGCCGTAATCGGAATACAGGCCTCCTGGATCTACCTTCGTCAAGATAGCCCCTAGACATAGATTCTTCAAATGTATTCTACACCGAGGGTTATACATTTTAAATATTACATGTTTAACCATGATTAAAGGAGGTAACCTTCAATTTATTTTATGTCTTGCTGTATTCAGTGGTGTTTGTTGTGTTGCACAACAACCTGCTAATGGGACCTGTTATTTTAAGATCGTGCTGTGCAAAATATTTCATTAACTTTCATGGACATGCCTCTTTCACTTTCTTAACTACGTTTTGCATGCGATTGTTAAAACAAGTGGTGCCTCTGGGTTGAAGCTAATTGATGGCTCTCTGCATTTTGATAAATGTTCTGTTGCGTCTAATTCGTAAATTTCACGGATGTGTTGGGGCAAAAATGATGTGGTGACATTTCAACAATGGAATCCAATTAGCTTCACTTGGTGATATTTTAATTTGTTGATTTATCCAGTCTCTAATTTCTTATTAACAATTTGTTGTGATCTTGTTAACACCGTGGCTCCGCTCCTCGCGCCACGGTGGAATGTTGGAATGCGAAGGTTCTGTTCTGTTGTGGGCGCTCGCGACCTGTCAGTCTGAGCGGCTGCTGGCTGAAGGAGGCGGTGCGCTGATTCTGTGTTGGCCTTGAATAAATCTTTGGAACCTGCTCCCTGTCTCCGTGTCATGTTGTCGTCACAACATGTTCTTGGCGACGAGTGTTCTTCAGTCAGCGGGCAACACAGTATACAGCGGAGAATCCACGTGTGCAGTTTGTAAGAGAAAGTAGCGCAGAAGAGTACTTGACGGAAGAAGAAATTAAAGTGAGGAGAAGAAATAACTGGAGTGACGACCTACGTGTTCATAGCCCAGCGCTACCAAGAGAAGTGCTTCAGGACTGTATATGTGAGTAAACAAGCGTACTGTCATCAGGGAGATTTGGACAGTCAGGGGAGAGGAAAAGTATACAATGAAGCTTGGGAAGTGATTTTAAACAGCGCATGGAAGGATAGAAAAGAATTCACCTCACATAGACGTGACCGGTGAGGCAGACAGCGCGAAGCAGCAAGAAATCATTTGTGGGACAGTGGTGTGACAAGCAGAGTCACGGACCAGCGAGAAGCAATTAGAGCGTCAGCTGTGTGGAACTGACGTGCGTGACAGGAGGCCCAGCTGTACTTTGAGCCTGTATGCCGGTAGCGAGGAAGGTCCCATGAATTGAAGTGTTGTCCTGCTGTGAGCATGGGGAAAGGAGCGACATTGCTGCCAGGCGGGAGATAAGTGTTAAGGCTGTATGGTGCTGAAGCGCGTAAGAAGGATTCCTGTCAGAACCATCAGTGGAGAACACTGCCACCTAGTGGGCATTGACTGTAAACGCACGTTTATTCACAGAACAGCTCAGACTGTTTATATTAAAGCTAGCTGTGTACAAAGCGTGAATGCAGTGAGCTGTTAACGATCGAAAGCAGAGAATTCTCAAGTATGTTCTGTTTCATTTTCTGGATGTAATCCTTATAATTGACAGGAAACACTTCATTATTTCATTGGAGAAAGCATAAATACACGTCTTTGTTTTCAAAAACAAAATTAACATAGTACCATCTTTAGGTGATTCATTATGGATGTCACAGCCCTTGATGTTTCAGCGGTATCTACTCCTCCTCACTTCCTTAGCCAACCAGGGAGTCCCAGCATAGAATGGGATGAGTGGATTGAAATGTTCGACAATTATTTGGAGGCTTTGGATGCGCAAGATTACAGTAGCAATAGGAAAAGAGCAATCTTGCTCACCAATTTAGGAAAAGAAGGACAACATATTTTCAAGTACTTACCGGTTGCCAACAACGAACGGGGTCAACCCATTGAGGATGTTTATGAAGAAGCACGCAAAAGGTTGGAAGCCAGATTTGATAAAGAGACAAATGTAGTGATGAGGAGATACAAATTTTATACTCAGCCCCAGAGAGTAGGGGAGTCCATTGATGAATTTGTTACTAGACTCCGTGAGCTTTCGATAAAATGTAAATTTGGTCCAATGAATGAGGAAATGATTCGGGACCAACTCATTGTTCAATGTAGGAGTAGAAAGACACAGGAACGCTTATGGGCTGCCAAAGATCCCTCTCTTAAAGATGCAATTGACATTGCTAAAATAGTCGAGGAGTCGGAATTTTGTATGAAAGAAATGGATCGCAGAGATTCAAAATTTAACATTACTAATGAAAGTGAAACTTCTGTTGTTGAGGGATGTGAAGGGGGAGGTAGCTGCCTCTACTAGATTTAGAGGTGGTAAGAATATGTTGGGTGGTAGGTTGTATCCCAGCAAGTTTGGTAGTAAGACATGTGGAAGTGCGGTAGTACCTATCACACGTCTGACTCCAAACACTGCTGGGCCATTGGCAAAGAATGCAGAAAGTGCGGCCGCAAAGGCCATTTTGCCAGAATGTGTAGAGATGCAAACAAGGGAAAGGTAGCAATGTTGTCAGAAGAGACAAATGTTAATGAGTGTTCATACAGACCTGATAGAATTCTGTGTGTGGAACCTTCCCTACATGATGTTGTTGACGATGGGGAAATCCTCCTCACCGACCCTCACAATTTAGATGATAGGAGGAGACGCAGACCCAAAGCGGAGTTTGTCATTGCTAAGAGGAAAATTGATCTGATGGTTGATTCAGGGTCCTTATATACCATCATACCAAAAAAAATGTACAAACAGGAATGGCCCCATATGAACTTATTACCCAAAGACATCAACCCCGGTGGGTATCAAGGCGAGCAGATAGATATACTGGGTTACATACTGACAGATATCATTTTCAAAAACAGGTCCGTAAAAGGAAAAGTTTATGTAGCTGAAACTGGGCCCCCTATTTTGGGTTGGTATCACCAATACGACCTACATATTAGAGTTGACCCACACGCTGTTGAACAAGTGATGGTGGTGGAAGATCTTTCAGTAGAAGACATTTTGGAGGGAGGTAAAGGTGTTTTCAGAGACCAGCTCGGTAATTTGGTGGGCTATGTTCACAAAATAAAACTCAAACATGGCGCGATCCCTGTCCAACACAAGCTGAGGAAAGTCCCCATCATGGTAAGAGGGGAGGTCAAGAAAATGTTAGACGAAATGTTAACGAGTGGAGTCATTGAGCCAGTTGAGTGCTCAGCTTGGGTTTCTCCCGTTGTAATTTCAGAGAAGGCTGATGGAAATTTACGCTTCTGTGTTGATTTGAGGAGCCTAAACCAAAACATCATTCCAGACACCTTTCCCCTTCCAAATATAAATGAGTTGATGGTGTTGCTTAAAGGTGCCAAATATTTTTCAAAGCTTGACCTTCGTCATGCTTATCATCAGATACGCTTACATGACTCCTCAAAGCACTTGACAGCCTTCATCACCACGGAAGGCATATTTAAGTTTACCAGGATGCCATTTGGGTTATGTTCGGCAGCAAGTGTTTTTCAGAGGATGGTCACAGAAATCTTCAAAGGTCTGGAAAATATCATCTTCTTCCAAGATGATATTCTGGTCTTTGGTGATAGTGTGAGCAGTCACAACATAGCTTTGAAGGATGCTCTTGCCAGGATATTGGAATCAGGTTTGACACTACGCAGAGAAAAATGTTCCTTTCTTGCAACTGAGGTGGAGTACTTAGGACACTCCATCTCGTCTGATGGTGTCAAACCAAAGAGAGACTTACTGGCATCTATAAAATTGGCTCCCATTCCCATTAACCGAGACAAACTGCGTTCATTCATTGGATTAATTGAGTATTATTCCAAGTTCGTGAAAAACTTTGCAAGTAAAACTGAACCCCTTAAGGTACTCATGAGGAAAGGTGTCAACTTTTGTTGGGGAGCTGATCAGCAAAACTGTTTTGATAACATCAAGCTAGAAATATGTAATGCAGGCATTTTGGTTCCTTTTGATGTAAATGCAAAGACTGTGGTCACTGTGGATGCCAGTGATACTGGCGTGGGTGCTGTATTATCGCAGAATGATGGCACTTCTGAAAAAACAGTGGCGTTCACTTCTCGCACTTTGACTTCCACTGAGCGACATTACTCTGTCATAGAGAAAGAAACCCTAGCAGCCACTTGGGGTGTTGAATATTTCAGGACGTATGTATGGGGGCGCAGATTTCTGCTGCGCACAGACCACAAACCATTGCTAAAGATACTGTCACCAGGTGGAACAGGGAAAGGGTCAGCCAGACTTGCTCGATTAGCATCCAGGCTACAGGAATATAATTTTAACATTGAATTTCGTTTCAGGCTGGCGCAATGTCCAAGCTGATTGTATGTCGCGTCTGCCCTTAGACTGGGAAGAAGTAGACAAGAGTGGCGTGTCTAAAAGTGAGAGAGAAGGAGCTATCTCCAGTATTGATGATGTGGTTCAGTGGAGTTGCGGTGTAGTCAGTAAAGAGGAATGGGCAGAGGCCATGTCTCAAGATGAGGTCCTTAAAGGAGTCCTCAACCTCATTTGGAAGGGGAGACGTAGGGAGAGCACTTTGCCTAATAGCATTAGACCCTTCAATGCGGTCATTGACGAATTGTCCACTGTCACAGAACAAGTCATCATGCGCGGGGACAAGATAATTCCCCATTCGGAATTCGCAAGAGACTTTTCAACTTAGCTCATGAAGGACACTTAGGCCAGACCATTACAAAAAACGCTTGAGGAATGAATTCTGGTGGCCAGGTATGGATAGCGAAGTGGTTGAGTGGGTAGAGAGATGCAGTGAATGTTGTGAGAGTGAGAAAAGACTTAAGGTGGGACCCCAATGCGTCCCGAGTTCCATCCATGATCCAGGGGTGGTTTGGCACAGCATTTGCCTTGATTTTATTGGACCTATGCCAGGCGTTCACCCCAGTAAGAGATTTGGCATGGTCATAATGGATGTGCACTCCAGATGGCTTATTGTGTACCTTCTCCCAGAAATAAGCACTAAAGTTACCATTAGAGTGCTACGCACCATTTTCAAAGAAGAAGGTTTTCCCACTGTCCTTATTACGGACAATGGCACCCAATTGACTTCTAACGAAATGAGGGAGTTTCTTCATGAGTGTGGTATTAAACACTCACTCACCACTTTGTACAACCCTCAATCCAATGGTATCGTAGAAAGGGCCAACCGTATGATTAAAGGAGCTATAAGTTTGGCTCTCACCAATAATCTTGATATTGATGAAACTTTAAACGAATTAGTATGGGCCTACCGCACAACTGAGAATTCCACTACAGGGGTGGTTCCCTTCATTGCCATTCGAGGCAGAAAACCATCCTCTAAATTAGTGCCTCCATGGGTCAGAGAATTGGTAGAAGGGAAGAATGTGAGTAGTAGTGGCAAGAATAGCTCCATGCACGCATCCTTTCAAGGACACACCCAGGTGAAGACCTCGACTAACATTCAAGAGGGTGACTGGGTCAAAGTCAGATCCGGTCGTTGGGTCAAAGGTCTATGCAAGTTTCGTGGTCCTTTCAAAGTTCAGGAGGTGCATCCCTTTTATGTTGTGCTGGCTAATGGAGAAAAATGGAACTTACGAAGAGTAGCCAAGTATTGCTCACGAGACCAATCTCCCAAAGCCGTTGTCAGAAAGAATTCATGTTCAGGCTACATGTTGGCTCATGACCATCAATTACTCAACAGTGCTCGCTCCGGTGCTGAGACGAGAGTGCCAGGCCCCGGTGGCGACAACTGGAGCACTAGCCAAAGGTCAAATACTGAAAACCAGGAGTCTCATGGTCCGCATGGCACTCTACCGTGTCAGAGACCCTTGCGGGTCCGGAGACTTCCTCAACATTTGCATGATTTCATGGTGGGATGACTCATTGCTCTCCGTCTTGCTTCCCTGTCACTCCCCGTCCTGGCATTTCCCTCGCCCTCCCATCCTCTTTCCTTTTACTGTCCATTCATCTGCTCTACCTGCGTGTAGAGGAAAGGGGGTATGTTGTGATCTTGTTAACACCGTGGCTCCGCTCCTCGCGCCACGGTGGAATGTTGGAATGCGAAGGTTCTGTTCTGTTGTGGGCGCTCGCGACCTGTCAGTTGAGCGGCTGCTGGCTGAAGGAGGCGGTGCGCTGATTCTGTGTTGGCCTTGAATAAATCTTTGGAACCTGCTCCCTGTCTCCGTGTCATGTTGTCGTCACAACACAATTGCAGGAGCAAAGCGTTTTCCTTAGGAACCTGACACGGGCACTATTGAATGCAGGGGTTGACAAATACTTGGACTGCAAACCTTGCTTCCACTTTATGCCTCTTTTGAGTCACCCTGTGCTCGCACCCTCCATGTTCATTTAATCTCTGCTGTCTTCAACACTTTTTTCTGCTCTTTCTCCCTTTTCTGCCTGTCTCTATCTTGCTCTGGGTTACAGGCTAATGAAGACCGCCTTTGGAAAAACAAGCATTGGCATAGCCAATAGGTCTCGCCTTTGGGACCTTATAAGTGTTTAGCCATGCAACACTTGATGTTGTTGCACCAAGGATATTGTGCTGGATAACTAAACACTTATAAGGTCCCAAAGGCGAGACCTATTGGCTATGCCAATGCTTGTTTAAAGAGTTTGCTGGAGCTCCGTTGTCATCAAACCTATCACTGAGGAGGGGCGCCTTACAAGTTTACTCCCCTGGAGTATTGCTTCATGAACGAGCAGCAACGCGCACGCAGTCCGTCTCTCCATTTCCAGCGTGCGACTGTGTCTTCGGCATTCCTTTGTAGCGTGCACTTTACAGTGCCCCTGGGGCACAAGCAGGGACCGACTAGAGTGCTCCTGTATCAGGATGCAGTCTAGGGTCCCCCTGGGACACAAGCAGGCATCCACTCCAGCACGCGTTTGTTGTTGGTGTTCCTGCATCGCCTTTCATACCCCCAGCCATAGTGCACGTTTAAAGTACCCTGATCCTGTGTGCCTTTGGAAACATTGAAAACGCTAAACACACTCGATATTTCACCATCTCTGAACGGTGTAATTGCAGCTGGTTTAAAGAGGAGAAGAAGGCTCTCTTTTGCTGTGAAGTAAGTGACTTGATAGGCAGGTAAAGAAAGAGGGAGCCTTCTCTCCGGGGTCCCTGCTCCTGAACAAAATGTAAATGTTTGCATTTTGTTAATTGACAAAAGTAAAGGCTACTTGGGATTTGTCCTTTTAATGGAAACCTATGAAATGCATTTCAGTAGGCATAGTCACCGTAATTTCAGCATACTGAAAGCACTGTAAACATTTAAACACACACTTTGTGCAATTTTATCGTCAGACTATTTATTTATTGTAACCTTTGTGACCCAGCCCTCATTGTACTCGGTCATAGTTCACATACTTTTCTTTGTGGAGTTCGACTGCTGGTTGCACCAAAATGAAACCCAGATATAAATTTAATTAGAGTTTAAAGCTCCAACAGCGGCCGTCGGCTGCCCTGGGGGTCCACAGATTTCGCATACCTCACTTTGTTAAAGAGACGCCACAGTCCATGCTACTGGCAGAACTCCTTATTACCGTGTGAGGCTCTTTCTGTGAATACAGGCACGAGGCAGACAGGAGTGTCAACAGAGCCCGCCGGAGCTGTTAACAGTGGAGGCTCTAAAGAGGCTGTGAGGGCGCAGAGAAGACCGACCCCGTGAGTCATGGCACTACAAATGCCCGGGGGCAGCGAGAAGGCAGTGCCTGCAAGTGAGTGCAGTGAGGACGTATTATGGGTGATTTAGGACACATAGGAGGCCATGTTACAAAGATAAGGGCACTGAATGCCTGTCAAAGAAAGCAGGACTCCGAGAAGGCCGTGTCTGTGAGGGAGGGCATCGCGGAGGCAGTGTTCATAGGTGAGGGTGCTGAGGACGCATTGTCAGTGAGTGAAGGCACCAATGAGGCTATGTCTGTGAGTAATGGCACTGAAGATGCCATGTCCGCGATTTAGTGCACTGAGGACACAATCTCCCTGAGTGATGGCACTGAGAAGGCCTTGTCGATGAGTGAGGGTACTGAGCAGGCCATGTTTGATTCAGTGCACCAAGGTGACCGTGTCCATGAGGGAGGGCAATGAGGAGGCCGTGTCTGTGAGTAAGAGCACCAAAGGGGCCTTGTTTTTGAGTGAGAGCATTGACATGGCAGAGTCTGTGAGTGAGGCACTGAAGAAGTGTACCTGCAAATGACGACACTGAAGAGGCAGTGTCCATGAATTTGGGCATTTAGGACACATTGTCAGTGAGTGAGACCACTGAAGAGTCAAAGTCTGAAAGATGAGGGTACTGAAGATGTCTCTTAGTGGATGCATTGCTTAATTTGTGAAAAAATAAGTGCTGGGGCCCTTGTCAGGCGGTCACTGCAGCTTGTGATGCCAATTGCCCGTGCCAGCGCCACCAATGACAGAACCAGCACAAGTACTTACCATCAAACTCCTAAGCGCTATATAAATGCAAACCATTCCTTCTTCCATCCCTCCACTATCCTTTTACAATCCAAATAACAGACTAAAATTTCCACCACTCAAATTAATTTCATATTTCCCTATGCTAATTCCCCACTAATCCTGTTTGGGTTCCAGAGTAGCGTGCTACTCGCCAAAAAGTGCTTCAACACCTCATCAGGGGTTGCAAGCGCAACCCAAATCCAAACCCTTCCCTCTTCCATCCCTCCACTATCCTTTCAATCCAAATATCAGACTTGCATGTCTACCGCTGAAATTAATTTCATATTTCCCTAGACTAATTCACCACTAATCCTGATTGGTTTCCGTAGTAGCGTGCTACCCGCCAAAAAGCGCCTAAACACCTCATCAGGGGTAGCAAAGGCTATATAAATGTAAACCTGTCCCTCTACTATCCCTCCACTATCCTTCTCAATCCAAAAACAGACTAACATATCCACACACAAATTAATTTCATATTTCACTATACTAATTCACGACTAATCCTTTTGGGTTCCAGAGTAGCGTGCTACTCGCCGAAAAAGTGCTTCAACGCCTCGTCAGGGGTAGTAAGCGCTATATAAATGCAATTACAATACAATCAGTGCTTTAAATGGGCCGGTACTCACCGGTACTGAGTACCGGCACTTCTTGAATTTATCACTCCGAGTACCGGCACTTCTCTACTGCCGAGGAGAGTACCGGTACTCATGAAAAGGTAGGCTTTGAGTGCTGGTGAGCAGGAGTGGAACGTGTTTCTGGCAGCCAAGGCGCCGCTTCTGCATCCCTGATCTGAGCCCCAGCTGAGCTATTCAGCAGGGCTCATTTGAATAATGTCCGGTGCTCACCATCACGCTGTGCTTGACAGAGCAGGGTCCGTTCAGGCCCTGTGCTGTCAATCACAGTCACATTATCGTCTGCGTTCGTGCAAGCACAGGAATCATGTCAGTTCCCTGGCAGTGACAATCAGGCTACGGCCAGTCCGGCCCTGGTGGCAATTAAAAAAGCCATGGTAGGTGAAAGGTATAACATGGCTTTTATCATACCCAAGTCTTTTGTGTGTCTGCTATGTTTGTGTGTATGCCTGTTTTTTGTAAGAAAAAAGTGAGAGAACGAGAG
Organism: Calotriton arnoldi; assembly: GCA_963921515.1. NCBI lineage: Eukaryota > Metazoa > Chordata > Amphibia > Caudata > Salamandridae > Calotriton > Calotriton arnoldi. Next base: position 345,226 of record CAWUFW010014398.1, read on the forward strand.
AGAGAATCAAGACACTCTCAGGAGGTTTTTAAAGAAAATGGGTGGCACTTTGTACATGTCTGCTCTGCGACAAAGATTCATACCTAACGTAGTAGGGAAGGTTGGTGGGTGGGTGAGTGGATGGATGAGTGAGCAAGGGTGGATGTATAGATGGATGGATGAATAGATGGATGAATGAGTGAAAGCATGGATGGGTGGGTGAAAGAGGGTGGATGATTGGATAAAAGGGCGGATGATGGGTGGATAAGTTAAAGATTGGATGGATGAATGAAAGGGAGGGAGGATGGATGAAAGGGTGGATGATGGATCAGTGAAAGGAGGTATTGAGTGAAAGGGTGGATGTAATAAAGGAGTGAAAAGGTTGATGGATAGATGAGCAAAAGGATTGATGGATGAGCGAAAGGTTGGATAAAGAGATGGATGAGTGAAAGGATAAATGGATAGGTTTGGAGATGGTTGGATATGAAGGGTGGAAAGACAAGAATGGTGAAAGGCTGAATGATGGATGAAAGACTGAATAGACAACAGAATATAAAGGTTAAATGGTGGATATCAGCATGCAAATGGTAGGATGAATGGATAGATCGATGGAAGAGACGAGAGATATCTTCTGGGGAGGGTCATGATGATTTGCTTCATTTGCTTGGTGCCATAAGAGCTTTGGATCGAAGTGGGGTATTTTCAATTTCTTCCTACTCACATGCTCAAAAATATGTACAATTGTGCCAAACAGCAATTAACAGTATGGCATTAAGAAGGTGCAATTATTGCAAAAATAGTAAATGTTAACATATTATTGCACTTCTCTTCGTTTTGTGTAATGAGTTAACCTGCTTTGTTTATATAAACACATTTCTCATGTGTTTTGGTATGTGCTGCAACTAATTAGAAGTCGTTAAGTATCATCATGTCTTGCCCTTAGCCCCGCCCCTTGCCCCGCCCCCTCACTGCACCTGTAGCTCATTTTAATGAGTACCTGCACTTATTTTTTTCCATTTAAAGCACTGAATACAATACAATACATTAATGGGGGGGGGAGCTGCATCAAGGAGCTGTATGTGCCGGGGTCAAAAGCTGTGAGGCCGGTAAGCCGAAACAGAAACTACGTCGCACTACCTGTTAACTTTATCTGTGTTTAGTGATCACCGTGCACCGGAATTATGCGGCAGGGATTAGTAAATTAGACAGCAAGAAACAGCAAATTATATGTCCTATCCGGCGCCAGGCTTTGTCCCTGGTGAGGGGGAGTGAAGGGAATTTCCCAGTTGAATATGTCACAAACAAACATCGCCCCGGATCACAGCAGCTCGTGCTGAGCCAAGCCTACGCTGCACACAGACAATAAAATATTTCACGTTCTTTTCCGCTTGGCACTGGGATTGGTTACAGGGAGGACACACGGGGTGTTAATCTGTCCTGTGCCTCCAGAGCCTCTTGCGAGTCTGTTCGCTGCTCAAGTCATTCAGCACACACCTTGAGCTGCTGCAGCCGCCATGGTGCCCACCCCTGCAGTGCTTGGCATCTGCAGCCGAGACACCCTGCGAGAAGCAGGTTAACAGCAGCTTATATGCACTTCTCTTCTGCAGCTTTGTTATCCTGCCCCAAAGAAAGAGATGTCTTTGCTTCATTTAACTACAGTAGCAGAGTCTTCATTTTGCACACGTAATACCACTTGAGTGGTAAAAAAATACCACTCTTGCGCTTTCATTACCCACTGTAGTCATTCTCTCCTCCTACACCACCCCTTCTTTTCTCTTTAGTCCCTGCCCTTCTCTTCCCCTACCTCCCCCTCCTTCATTATGCACACCCTGTAGGAGAGTAGGATCTGCTTCACATGGGTACCCCCACTTTTTGCTGATGCTTCACTGTTTTTCGACCTTAGTCTGGCTGGGGCCCTGCTAATCAGAACCCCAGCCTAGCTGCTTCCTCTTTAAAATGGTTTCCATGTGCCTTAGGCACATCTCTGATTGGAATCTGGAGTGCCCTTATAAGTCCCTAGTATATGGTATACTATGTACCCAGGGCATAGGTACCTCAGAGGCCTACCAGGGGCTGCAGCATGTATTGTGCCACCCCTGGAAGGCCATCCAAACTGACACCACAGGTCTGCTACCTCAGCCTGGGTAAGGTGGTGCATGCACCTCTTACTGTGATATAGGCTACCTATATCACTAAATACATACACACATATAAACCTATAAGTCACTCCTATGGCAGGCCTTATCAATCCTGAAGGCAGAGTGCATGGTTCCTATGTGAGAGGGTGCCCCTGCATGAGCAGGGCCCCTCTGCAGCGTTCGGAGACCCTTCTCTGATGCTGTTTGTAGTGCAGCCTGACCATATACTCTTAAGCGCATTATAACCTCGCGTTAAATGCTAACTTTGGGATGGCTGCACGGAAACATGTCGTGTTTGGTGTCAAACATCTTGGAATACTACCCCCGCCCCCCGCCAGTTCTGGCGGCGGGGGTAGCATTCCACCCTTCTAGAGGGAGAGACATGTACACACCGGTATGCCCGGTACTGAATTTCCAGAGCCCTGGCATCACAAAATGGATGCCGCTGCCACAGACACGAGTCTGGCCTCCTGCTGCTGACCGAAACTCCAGCAGGGGAGGCCTGGACAACAGGTTTCCTGTCCCAGGGAGGTGTGACCACCTCCCCAGACAGGATAATGTGTATTGGGGCTGGGCGGGAGCACTCGGGTGCTTTGAAATCCTGCACTGGGGGCACACTTGGTGTCCCTGTGCATACCCCAGTTCAAACCGGCTCAGGGGCTTCCAGCCCCTGCTCTGGCGAAACTGGACAAAGGGAAAGGGGTGTAACCACCCCTCTGCCCTGGCCCTCCCATAGGTGGGGCCACAGAGTATGTCCAACCCCTACCTTAGTATAAGTAGGGGAACACAGTCCCTAGGACTTTAGATTTACCTGGACGAAACTCTGACACAGAATCTTGGACCTTCGACGCTCTACTACAAGATTAGAGGACTGAAGAATCTCCCTTGGGGTCAAGGAGTGACTCCCTGCTTGGCAGGCACCAAAGAAGCAATTGTCCGGTCTGCATCGCTGAAGCTCCCGTCGGACGCCGAAGTCTTTGCATCACCAGAGGTGGATTTCCAGACTTCCCCGAGGCTGCCCTGAGTCCCCAGCAAAGCTGAGGCCCGTAGCTGTCGTGGGTAACGTGGAACCGTGACCCCTGGACACCGAACGCATTTGCAAGTGCATCCTCTTCTGGGTCTCCCACGAAGTCGTGCTTTGGGCTCCGAGTAGCCCCAGCCTCCAGCACCAACTGCACCGAAGATCACTGGCCTCCACTCCACGAGTGTCCTGTGAGCCAGCTCCACGTGCACCGTCTCGAGGCTCCTTCGCGGTCGCTAGTCCGTTGGCTAGTAGGCCCTCACGAAGGCCAATCTTTTTCTGCTTGGGCTCCCTGGTTTCTCCAGGTGTGCCCTGACTTATCCTCGCTGGGTGAGTCTCCCAGACCTTGCTGGTCTGCAACATCGTCCTTCTTCTATTTCCACGAGACTTGCCGTTGCCAAGGCTTGTTGGGTCCAATCCGGTTGCCGACACCCCTGCAATCGACCAATGTCATGGGACAGCTCGAATCCAGCTCCTGGTTGTCGTCGACGCCTCCTGGACCTCGTGGCTGAAGAGTCAAGACGACCGTCAACCTACCTGAAGCACTCGACATCGGTGGGCATCTGCTCATCGCCTTCCTGGTCACTGGCTAGTGACCCAGACTCTGTCCCCTCTGCTTTCAGGTTCTTCAGATCTTCGATCCACCTTTGGATCCACCCGAACACTTTCGACTTGGCCGCCAGCAGCACTTTGCAGCAGATCGCCATTGAAAGCGACGACGAAACCCGACCCCGAAAGACACCTATGCACCCGGCTCCCCTGGGTGAGGTAATTCGAGTACTCCGGTGCTCCCGTGGGTATTGACACTAGAACAGCCTAGTTCTCAAAGGGTTTGCTCCAAGTCCTCCTCTAAGTGTCCCTTTTCTTTTAAATTCTAATCGCGACTTTCCCCATAGAAGTTAACGGTGGTTCGCGGCTGTGTTCATACACTGCACGCGTCCCCCGTGGGTCCCCTGTGTCACTGCCTTGGGTGGTTCCTTGTGGTCCAAGCACTTCTACAGGCTCTAGGCCTTGTGTCTAGCTCAGTCGTGGTTCTTATACCACTTTATTGGTATATGGTTTGGTACGCCCCTGGGGCTCAAACGTGTATTTGTGCTATTACTGTAGATAACTAACTCGTAACGTATGTACTTCGAACTCTAGCCTCATAAAGAGACTAGAGGGGTGTGTTTAGTAATAAATACATATATTTTGAATATATACCTGGTGTGGTCCTCTTTCATTTGGTCACTCAAGAGATTATAGACTGGTAAAACAAGCTGCTTTACATTCCTTCAAGACTTAGCCTGAAGGCTGCTCTCCATAGCTACCACTAGGATAGCTTTCAATAAAGGTTGTCTTTAACCTATCTCCAATAAGGGGTTGTTTGGACTGGTGCAAGGTGCCCACTATAATTAGTGGACAGCATATGCCAGGCCAACTTCTCACACACCCCACCCCTCCATCTCCGTGCCCTCCTGGTCCATGCAGTGCAGACATAGTTTCAAACTGCTTCAGCCAGAGAAAAATGATGTAACATTACACAGGCGCAGTTCAATTGAGAACAGCAATTTACTACTGCCCACCACACATGCAATACTATTTATTTACATCGTAGTTGCAGCATTAGACCGCAGCAAATATTTTAACTCTAGGATTCCATGCAAGAGTCGTCACAAGATTCACTACACCCGTGGATCTCTGGGTGTTGACCTTAGTGCTGTGCTGCCATGTTGTCTAGTTTTGTGTAGTGTTGGTATCATGTTATCTAGGGTGATGGCATTGTATCTGCTCAGCACCATGTAGCATGTTATCTTGTGTTGTGCTGCTGTGTAGTCCTCTGTTGAGCTGCCACAGTGCGCACTGTGGTACCCCACTGCACAGTGTTATGTCATGTTTTTTAATTTTGAATTATGTTGTTTAATGTGATGTCTGGTGTGGTGCCATATTGTTCAGTGCAGTGCCACCATGTAGCCCAGAATGGTGTGACCGCAGTGCCATGCAGTATGGTCCTGTTGCCCTGTCAGTGAATTTGTTCTTACGGTTACCCCTTTGTCTAACATCTGCTCTCTGTCACTCTTTACCTCAGAACTCGCTGGGGCGGGAATATTGCTTTTCCTTTAAAGTTTGTTTCCAGTTCCTGGTGCCTATTGAAACGGACTAGTGAGTGATAATTAAAGAATGTCTTCCTGCTGCCAGGTTGCCTGGCCGCTGCACTTGTAACTTGCACCACCAAGCTCCGAGTCCCTGCTCCAGTGTCTGCCTCGGAGCCTTCAAAAAGGCCTCTTTATAGCTGAAAAAGTTCAGAAAGGGATTTTTTAGCTGTATCTGGTTTAAGCAGCAGTACAGATCCCTGTGCCCCCGACTGCAAGCTAGGAAACTTGCCCCAATCGCCTAGTTTTGCAATACAAAACAGTCACTGATAAAGTGGGTTCCTAATAACCACGTGTCTCGGTGCCACCGCACCTGCTGCATCATTGAGATCCATGTCCCTGAGTTCCCAGGGAACAATGGTTGCATTTGTGTGGCATGAACACAGCCAGGTGCAACCACAGCCAGGTGGAGATCACACCGTCAAAGACACTGTTAACCAGAGGAGAGGCACTGCTGCGGTGTGTAGTTTTATCCTGTCCATGTAAAGCAACACACCCGAACACCAACCCTCTGGTGTTGGTTTCAGTCTCCTTTCCTCTGTTACTACCATGCTGTCTCAGCAGTGAAAGACCCTTCAAGTGCAGAGCCATGGTGCATGATATAATCTACACTAACTTGGATTTAACAATGACCTCATGCAGTAAGCCAGACAAGCCATCAAATCCCGAAATTAAGAAGCATTGACAAAGCCAGTAGGTCTCGCTTTAATGCGCAACACGTAAACACAAACATTCACAAATCTTATTCACCTGCATTGCTTGCAGAAATGCTGTTCATCACATTAAAGCCAGCCCAACTGACTTTGCCAGTGCTCTGGAAAAGTATGGTACACAAATAATTACTTTCTGAATTGAATACATGTAAAAGGTAAATAATTTATTATGAAAAACAGCGTGATGATTGAGTGTCCTTCTCAGATTTAAAATAGCCCCTCAGATTTAAAATAGCCCCTCCTGCAGTCCAGTTGAAACACACCCTGGAAGAGGAATGATACACCAAAAATCCAATAGTATAAAGTGAACGAGTTAATCCTCTGGGCTGAGTCAAAGTCCATTCTATGTACATTTTAAAGAATTGGTAACAGTAGGTCAGCAGACTGCTGTACTGTCAAAGTAGGTCTAAAAACAGTGCTCAAGATTTATCTCCTTTTACTGGAAGACAAAGGATAATTAGCACCTAAACTTAAAATATTGTAAATGTACAGATTTCGTCCAATGTTTCATATTAGCTAATGTTATGTATTAAGAAGTGTGCCTTTGCTGCCTATGGTCACACTACAGACCAATGACCTTAAACTATAACTAAAGTTGGTGCTTGTCAACCACCCATCTGCCTTCTATTCTGTGCATCACTACTTTTCTGTAGTACTTGTTCAAAATGTTGTCTGCTGAATAAATAACTTAAAAAAGTAAGAAGGGGGTGATTTTGACCCGAGAGGCTGGAGTTGGTGGGTCTATCTGAAAGAGAGACGTTAGTGACAGATTCCTTACCTTAGAATATCCCCAGGCGTCAGGCTGGATCCGGAAAGTCTTTGCGTAGCAGTACCCTTGCGCGTCGGTAGGCGGCGTCGTGCGGCTCCGCGTCCGTCGTCGGCGTCGTGATCGCCGGGATGACGTCGCGGGCAGTACTTAGGCGCCGCCCCTGCGCGCTGACGTCAGTTCTTCTTTTTCCGTGCCAGTAAGCGCAGATCCGGGAAGAGCAGTGCCCTAGTCAATTTTTGACTACATTTTTGGTGATTTTTTCACTGTTTCTTTTCGAGTCTTCTCGACTCCTCGGTGTCGGTAGGGATGCCCGGCTTCAAGCCATGCGACGTCTGTGGTCGTATGATGTCGATCACAGACCCGCATTTAGAGTGTCTCTGCTGTCTCGGCCGAGACCACGACACAAAGTCGTGCCCTGACTGCCAGGCCTTACACCCGAAGGCTTTGCGAGAGCGGTCTCGAAAGCTCCTCGAGGTCCGGCAGTCGGCTCCGCGCCGCACCAAGCCCCGGTCCCGTGAGAGGTCGAGGGGCCGGTCGCGGAGCCCCCGCCGGTCGTCGGAGTCCAAGTCTTCGCACTCCTCGGGTAAGTCGAAGCACAATAAGTCTAAAAAGCACCATCGCTCTAAGACTTCGCCTCGCCGGTCTCGCGACTCGGCTGAGGCCCCTGTCGGCACCGTCCCCGTGGCTCCGGATGTGCCTGTGGCGCCGCCCCCGCATTACCCGTCCTTCCCGGGTTCGGGGGCGACTCCGGCCGAGATACAGGAATTCCTGTCGGCAATGGCCCGCCTCTTCGGGCCTCAAGGTCCCTCCGGTGCGCCTTCGGGCCCCGAGGGCCCTGATGGGGTTGCTCCGGCGTCGCGGACGACTCCGGTCCCGGCGTCGCCTGTCCCGCCAGCCTTGATCCCGGCCTCGGCTCCGGCCTCGATCCCGGCTCCGGTGGTACCGCAACCCCGATCGACGCCGGTTGACCTAACCACGCCTCCGCCGGCGCCGATGTTCCCGGTGCCGTTCCCGACGCCGCCCGGGGCTCCGGGCGGCGTCGTTCCCCGGTTCTCTCCGGTTCCGGACATGGAGCCGGACCGACGTCACTCGACGCCGGCCCCGGCGCCGATGAGACCTTGGGTCCCAGATGTCCCTCCTCCTCCATATTTTGAGCCAGAGGAGGACCAGGAGAGCTGGGAGGGGTCGGGAAGACCCTCTCACACGGCAGTGTGAGTATGATCAGGACTGGGCAGAGGAACTTGGGGATGCCAGTGGTCTAGACACTTCCCCTGACACTGGCATGCTGTCTCCTCCCGTGGCTACGGAGGAGGGAGCAAATTTCGCAACGGTGTTGCGTAGAGCAGCTGGAGCCTTGCACCTCCAATTGCCTACTGTGGCTGTCAGGACCAAATTCCTGATGGAAGTGCTTCAGCCGGCAGCTTCCTCCTCGGAGCCATTGCTGCCGTTTAATGATGCACTGTCTGACGTTCTTTTGGGCACCTGGTCCAAGCCCACCACAGGGGCTCCTGTGGATAGGAACGTGGCCTGACGCCATCGCCCTGCTCCGGGCGACCCCTTGTTTCTCTCTCAACATCCCACCCCGAGAGCTTGGTTGTCCAAGCCTCTGCCTCCCAAACCGCCTCTCCCTACCGCCCCTCCGGATAGGGAATCCAAACACCTGGACCAATTTGGGAAGAAGGCTTTTCTTCCTCCAGTGCTGGCTTGCGGTCCGTCAACACCGCTTGCCTTTTGGGCCGATATACCCACTCCCTGTGGGATTCGGTGGCGGCTGTTTTGCCCCAGTGTTCTGAGGAGGTCCAGACACTGCTTACCCGCACCATTGCGGAAGGTAGGGATGCGGCAAAGTACACCATACGTTGTGGCCTTGATACCGCCGACTCGCTGGGCAGATCGCTTGCAACGACGGTGGCGCTGCGTCGCCACGCCTGGCTGAGAACAACTGGTTTCTCGGGTGATGTCCAGAATACACTCATGGACATGCCCTTTGATGGAGTCGGTCTTTTTGGTTCCAAAGCAGACCATGCGCTGGAGCGTTTTAAGGACTCACTGGCTGCTGCCAAGTCCCTGGGCCTTTCTGTTGTGCGCCCTCCGCTAACCTCTGCTTTTCGCGCCTTTCGTGGCCACGGATGGGGCGCCCAGTCACGTCCGCTGCCCAGCCACCGGCCCACGCAGCAAGCGTCTTCGCGTGGCCGAGGACGTGGCTACCGCCGTGGCGGTTCGGGCAACCAGCGTGCGGGTCAGGACACCAACCCCGCCCCGTCCGCGGCCTCCAAGCCCTCCTAGTCCCTCCTTTCAGGTGCACAGCACGCCAGTAGAGGGCAGGGTCCGCCATCACCTTCACCACTGGCGTGCCATCACCTCGGACAGGTGGGTCTTGGACATTGTCCGAAGGGCTACTCCCTCCCCTTCGAGACCACCCCCCAGCCATGCCACCTCAATTCCATCGCATGTCAGGGGATCACTTGGTGCTTCTGCAGAAGGAAGTCACGGCCCTCTTGGCCAAGAGGGCCATCGAGCATGTTCCGACCCCAGAAGTAGGACGTGGTTGCTACTCCCACTACTTTCTGGTGCCCAAAAGGACAAGGAGGACATGCGTCCTATCTTGGACCTCCGGAACGTCAATCGCTTCCTCCAGAAGGAGAAGTTCAAGATGCTCACCCTAGCTCAGGTCTTGACTGCCCTCGACCCTGGAGACTGGTTGGTAGCGTTGGACTTGCAGGACGCTTATTTTCACATCCCCGTCCTGCCAGCCCACCGGCGTTACCTTCGGTTCACAGTAGGCCTCGAGCATTTTCAGTTCACCGTGCTCCCCTTTGGCCTTACAAGTGCCCCTCGGGTGTTCACGAAAGTGATGGCGGTGGTCGCAGCTCATCTGCGCAGGGCAGGGGTTCCAGTCTTCCCCTACCTCGACGACTGGCTGCTGAAGGCGGGCTCGTCCCAGGCAGTCGTCTCCCACCTCCAGACTACGGCCGAACTCCTGCACTCGCTGGGGTTCTCCATCAATGTGCCGAGTCGCATCTGATTCCTTCTCCACAGCTCCTTTTCATCGGAGCAGTTCTGGACACGACGCAGTTTCGGGCCTATCCTCCCGAACGGTGAGTCCGGGATATTCAGGCTATGATTCTGATCTTTCAGCCTTTATCCTGGGTTTCGGTACGGATGACCCTGAGGCTGCTGGGCCTCATGGCCTCCTGCATCCTGCTGGTCGATCATGCCAGATGGCATATGCGGGCTCTGCAGTGGGACCTGAAGTTCCAGTGGGCGCAGCACCAGGGCGACCTGTCCGATCACGTCCAGATCTCGGAGGGGGCTGCAAAACAGTTGCAGTGGTGGCTCTCGAACCGGCAATGGGTCATGGGCAGATCCCTCTCCCTTCCCCAGCCAGAGCACACAGTTGTGATGGACGCGTCACTTCTGGGATGGGGCGGTCACATGGGAGAGGCGGAGATCAGAGGCCTCTGGTCTCCGGCGGAGTCCCGGCTCCATATCAACATTCTGGAGCTCCGGGCGATCCGACTTGCACTCAAGGCATTCCTTCCCTCTGTCAAGGGGAGAGTAGTGCAGGTGTTCACAGACAACACCACCGCCATGTGGTACTGCAACAAACAAGGCGGGGTGGGGTCGTGGACCCTCTGTCAGGAGGCTTTGCGTCTCTGGACATGGCTGGAACATCAGGGCATGTTCCTGATGGTTCAACACCTGGCAGGTTCTCTGAACGCCAGGGCGGACGAACTCAGCCGCAGGTGCATGCTCGATCACGAATGGCATCTTCACTCGGAAGTGGCGCAAGGACTCTTTCTGCAGTGGGGAGAGCATTGGTTAGATCTATTCGCCACCGAAGAGAACGCGCAATGTCATCAGTTCTGCGCGTTGGAATTTCCAAGGCGGCACTCGCTCGGCGACGCTTTTCGTCGCGAGTGGAGTTGCGGTCTGTTGTACGCCTTTCCGCCTATACCACTTCTGCCCAGAGTGCTGAAGATCAGGCGCGACCGGGCCCAAGTCATTCTTGTGGCTCCGGACTGGGCTCGAAGAGTATGGTATCCCGAGCTACTCAGTATGAGCATCGATCCTCCGATCAGACTGCCTCTTCGGGAGGATCTTTTGTCGCAGCAGCAGGGGACGGTCCTCCACCCGAACCTGTCCAGCCTCCACCTGCTTGCGTGGAGATTGAGCGGCGGCAGTTGATTCCTTTCGACTTGCCTCCTGAAGTTTGTGACGTTATTCTGGCAGTAGGCGTCCCTCTACTAAAGTGGTATACGCCTGCAGGTGGAACAAGTTTGTGGCATAGTGCACAGCAAAGGCTGTGGATCCCCTTTCTGCCCCTCTTTTTGAGGTCCTGCTGTTCCTTCTGTCTTTGGCCCGGCAGGGCTCTGCTCTGGGCACTATCAAGGGCTACCTTTATGCAATTTCTGCCTTTCTCAGGCTACCTGATCAGCCCTCTCTTTTCAAGTCCCCTGTTGTGAATAGATTTCTCAAAGGCATTACACACCTTTTACCTCCTATTCCTTTCGTGATGCCTCAGTGGGACTTGAATCTGGTTCTAACATACTTGATGTGCTCTCCCTTTGAGCCCCTTCACAACTGTCCTCTTCGTCTTTTGACATTGAAGACTGCCTTCCTGGTGGCCATCACCTCCGCTGGGCGGGTGAGTGAGCTCCAGGCTCTTTTTGTAAGCCTCCTTTCTTTTCAGTCCATCCGGACAAGGTTGTGCTCGGGCCCCGTCCTTCCTTTTTGCCAAAAGTAGTTAAAGCCTTTCACATTGGGCAGACTATTACCTTGCCCACCTTCTTTCCGCCTCCGCATCCTTCCAGAGAGGAAGAGAGGCTCCACCGTCTGGACCCAAAACGTGCGCTCTCATTTTTATCTCAACCGCACACAGCACTTCCGGGTGGATGACCAGCTCTTTGTTGGCTACGTTGGCACCAAGAAAGGTCGGTCGGTACACAAGAGAACTATCTCCCGCTGGGTTGTCTTGTGCATCAAATCCTGTTACTCTTTGGCTAAAAAAGAACCTCTGGTGGGGCTGTGTGCTCATTCCACCAGAGCTACTGCAGCCACTACTGCATTGGGACGCGGCGTCCCCCTGCAAGACATCTGTCAGGCAGCCACGTGGGCCTCGCTGCACACGTTTACCAAGCACTATTGCCTGGACAGCCAAGTCCGGAGAGACGGCTTCTTTGGCTGTTCCGTTCTCCGTGACTTTCTGGTGTGATCTTAGTTCGCAGACCCACCACCGGGGTTGGCATTGCTGGGGTATCTATTCTAAGGTAAGGAATCTATCACTATGTGTTTCTTTCAGATGAACAAGTTACTTACCTACGGTAACGATATATCTGTAAGAAACATTAGTAGTGATAGATTCCTTACCGCCCCACCCATCCTCCCCGTTCTGCGAACTGATTTCTAGGGTTAAGGTCATCCCTTTCAGGGCCCTAGTTTCAATGCACCAGTGGTCAGTATCTTGCATGGCTCTATGTTCCTGGCGCGGAAAGTCGTGTACGTAACTGACGTCAGCGCGCGTGAGTGGCGTCTAAGTAGCGCCCGCGACGTCATCTCGGTGACCAAGACGGACGCGGAGCCGCACAACGCCACCTACCGACGCGCAGGGGTACTGCTGACGAAAACTTTCCGGATCCAGTCTGACGCCTGGGGATATTCTAAGGTAAGGAATCTATCACTACTAATGTTTCTTACAGATATATCGTTACCGAAGGTAAGTAACTTGTTCGTTTATGCCCCGGGAGGGTGGTGCTTCCAACATATTGTTTGTTGCATGTATACTCCAACAAATAGACTACAAAACTAGTTTTACAGGTTAAATGGCCCTTAATACGAATAGTTTTCTTAAATGGAGTCACAATTTTAGATCTGTTTTTTTCCATTCTTGCATGCTTTACACTTGATACATTTTGTAAAGCCATCTTTACGCATGAGCCATGTAGGTGTAGGTTGATCTTAACTCAAATCACTATTCACTAAGCGATTTCTCAAAGATTTAGATTTTCTAAAAGATATCTGGGGTCTAGTACCTACCAAGGGGCCAATGATAGAATAATGTTTTATCAGGTGCCAATGTTTTTGTAGGGTTGTAACTACTTTTTGTGTTCCATATTGTAAGTAGTGATGAACCTATGGGGTTGTTTATCCATATTTGTTTAGTTTTTTACATTTCGTACGGGTTGCATCAAATAAGGCTGATTTTCTTGTACATGATCTAGCTCGATTAGAGGCAGCTCTCAGGACCTTTTCCGTGTAACCTCTATCCCTAAACCATTTTACCATCTGTTTTTCGGTAGTATTGTAATCTACATCTGAAAGAGACAATTCGTTATAGATTCCTTACCTTTAGAATTACCCCCAGGCGTCTGACTGGATCCGGAGAATTTTTTCGTCAGCAGTACCCCTGAGCGTCGAAAGGTGGCGTCGGTCGGCTCCGCGTTCGTCATTGGCGAAATGGTCGCCGGGATGGCGTTGCGGTAGCTACTTAGACGCCGCCTTCGCGCGCTGACGTCAGTTCTTTCTTTTTCTGCGCCAGCCAGCGCAGATCCGGAGAGAGCGGTACCTCCAGTCACTTTTTGACTGATCTTTTTACGACTTTTGTCGACACCGTTTTTGAGTCTTCGACTTCTGGTGCACTAGGGATGCCCGGTTTCAAGGCTTGCGGGTCCTGCCGAAAGATGTCAGTGACTGATCTGTACCGCGTGTGCCTGTGGTGCCTCGAGCGGGACCATGACCCCAAGTCGTGCTCCGACTGCCGGACCATAAATCCGAAGTCTTCGCGGGAGCGGTACCGAAAGCTTCTCGAGGCCAGGCAGCCCGCGCCGTTCGAGGTCCTGGTCGCGTGCGAGGTCGAGGGACCGGTCGCGGAGTCGCCACCACTCGTCCTCGAAGTCTTCGCACTCCTCAGGTAAGTCGAAGCACAAGAAGAAGTTGAAGCAGCATCGTCGCTCTTCGACTTCTCCCCGTCCGTCGGCCGACGCGACGAGGGATGCGGATGGTGCCCGTCCCGCGGCTCCGCGTGTGGAGCCCGAAGGGTCGGCTCGGAGTTTCCCTCCTTTTCCGGGACCCAGAGCGACCCCAGCCCAGCTTTGAAGCTTTTACGAAGTGATGCATGCCATCTTTGGGCAGCCCGACTCCGCTGGTGCGCCTTCGGGCCCCGTGGACTCGGCTGGGGGCCCTGGGCCTTCGACGCCGGCGGCTTCGGCACCGCAGGGTCCCCTTGGATCCAGGCCTGGATCCAGATTGGCGCCGGTCGACCTAACAACGCCTCCCCCGGCGCAGATTCCACCGGCACCACGTCTGCAGCCGACGCCGGTTGTGTCCCCAACGGGCGTCGACCCCGGCCTCTACCCTGACTTGGACACGGAGCCGGACTGACGTCGAACGACGCCGGATCCGGCACCGATGGGTACTTTTGTACCCCGGTTCTACCCTGGTGTTCCTCCCAGGCCAGGCTGGCAACCAGAGGAGGGTGAGGAGGACTGGGAGGGGTCTGGAGACCCTTTAATTGACCAGTTGGATGAACCAGACTGGAGAGAGGAGTTGGGGGAAGCCAGTGGTCTAGATACCTCCCCAGGCCTTGGCATATTGTCTCCTCCTACCGTGGCTACGGAGGAGGGAGCTTCTTACGCAGTGGTGTTGCGTAGGGCGGCCGAGCTCTCAACCTCGAGCTACCTATGGTGGCAGTCAGGACTAACCTCCTGACGGAGGTGCTTCAACCGGCAGCAAGCTCTTCGGAGCCCCTGCTGCCGTTCAATGAAGCATTAACTGACATCCTTTTGGGCACCTGGTCCAGGCCCAACACAGGGGCTCCTGTTCATAGGATGATTGCCCGACGCCACCGCCCGGCTCCTGGCGTCCCCACTTCCCTCTCCCAACACCCCTCCCCTGAGAGCTTGGTGGTCCAAGCCTCGACGTCCAAGGGCGCATTCCCTAACGCTCCACCTGATAGGGAATCCAAAAAGCTGGACCATCTTGGGAAGAAGATGTTTTCTTCCTCCAGCTTGGGACTGCGGTCGGTAAACACTGCATCTCTGTTGGGCCGTTACACCCACTCCGTGTGGGATACGGTAGCGCAGGTGCTGCCCCAGTGCCCGGAGGAGGCCCGGGCCATGCTCTCCCGTGCAGTCGCCGAGGGGAGAGACGCAGCCAAGTTTACCATACGATGTGGGCTGGACACCGCCGACTCGCTAGGCAGTACGATTTCAATGTCGGTAGTCCTTTGACGCTACACCTGGCTGAGGCCGACTGGTTTTTCCGGGGATGTCCAGGATACCCTGATGGACATGCCCTTTGATGGCCATCGCCTGTTCGGCGACAAAGCAGACAACGCGCTAGAGCGCTTGAAGGACTCTAGGGCTACAGCCAAGTCCGTGAGCCTCTCCACCACCCACCCTGCGCAGTCTGCTTTTCGCCCCTTTCATGGCTACGGAAGGGGTGCCTCACCACTTTCCGCCCAGAGCCACAGGCCGGCTCAAGCTGCTCAGCCCCTGCGCGGCCGGGGACGTGTGACCCACCGTCGTGGGTCTGGGGGCCAGCGAGCGGGCCAGTCCACCAGTGCCCCCTCTGCAGCAGCCTCCAAACCCTCCTAGTCTGACCTTTCTGGGCCACCGATCGCCAGTGGGCGGCAGGATTCACCATCACCTCCCCCACTGGCGCACCATCACGTCGGACAGGTGGGTTTTGCAGATAGTCCGAAGGGGCTACTCCCTCCCTTTCGAGACTACCCCTCCATCCATGCCACCTCAGTACCATTGCATGTCGGAGGATCATTTGGCCCTTCTCCAACAGAAAGTTACGGCTCTCTTGGCCAAGGGGGCTATCGAGCAAGTTTCTGCCCCAGAAGTAGGTCGTGGTTGCTATTCCCACTACTTTTCTGGTGCCCAAGAAGGACAAGGGCATGCGTCCTATCTTGGATCTCAGGAACGTCAAGCACTTCCTCCGGAAAGAGAAGTTCAAAATGTTGACGCTAGCTCAGGTCTTGTCTGCCCTCGACCCTGGAGACTGGATGGTAGCGTTGGACTTGCAGGACGCTTATTTTCACATCCCCGTCCTGCCGGCCCACCGGCGTTACCTAAGGTGCACAGTAGGCCACGAGCACTTTCAGTTTACCGTGCTCCCCTTTAGCCTTACCAGTGCCCCTCGGGTGTTCACGAAAGTGATGACGGTGGTCGCAGCTCATCTGCGCAGATCAGGGGTTCCAGTCTTCCCCTAACTCGACGACTGGTTGTTGAAGGCGGGCTCGCCCCAGGCTGTCGTCTCCCACGTCTAGACTATGGCGGACCTTCTGCATTCGCTGGGGATCTCTATCAACGTGCCGAAGTCACACCTGACTCCCTCTCAGAAGCTCCTCTTCATCGGTTTCGGTCAGAATGACCCTGCGGTGCTGGGCCTCATGGCCTCCTGCATCCTGCTGGTGGATCATGCCAGGTGGCATATGCGGGCTCTGCAGTGGGACCTGAAGTTCCAGTGGGCACAGGATCAGGGGAATCTCTCCGATTGCGTCCAGATCTCGGAGGGCACTGCACGACAATTGCAGTGTTGGCTCACGAACCAGGATTGGGTCAACGGCAGATCCCTCTCCCTTCCCCAACCAGATTTCACAGTGGTGACAGATGCATCGCTTCTGGGATGGGGCGGCCACATGGGGGAGGCGCAGATCAGAGGCCTCCTTCTGGAGCTCCGGGCGATTCGTCTTGCACTAAAAGCATTCCTTCCCTCTGTCCCGGGAAGAGTAGTGCAGGTGTTCACAGACAACACCACCACCATGTGGTACTGCAACAAACAGGGCGGGGTGGGGTTGTGGACACTATGTTAAGAGGCTCTTCGCCTCTGGACATGGCTGGTACATCAGGGCATATCCCTGGTTGTTCAACACCTGGCAGGTTCACTGAACGCCAGGGCGGACGAACGCAGCCGCAGGTGCATGATGGATCACGAATGGCGTCTTCACTCGGAGGTGGTGCAAGGTCTCTTTCAGCAGTGGGGAGAGCCTTGGTTAGATCTATTCGCCACCGAAGAAAACGCGCAATGTCAGTGGTTCTGCGCGTTGGAATTTTCAAGGCGGCACTCGCTCGTCGACCCTTTTCGTCACGAGTGGAGTTGCCGTCTTCTATACGCCTTTCCGCCTTTACCACTTCTGCCCAGAGTGCTGAAGAAGATCAAGCGCGACCGGGCGCAAGTCATTCTTGTGGCTCCGGATTGGGCACGAAGAGTCTGGTTTCCCGAGCCATTACATCTGGCCATCGATCCTCCGATCCGACTGCCTCTTCGGGAGGATCTTCTGTCACAGCAGCAGGGGACGGTCTTCCACACGAACCTGTCCTGCCTTTACCTCCTTGTGTGGAGATTGACCGGCGGCAGTTGACAGCCTTTGACCTTCCTCCCGAAGTCTGTAATGTTAGGTTGGCAGCCAGGCGTCCCTCCACTAAG
Source organism: Calotriton arnoldi (assembly GCA_963921515.1). NCBI lineage: Eukaryota > Metazoa > Chordata > Amphibia > Caudata > Salamandridae > Calotriton > Calotriton arnoldi. Next base: position 362,412 of record CAWUFW010014398.1, read on the forward strand.
ACGGTGTATGCCTGAACATGGAACAAATTTGTGGCATGGTGCACAGCAAAGGCTGTGGATCCCCTCTCTGCCCCTCTTTCTGAGATTCTTTTGTTCCTCCTTTCTTTGGCCCAGCAGGGTTCTGCTCTGGGCACACTTAAGGGCTATCTCTCAGCCATCTCAGCCTGATCAAGTCCCCTATTGTAAATAGATTTCTTAAAGGCATTACTCATCTCTTTCCTCCTATCCCTTTCGTAATGCCTCTGTGGGACTTGAACTTAGTTCTGACATACCTTATGTGCGCTCCTTTCGAGCCACTACATAACTGTCCTCTCAGACTTTTAACTTTAAAGACTGCTTTTCTGGTGGCCATCACCTCTGCTCGCAGGGTTAGTGAGCTTCAGGCTCTGTCCTCTAAGCCTCCTTTTCTTGCTGTTCATCCGTCAAGGTTGTCCTAAGAACCAGACCTTCCTTTCTTCCCAAAGTGGTTACTTCTTTCCACATTGGTCAAACCATCACTTTGCCCACCTTCTTTCCGCCTCCGCATCCTTCTAAGGAGGAAGAGCGGCTCCACCGTCTGGATCCAAAATGTGTGCTTTCATTTTATTTGGATCGCACCAAGCAATTCCGGGTGGATGACCAGCTCTTTGTTGGCTACGTGGGCGCCACAAAAGGTCGGGCCGTGCACAAACTGACCATTTCTAGGTGGGTCGTTTTGTGCATTAAAACTTGCTACTCTTTGACAAAGAAGGAGCCTCCAGTGGGACTGCGCGCCCATTCCACCAGGGCGACGGCAGCTACCACTGCTTTGGGACGGGGAGTCCTCCTCAATGACATCTGTCAGGCAGCTACGTGGGCATCTCTGCACATGTTCACAAAACACTACTGCCTGGACAGCCAAGTCTGGAGAGACATCTTCTTTGGCTGTTTTGTTCTCCAGGACTTTCTGGTGTGAACTTAGTTCGCAGACCCACCTCCGGAGTTGGTATTGCTGGGGTATCTATTCTAAAGGTAAGGAATCTATAACTAATTGTGTCTTTCAGATGAACAAGTTACTTACCTTCGGTATCAATATATCTGTAAGAGACCTAGATTAGTTATAGATTCCTTACCGCCCCACCCATCCTCCCCATTCTGTGAACTGACTTCTAGGGTCAGGGAATCCCTTTTCAGGGCCCTAGTTTTGTGCTCCAGTGGTCAGTGTCTTTCATGGCTCTGCGCTTCTGGCGTGTAAAAAGAACTGACGTCTGCGCGCGAGGGTGGAGTCTAAGTAGCTACCGCGACATCATCCAGGCGACTACGACGCCAACGACGAACGCGGAGCCGACCGACGCCACCTTTCAATGCGCAGGGATACTGCTGACCAAAAAATTCTCCGGATCCAGTCTGATGCCTGGGGGTAATTCTAAAGATAAGAAATCTATAACTAATCTATGTCTCTTACAGATATATCGTTACCGAAGGTGAGTAAATTGTTCTTTTTGGGGCATGGGCTTAATTTTTAGGGCTCAGGGCAGGGGGAGAAGGGACAGTTTACAGGGCAGGGTCGGGGTAGTTTAGGGATGTAGGGGATAGTTTAGGGGGCAGGGGGGGGGGCTGGGGTCGGGGTCGTTTTTGGGTTTAGTTTTTAGGGCTTGGGGCAGGCAGAAAACGGACAGTTTGTGCCCCAATGTTTATTCATAATATTCTGTAATAATGTTGTCCAAGCGACATTCTGTGATTTCTATGCTCATTTATTCAAAGTAGATCTTGCGTTCTTAGAATAAGATTTTGGAGCAACAGCTGACACGTGTTTTGCCCATATGCCTAACTGTGGCCATATGGGCGAAACACTTGTCGTCTGTTGCTCCAAAATCTTATTCTAAGAACGCAAGATCTACTTTGAATAAATGAGGATAAAATCACCGAATGTCGCTTGGACAACATTATTACAGAATATTATGAATAAACATTTGGGCACCAACTTCCCTCTACCATATCCTTATCGAATTGCTGAACCTGGTGGCTCTAGGGTGTAACCACTTGAGGGGGAGTGCCGACTACAAATATTGGGTCCTGTCCCTGTGTCTACCAGAAATCCCAGCAAAACCAAAGGGGATGATGGACGGAGTGTTGAACATTGCAAGCACTCACCCCCAGTCAACTGATCTGGGTTTAATCCATCATCATTCTTTAGCTCACTCCGCCACCCCAGTTCAGACACGGCCATATGCAAATCAGTCTGACTGACCCTGTGCCTCATGGGCACAGTCCAGCCCGAACTGCCAAGCCATGTCTTCCCTGGACAAGAAATCCCAAGCAGTACCCACCCTCCAATTATAAACCACAGAAAACGTACAGTTTACAGGGCAGGGAGCAGGGTCGGGGTAGTTTAGGGATGTAGGGGATAGTTTTTAGGGCTCGGGGTAGGGGGGCTGGGTCGGGGTTGTTTTTGGGGCGTGGGCTTAGTTTTTAAGGCTCAGTGCAGGGGGAGAAGAAACAGTTTACAGGGCAGATTCGGGGTGGTTTAGGGATGTAGGTGATAGTTTTTAGGGCTCAGGGCAGGGGGGCTGGGTTCTGGGTAGTTTTTGGGGTGTGGGTTTATTTTTTAGGGCTCAGAGCATGTGGAAAAGGGACAGTTTACCCGGCAGGGGCCGGGGTAGTTTAGGGATGTATTGATAGTTTAGGGCTCAGGGCAGGGGGGCTGGGGTCGAGGTAGTTTTTGGGGTGTGGGTTTATTCTGTAGGGCTCAGGGCAGGCGGAAGTGGGACAGTTTGCAGGGCAGGGAGCAGGGTCTAGGTAGTTTAGGGATGTAGGGGATCATTTTTAGGGCTCAGGGCAGGGGGGCTGGGTCGGGGTAGTTTTTCGGGCGTGGGCTTAATTTTTAGGGCTCTGGGCATGGGGAGAAGGGCCAGATTACAGGTCCGGGTCAGGGTAGTTTAGGGATGTAAGGGATAGTTTAGGGCTCAGGGAGGGGAGACTGGAGTTGGGGTAGTTTTTGGGGTGTGGGTTTAATTGTTAGGGGGCAGGGGAGAGAGAAAAGGGACAGTTTACAAGCCAGGGAGTAGGGGTATCCTCTTTAGACCTCATGCCCCTTTACCCATCATGTCCTTACCACAAAATTGCGTGGTAAAGGCATGCGTGCTAAAGACGCGGTCGTGGTAGAGCCGCATGGTACAGGCATGCGTGGTTTAGGCATGCGTTGTACCATCATACAACCTCCTATCCCTAGCTCAGAGGCATCAGCCTGCATAATGAACTGCTTGAAGTAATCTGGAGCCTTGAGAATAGGTGCTGATCACATTGCCTCTTTTAGGGTATCAAAAGCCTTTTGGCAGCCAACTGTCCAGTTCACTTTCTTGGGCATCTTGTTGGAGGTGAGTTTTGTGAGGGGTGTCACAATGGATACATACCCCTTCACAAACCTCCTGTAATACCCAGTCAAGCCAAGGAATACCCTGACTTGTGTCTGGGTGGTTTGGAGCTTCCCAATCCAGAATTGTCTGGATTTTGGGCTGTAGTAGTTAAACTTGGCCTCCACATACAAGGTGGCCCAAGTATACAACAGTTCCCTGCCCTCTCTGGCATTTGGATGCTGTGATAGTTAGGCCTGCAGTTTGCAGGGCCGGTAAAAACCTTTACCAGTGGGGGCGTGGCTTAGCAGCCGCACATGGCGGACGTGTGCTAGGCGAGCTCCGTCCAGCCCACCATAAATTTGCAATTTATCCTGGCCCCTAGTACCTGCTACCTGTTAAGCGGAGTGTCGGTGACACCGGGCCCTGGTGGTAGAGACTCGGCGGCGATCGCGGCGGCTGGGGCCCCCCGGGCGGCGGCGCAGAGACCGCACGAGTCTGCGGCCCAGAGAGTGAGGGGAAGCCGGAAGATCGAGTGCCGGCGGCAGCTGGGGGCGTCTGTGCGGGACCCGACCCGGGCGCCGGAGGACGGGCGGCACGGCAGCGCTCCCGCGCCGGGTGAGTGAGGTGATCCTGGAGGTGCCTGTGACTGGGGCGCTGTGACTGCGGTGCTGGTGGTGTGGCTCGGCGGCTACTGCGGGCCGCGGTGGTGGAGAGAGCCTCGAGCGGGCCTGACTGGGTGAGCCTTCCCCTCCTGCCCCCATTCGCAGGCAATACATCGACCCTTACTGGGGGGGGGGGCACTTGGGACTGTGTGCCTCCTTGTGACGCCCATTGCTGCTTTCCTCTCCTCGGCGGTGCGATCGGCCCGCGTGGGAGGGCCGGACGGGCGAAGGGAGGCGGCGTGGGCCGCAGACGAGTGGTGTGGGCAGTCGAGTGGACGGGGAGCCACCCCTGGGGCCCAGTCATCTGGATCAATAGGCGGCCCGAGTCGGGGGTCGGCCGGGCCCCGAGGGCATACCGAGGTTGGAGGTGTCCTGCGCCCGCAGGGGAGCTGGACTGGTCGGCCAGTGGCGGCGCCCGTCGTTGGGTGGTGCGTAGGCCCTGGTGGCCGGCTGCGACCGGGGGGGACTCCTTCTCCCAGTCTTTGATCGGCGGTTGGGTCGGACCGCGGGGCATCCGCAGGGGCACGGTCCCCATCACGGAAGAGGGGCCCATCTTGACAGCCTGGTAAATCGGGGCGGGGTCCTGCAGGCGATCATGACTCGCGACAAAGGTGGCAGTGGACCGGCGAAGCAGGGCCCGATCGACAAGTTCACGGGCCCGAGTGGGTCTGGGAGCCAACAAGGCACTGTGCCGGACAATGCGGCGCTCATGGAAGCGATCACCCAGTCCCGAGATATGCTGGACGCGAAGATAGGAGCGGTGGGATCGGAGGTCACGCTCCTGCGCCAGGACCTGCGCAACGCAGTCTCCCGCATCACGGAGGCCGAGACCCGCATCTCGGGGGTGGAAGACGATGTCACGACCCTAAAGAAGAAAGTGGCCGCGATGGAGATGACCCAGCGGGGGCTGGCCCTGCGGGCGGAGGACGCGGAGGGCCGGGCCCGCCGCAACAACCTCCGCTTCGTTGGTTTTTCAGAGGGCAGTGAAGGGGGTAGTGTGGAGCACTTTCTCACACAGTGGTTGGAGAGCTGGATTCCCCCGGAGGCACTATCGCGGTGCTTTGTGGTGGAGAGGGCCCATCGCGCGCTCATGCAGAAGCCGCCAGTGGGGGCTCGCCCGCGTGCCATAATTGCGAAAATACTGAATTATTTGGACAGGGACACGATTTTGAAACAGGCCCGGCTTAAGGAACCCCCTTCTACACGAAAACGTGAAGATCCTCATTTTCCCGGACTACACGCGCCTAGTGCAGCAGCAGCGGCAATCCTTTCAGGCTGCAAAAGCCCGCCTGCGAGAACTTAACCTGCAATACTCGCTCCTCTACCCTGCTCGACTGCGGGTGGTCTTCCCGGTCACGTACACATTTCTTTGATACTCCGGAGGAAGTGTTCAAATGGACAGACGAAACAGTGAGGGTCAGGGCACACACCCCGCCCAGGATGGGGGCCGGGAGGGAGTCCGACTCCTCCGCGAGTGAGACGAACCGGAGGAGGCAGCGATCAGGCCGTAGGGGAGCCAAGCGGTCTCGGTCAAAGCGACGCTCGCTCTCCTGTGGGGCCACATCACGGCTGGGGGACACGGTAGTGCTGCCGCCGGGGAAGGACTGAGGGAGGGGCCGGTGGGGCCCATGTGGGTCCTTCTTTCCTGAGGTTACTAGGAGCACAGTTGTTATGGCCCAGTACTCCCGCCACACCTTGTTGGGTGGGATACGGGCCCAATCGCTATGGGGTTGGGGTTGGGGATTCATTGGATGAGGTGGCCGGTCTCCTCCCGTTGGGGGGGACGGGTCAATCATGCCGCGACAGATGCTTCAGTGTTTTTGAGGTATGGGGTGGGGGGTTTGTTGGGGAGGTTCGAATTGGGGATTTGTGTTGGTCATACAGTGACAGAAGTAACAACATCCTCGAGGGAGGGAGTTGGGGGTTTGTTGGGGGGTTGGGAGGGGGTAGGTCAAGTTCGCAGATCGCACTTCACATACAAGCCCGGCACAGACTGCACACATATCGCCACAGCTCGCCACCAGTGTTGAGAGAGGATGCACCCCCTCATGGCTAGGATACCTGATAGGGGTCGGGTGACCCTGGACAGCCTCCGCATTATTAGTTGGAATGTACGCGGGGTCCTGGATAAAATTAAACGGGGGGCCATCCTCCACCAGGCGAAGAGGATGAGGGCCGATGTTCTCATGTTGCAGGAGACGCACCTTATGGGCACGAAGGCCCTTTGTGTGCAACGGTACGGGTTCCATCAGGTTTTCCACTCTGGCTTCACGAGGGGTTCGCGGGGAGTAGCAATCCTAGTGCATCGAAGGGTCCCATACGTACAGGCACAGCAGTGGACGGACACACAGGGGCGTTATTTGTTTATCCGGGGTAAGATTGGAGAGGACCCCCTGGTGCTGGGCAGTGTATACGCTCCCCCTCCCCTACAGTGGAATCTGATAGAAAAGTTGCAGTCCCTGTGTGCCGATATGCCAGAAGTACTGTCCGCAGTGGGTGGGGACTGGAATGACGTTATGGATTTGGCTAAAGATAGGACTGGGGTTGGGGAAGTCCCAGAAGTGGTCTTCCCACGAAGCTACACTCATTGGTGATGGGGTTGGATTGGGTTGATACATGGCGGCGCACTCACGGGGATTCCCGGGGTATACCTATCTCTCAGAGGTCCACAAATCTTTCTCCAGGCTTGATTATATCTTCGTTCCCCGGGCGGTGGTTGGTAGAGTGGCTGGGCGGAGATATTGCCTCGGGTCTCTCGGATCACTCCCCAGTATCCATTGAGCTTAATATGGGCAGGGGGAGGCAACCATTCCGGTGGCGCCTCTCAGCGTGGTACCTGCAGAATGAAGAATATGGGACTCATATGAGCGAAGCAATTGCCCAGTACCTAACGACAAATGAGGGGTCGGTTTCCAGCGCTGCCACTCTGTGGGAGGCGTTGAAGCCCACTCTCCGTGGGGCGGATATATCCTGGTGCGCGGCGGCTCGCAAGAAGCGTAGGGAGGAACTGATTCGCGCAGAGGCAGACATAGAGGTCCTTGAACAGCAGAATCAGGAGACGGGGAGTGACCGGGGGGTGCGACAATTGCTCCTGGCTCAACAGGCCTGCGCAGCCCTGCTGATGGACGAAGCACGCCAGGTATGGCTGGCGACGCGCAGCAGAATATACCAATGGGGAGACAAGTCCAGCAAGATGCTGCATCGACTGTGTCAGGGCACGTTCCACTCCCAGGTTCTCCCGGGAATTTTGGACTCGGCGGGAATACCGATCACAGACCCTCCGGCCATTGCAGAGAGCTTTGCCACATACTTCGCGGATCTCTATGCTCCCCGGGAATGTCTGCGGGCGTCCACCGTTGCTAAATTTATGGCAGACTTACCACCCAAAGCGGTGTCAGATGAGGTGCGGGATCAGCTGGAGGCCCCTCTGACAGATGAGGAACTGGGGGCGGCCCTGGGGGAACTCAACCCCGGGAAAGCACCTGGACCCAATGGGTTTCCCAGTGAGTTCTTTTGTCGCTATAAGGTACAGCTGGCCCAGTATTATCGGGCGGTGGTGGAGGAGGCCCGGGTTTTTTTGATGCTGTGCTGGATTTCGTTTTTGCTGGCTTAGATGCTTTGGGCACTTTACCACTGCTGATTAGTGTCAAACTGCAAGTGCTCCCTGTATAAATTGTTATTGCAATTGGTTATCCATGATTGGCATATTTGATTTACTGTTAAGTCCCTAGTAAAGTGCACTGAGCATGCCCAGGGCCTGTAAATCAAATGCTACTAGTGGTCTTCAGCACTGATTGTGCCACCCACATAAGTAGCCCTGCAAATGTAACTTAGACCTGCCACTGCAGTGTCTGTGCGCAGTTTTGAACTGCTATGTCGACCTGGCAAGTGCAGCCACTTGCCAGGGCCTAACCTTCCCTTTATCTACATGTAAGACACCCGTCAGGTAGGCCCAAGGTACCCCCATGGCCAGGGTGCAGTGTGCATGAAAAGGTAGGCCATGTACTGGTGTGTGTGACATGTCACACCCTGAGGGGTCCCCCATGTACAATACAGCTCAGCTCTCTCTACTGCCGGCAAGGATTACTCTGTTGAGGGCGTGGGGAGTCGCTGCTCACCTTCCTGCAACACCTCTGTGAATTTCGGCCCGGTCCTCCAGAGAAAGATGAAGTCCCGCTACATCTACCCCACGCTTCTCCCCATCAGCCTGGCGTCTGGGCCGTCTGTGGTCTCACACGAGCAGGACTTGTTCTTCTATGTCTGACTACTCTTGTTCTTCCCTTCCGTTGAGACCTGAGCAACATGGCTGATGCCCGGTGGAGCTGCTAGACAGCTATAGAGGAGATTGGCCCTGGTTCACCCCCTTGACCGTCACCTACCCAGCCGGATATTGGGCATAGTTCTCCATGTCTCCCCGCTGTGTCTACTTCCTCCCTCACTGACCTTACCACCGACCGTTGAGACCTTGCTTTTTGACCGATGCCCGGTGGAGCTACCTTGATAGCTATAGAGAAGATGGGCTGTGGACTTCCCCCCCGGCCGTCACCTACCCAGCCGGACTTTGGGCAGACTTTCCTTCGTCTCTCCGCCGTATCTCCCTCCCACCCGTTTACCTCACCCTTCTACGCTCCTTTCATCTTGTCTTCTATGCTCTTTAATGCTTGTAACAGTTGTAATTTGTAACTGATGTATCTTTGTAACAATGTGGAACCTCATGTAAAGCGCTCTGATACCTCCGGGTCTAGCCAGCGCTATATAAAACTCAAATAAATAAAAATAAATAAATAAAATAAATAAAAATAAAAAGGTCTGCTCCCTCCAGACTGGAGACATGCTGAGGTGGTGGTGTTCCATAAGCCGGGTCGTCCCCCGGAGCAGCACGCCTCATACCGCCCCATCTCTCTCCTAAATGTGGAGGCAAAAATTCTGACAAAGGCGCTGGCCAACCGCCTGCTGCCCCATATTACCACACTTGTACACCCTGATCAGGCGGGGTTTATGCCCCAGAGGGCCACCAGACACAACATAAGGAGGGCGCATGTGGCGGTGGCGGCTATCCGGCAGACCGGGGAACCGGCGGCACTTCTCCTGGCGGATATGGATAGGGCATTCGACTCCTTGAGCTGGGTCTACCTTTTCGCGTTGCTGGGCAGGCTCAATCTGGGCCCGCACTTTCTCTCCTACATAAAACTCCTGTATACGGATTTGACTGCATCGGTCCGGGTGGCGGGCGCAACCTCCTCAACCTTTCGTATTCAGAGGGGCACACGGCAGGGATGTCCCCTGTCTCCATATTTATTTGCCCTAGCCATGGAGCCCTTGGCAGTATGGGTGCGTATGGATGCACAGATACGGGGCTTCGAATGGGCCCCGGGACTGTCCGATAGGATCGCGCTATACGCGGACGATGTCCTCTTCTTTCTCACAGCGGTTGACAGGACGGGGCCACGGCTTCTGCGTTTTATGCAGATCTTTGGGGAGACGTCGGGTCTATACATGAATCCCCGCAAATCCACATTGTGGGCCCTGGGGATAGGACGAGAATGGGCGCATGGGTGTCCTCGATCCAGGCGGCAGCAGGAGGCCTGAAATATCTGGGGGTGTTTCTCACGGATGTACCGGTAATAGCCTGGGAGCGAAACCTGGCACCAGTATGGGAGCGGGTCCGTGCAGACCCTAAGTCTTGGTCCCTTATGCCCCTGACATTGTTCGGCAGATCGGCCATATTCAAGATGGTGGCGCTCCCCCGGCTTCTTTACCAGCTACAGAATCACCCGTACCCGATCCCGCCTCGATGGTTCCGGCTGGTGAATTCTGTGCTTGGGCAGTTTCTGTGGGAGGGGGGAAAGGTACGCGTGGCTCTGGGTACATGCTTCTTGTCTACCTATTGTGGAGGCCTCGCATCCACGGATATTCTCTCATACTATCAGGCCTCGCACTTACTGGTCCTTAATGAATGGTGGTACGGTGATAAGGGGAGACCCGGCGTATGCGCTAGAACGACAGCTTATGGGACGCCACACACTACATACGCTTTTGTACTCTGCTCAGTTGCGGGGTGCGCTGCCATCGGCCACACGGGTGGTCTTTTTGATATGGAGACAAGCACTGCGGCGCATGGGTTGGTGGAATGTCCTGATTCAGGAGACCCCTTTGTGGAATAATGGGCGTCTGCCCCAATTGGCGGCCCTTTCGGGCTTTCAGGGATGGGACAACATTGGTGTCTCCACCCTGGGGGATGTCCTGAGGGGCACGACACTAAAGCCTTTTCGGGATTTCCAGAAGGAGTTCCTCATGCCGCAGTCACAATTTTATCGATACCTCCAGTTCCGACATGCCCTGTCCCCCAGTCTGCAGGGTCTGGAGTCACTCCCTGAATTTAGCCCTTTGGAAGCAAAAGTTTTTATGGGGGACTTAAAAGAAAAGAAGATTTCCCAAATCTACCAGTCCCTGGTCACTCACTGCTCCCCCGCACTCCAGAAGCTCCGGGGGGACTGGGAGGGAGACGTGGGCGGTTTGGAAGAGGAAGACTGGACGGAAGCCCTGGCAGCCCCGCTGGGGGCGGCTATAGCAATGCGACTCCGCCTGATCCAGTTCAAATACCTCCACAGGGTCTATTTTACTAGAGCACGGTTGTGGCGGGCGGGATTGATTGCCTCTCCGGAGTGTCTCCGCTGTGGACGGGAGGAGGGTACCTTCATACACACAGTCTGGCGGTGCATATCGCTGGATAGCTTTTGGAGGGGGGTATTCACATGTCTTTCTGAAGTCTTGGGATGGGAGCTTCCACGCACACCGCAGTTGGCCCTGCTGCATGTTATGGCAGGAATAGGTGGCAATGCCTGCAAACGACATCTCTTGGTGTTGGGCTTTACACTGGCGAAGCGAGACATTGCTAAGGGGTGGAAGGCGGTGCGGGCCTCCTCGGTGGCTGCCTGGAAAAATGGATTAGGTTTTTGTATGGGACTGGAGCAACCTATCTTTGTAGCCAGGGGATGCCCGCGTAAGCATTATAAAATATGGCAACGATGGGCGGAGTACCGGGGCCTATGGTTGGAACCGCCAGTGATGGTGGAGCCTCAGTTACCGGGTTGAGATTCTGGATCTGTGAAGGTGGCGGGGAGGGGGGGCTGGGAGGGCGAGTATATTGGTGTTAAGAATATTTGTACATACATCAAGGCATTGGATGAGATTCTGTGGTATCAGTGCGATCTTTAGGGGGTGAGGGAGGGAGGGAGTTGGGGGGGATTAGTATCATTTAATGTGTTCTTGTTATGCATAGTTGACTTGGCAAAACAAAAGTCTATTGTTTCAATGCCTAAGCATAGTCTGATTTGGCAGATGTCTCTGGTGTGCAGAGCCCTGCGTTATATGTGCAAATTGACGAATAAAATATGTTTTAAAAAAAAAACCTTTACCAGGTGGACCAGGTGATCCTGCCAGGAAGAACTAGACACGGCAATATCAACAAGATAAGCTGCCCCAAAGCCTTCCAACTCAGCAAGTAATGGATTCACCAACCTTTGGAAGGTGGCAGGGGCATTCTTTAGACCAAAGGGCATCACAGTAACCTGGAAGTGCCCAGCAGGTGTGGAGAATGCTGTCTTCTCTTTTGCTCCAGGAGCCATGCCAATCTGACTGAAGCCTGTAGTTAAGTCAAAGGTACTGAAAAATTGGGCAGCCCCTAACTTATCTATCAATCAATCAGCTCTGAGGATGGGATGTGCATCTGTCTTGGTGACAGCATTGAGGCCTCTGTAGTCCACAGAAAACCTAATTTCTCTCTTTCCACCCTGTGGATGAGGTTTGGGGACTAGGACCACTGGGCTGACCCAGGGACTCCCAGAAGGCTCAATGACCCCAAACTCCAGCATCTTGCAGACCTCGGACTTGATGCTTTCCTTAACTTAGTCAGACTGGCAATAGATTTCGGTTTTGACAGGCAAATTGTCCCTTAGTGTCCACATTATGGCCACACCAGAGGGGCTGACCAGGGGTTAAGGAGAAGAGCTGTGCATACTGTTGCAGAACCTGTCTGCAATCAGCCTGCTGTTGGGCAGAGAGGGTGTCTGAATAGACAACTCCATCCACTGATCCATCCTGGGGGCTGTAAGAGACGAGGTCAGGGAGAGGTTCACTCTTTGTCTCTTGATCCTCATCAGTAACCATCCACATGGTTACATCAGCCCTGTCACAGAAGAGTATCAGGAGGTTCACAGGTATCACCCTTTTGGGGGACCTGCTAGTGCCCAGGTCTACCAAGTAGGTGACCTCGCTTTTCTTTTCTAGGATAGGGTAAGGTCTACTCAATTTGTCCTGGAGAGCCAAAAGGGCTCCAAAACCCACTCCAGAGCTTTAGGAGCTCTTGGCTGGCCTCAAGATTTTTGGATGCTTTCTGCATATACTCTGCCATCCTGGAACGAAGGCCTAGTGCATAGTCTACCACATCTTGCTTTGGTACATGAGAGGGTTTCTCTCATCCTTCCTCACAAGAGAGAGTGGTCCTCTTACAGGGTGGAGAAACAGAAGTTCAAAAGGGGAAAACCCTACTCCCTTCTGAGGCAGCTCTCTGAATGCAAAAGGCAGGCAGGGTAATAGAACATCTCATCTCTTTTTGAGTTTTTCAGGGAGACCCATTATCATACCTTTCAATGTCTTGTTGAATCTTTCAACAAGACCATTGATTCGGGGGTGATAAGTGTAGGAGAGTAGGATCTGCTTCTTATAGTTACCCCCACTTTTTGCTGATGTTTCACTGTTTTCGACTTAGACTGGGGTCCTGAATAGCAGGATCCTAGTCAGACTATCTGCTTTCTCCTCTAAATTGATTGCAAGTACTATAGGTACACTCCAGATTGGATTCTGGGGTACCGTTATAAGTCCCTAGTATATGGTATACTATGTACCCAGGGCCTAGGTACCCCAGAGGCCTCCCAGGGGCTGCAGCATGTATTATGCCACCCCTGAGAGACCATTTAAAATGACACAACAGGTCTGCTACAGCAGCCTGTGTAAGGTGGTGCATGCACCCCTTACTTAGATATAGGTTCACTATATCTATCCTAATCACTGCACATATAAACCTATCAGTCACCCCTATAGCAGGCCTTATCAATCCTGAAGGCAGGGTGCTGGGTTTTATGTGAGAGGGTGCCCGTGCATGAGCAGAGCCCCTCTGCAGCCCTCGGAACCTATATTCCGGGGTTGTTTGTGATGCAGCCAACCATATGTGCATAAGTGCATTATAACCTCGCGGTAAATGCTAACTTTAAAACGGCTTCATGGAAACATGTCGTGTTTGGTGTCAAACACCTTGGAATCATACCTCCACACCAGTAACTGGTGTGGGAGGTATGATTCCACCCTCCTAGAGGGAGAAATATGACAACACCGGTACACCCGGTACCAGCTTTCTTGACCCTGGCATCACAAAATGAATGCTGCCAGCCACAGACACGAGTCTGCCCTCCTGCTGCTGGACGAAACTCCGGCAGGGGAAGGTTTGACAATAGGTTTCCTGTCACAGGGAGGTGTGACCACCTCCCAGACAGGCTTTAGTGTATTGGGGCTGGGTGGGTGCACTCTGAGAGTGCTTTGATGTCTGCACTGGGGGCACATTTGGTGTCCCTGTGCATAGTCCAGCTCAAACCGGTTGCAGGAGCCATTTGCTCCTGCTCTGGCGCGAAACTGGACAAAGGACATGGGTGTAGCCACCCCTCTGTCCTGACCCTCCCATAGGTGGGTCCCCAGAGTTTGTCACACCCCTTCCTTGGGTATAAAGTAGGAACCCCTGACTACAGGACTTTAGATATTACCTGGACTAAACTCTGCTACACAAACCAAGTACTTCGACTATCTGCACGACGCTGGATGACTGAAGAATCTCCCTTGGAGTAAAGGAGTTACTCCCCTGCTGAGCAGGCACCTAAATGCATCTGACCGGTTTGCATCTACGCAGCTCCTGAAGGACTCCGAAGATTTTTGCAACACAGGAGGTGGGTTCCCGAGGTCTCTGAGGTTGATCTGCGCTCTCAGCAATTCTGAGGCCTGTATCCCTTGTGGGGACCGTGCAACCCGTACCCCTGTGCACCGTGTACATTTGCAGCAGCATATGCTTTTCGGCGATCCCTAAGGCTGTGCTTTGGGCTACTTGTAGTCCTGACCCCGAGCAGTAATTCCACCAAAGATTTCCGGCCTACACTCCACGAGTGTTCTGTGGGCTGGTATTTAGTGATTCAGCTCGAGGTCCCGTCGCGATCCCTGGTCCGTTGGCCTGTGGGTCCCTGTGAAGGTAACTTTGACTTTCAGTGGGCTTTCCTGGTTGCTCCAGACGTGCCCTGACTCTCCATAGCTTGGAGAGTCCCCAGGACCTTGCTGGTCCTCACAGAAGCATCTTTCCTCTGGCCGCGTGGGTTGCAGTTGCCAAGGCTTGTTGGTGTTCAATCCAGACACTGACCCCCCAGCACTCAACATCCTTCGTGGGACAGCTCACCTCCGGACTTTGGTCGTCGTCGACGTCTCCTGGTCCCCGTGGCTGCAGAGTCAAGCTTCACCTCTTCTCACCTGAAGCACCCGACATCGGTGGGCATTCGATTGCTCCGCTCCTGGTCACGTGAAGTGACCCAGACTTTGTCCCCTCTGCTTTCAGGTTCTTCTCATCTCCGATCCAGGCTTGGATCACACCGGACACTTTTCATCTTCCCGGCAGCAGTACTTTTTCGCATCACGCCATTGAAAACGACGAAGGTTTCCGACATCACTTGACCCCTATGCACCCGGCTCCTCTGCGATAGGTAACACGGGTACCTCGGTACTCTCAAGGGTGCTGGCCTTAGAACCTTCTATGTTTAGCTGGGTTTGCTTAAAGTCCTCTCCGAAGTGTCCTTAATCTTTAAATTTCCAACCGCGACTTTCCCATAGAGTTGTGCGGAGCTCGAGCCTGTGTTCACACACTGCACCCGTCCTCCGTGGGTCCCCTGTGTCACTACCTTGGGTGGTTCCTTGGGGTCCCAGCGATTCTACGTGCTCTAGGCACTGTGTCTAGTCAAGTCGTGGTTGTTATACCACTTTCTTAGTATATGGTTTGGTCTCCCCCTGGAGCCCACTGTGTATTGTGCTATTTACTGTCGTTCTAGTGATTTAATATTGTGTGCTTTGTTCTCTAATCTCATAAAGAGGTTAGTAGAGAGTGTTTAGTAATAAATACATATATTTTATATATTCCTTGTGTGGTTCTCCTTTCATTTGGTCATTCAGGAGGTTATGATCTGGTAAAACAAGCTGCTTTACATTCCTTCGAGACTTAGCCTGAAGGCTGCTCTCCATAGCTACCACTAGGATAGCTTTCAGTAAAGGTTGTCTTTAACCTAATCATCAATAAAGGTCGTTTGGACTGGTGCAATGTGCCCACTTTAATTAGTGGACAGCATATACCAGGCCAACTTCTCACATTGGTGTGCAGCGGTTGGGATTCAAGCTTGCTATTGTTTTACCAGATAATCTCATTGAGTGACTAACTGAAAACCACTAAAGGTACATAGGTACATACAAATCAAGACTAGAATAAAGTAAGTTCTACTGAACTTAGAGTTGGGTAAGTCAACGGTCTAGCACACCCTTTCTCCAACTCAAGAGAGTCTCAGTTCCCACTAGGGTAGGTAGGTGCCTACACCACACCACACTAGTGTGTCTTCTAGGCCAGAAGCCAGTGGGCCTCTGCCAACGAAGTATGACCATATCTCATTTCAGGAATTAAGAACCATGTGTACAACTAGGAAACTGAAGACAGGGAAAAACCCAAACACTCAACGCCTCATAGAGGCTTTGCTTTTAGATGCCCTCAGAAAGACCCCAGGGTCTGATGAGGCAGGCAAAGGGGGTGGGGCAGCAGAAGAGGAAAGGCCAGGAAGTGAAAACTTCTATGACCTGGACACTGATGCTGGCCAGGAGGATCAAAATGATCCTAACCTGGACAATCCAATCCTTCCTGAAGGTGAGGAAGAAGGCCTCAGTGGCCCTCTCTTTACCCCACCTGGAAGGGTTAACAGTTTACCAAGAAGATCAAGATCTCCTTCTCAGGAATCTAATCATTCTGGTACTTCTGTAGGGAGCTCTGTTTCTCATATGACCTCTGCTTCTCATAAAAGGGAGTCCTCTTATGAGAGGAAGTGCCAACTGCTTGAGTTTGAGAGAGATAAGCTCAGAATCAAGAGAGAGCAATTGGCCTTAGATAGGGAATCCCTGGAGCTTCAGAGAGCTTCTAAAAAGTTGGGGCTAGAGCCCCATGGTGGCAGCAACAGTGTCCCTAGGAATAGAGAAGACGCTCATCCCCATAGGAACCTGAACAAGATTGTCCCTCCCTACCAGAGTGGGGATGACATCCACAAATGGATAACTGCTCTGGAGAGGGCCTGTAAGGTACAGAGGGTCCCTCAGGAGCAATGGGCAGCAATCTTGTGGCTCTCCTTTGCAGACAAAGGTAGAGACAAGCTCCTCACTGTAAGAGAAGAGGATGCTGACAATTACAAAGACCTGAAGAGTGCTCTGATTGATGGGTTTGGCTTAACCACTGAACAATACAGGATTACGTTCAGAGATACCCAAAAGGCACAGACTCAAGACTGGGTTGACTTTGTAGATTGTGCTACTAAGGCTCTGGAAGGCTGGTTACTTGTCAGTAAAGTGTGTGATTTTAAAGGATTGTACAATTTAATTATGAGGGAGCAGATCCTTAATAATTGTCAAAATCAGCTGTTGCATCAGTACCTGGTGGACTCTGATCTGACCTGACCCAACAATTGGGCCAGAAGGCAGACAAATGGGTCAGAACCAGGGTGAGGCAGAAGGTTCAGAACCAAGGTGGTGACTCCAAGAAGCAAGATTCTAAAAACTCTGATAAGGGTGAGGAGAAGGGTAAAGACCAGAAGTCTTCTCAAGGGCCCCAAAAATCTGCATCTGGTGGGGAGTCACAATCAAACAAGGGTAAAGGCAAGAAGAAGCCATGGTGTCAAATCTGTAAACAGAAGACCCATTGGACAAGTGATTGTACCAAGTCCAAGGACTCAACTCCAACCACCACTGCCCCTAAGGCAACTGTTCCCCCTAGTTCAGCTCCAAGTGGTGGTACTCAGAATAAGGGTGTAGTAGGGTTAACCCTGGGATCTGAGATGGACTCTGGCCTAGTCAGAGTTCCAACTCAGGCTATGTTGATCTGTGATGGAGGCATGGATATGGCCTCCTTATTTGTAAGCCCCAGTAATCTGGGCAAATACAGACAATAGCCTTTGATAAATGGAAAAGAGGCCTTGGCATTCAGGGACACAGGAGCAAGTGTCACAATGGTGACAAAAGATCTTGTGGCTCCTGAGCAAATCATACTTGGTGAGATGTACCAAGTGACCAATGCTAGCAATGTCAGGACAGACCACTCCTTGGCAGTTGTTAATTTCACCTGGGGAGAGGTAACTGGCCCTAAGAAGGTTGTGGTAAGTGCAGACCTCCCTGTTGAATGCTTGTTGGGCAATGATTTAGAAACTTCAGCTTGGGCTGAAGTGGAACTCAGGACTCATGCAGAAATGTTGGGTATCCCTGCAGATGTGTTTGCTATGACTAGGTCACAGGCAAAAATGTCTAACACTGAACAGGCCCTGGATCCTGGAAAAATGGACCAGGCGCCTTCCAAGAGAAGGAGCAGTAGGGGTAAGGCAGTGTCTTCCCCCCTGCCTCGGAATCCAGACCAGTCTCTTGAGGGAGCTGATCTTAGTCCTGAAGAAGGAACTGTCCCAGATGAGCTTGAACCTGATCAGGTTGAGTTCTTGGGGATAGGGGGCCCTTCCAGGGCAGATCTGAGCCAGGAGCAGCTGAGCTGCCCCTCTCTTGAACCCCTCAGACAGCAAGCTGCTGCTGAGGCTGCTGGGAGTGCTAGTGGGTCCCATAGGATCTACTGGGATGATGGACTCCTTTACTCAGAGAGTAGAGACCCCAAGCCTGGTGCCACCAGGAGGTTGGTTATACCTCTGAAGTTTAGGGGCTTCCTATTGACACTAGCACATGACATCCCATTAGCAGGTCACCTAGGCCAAAACAAGACTTGGGACAGAATTGTCCCTCACTTTCAGTGGCCTCATATGTCTGAAGACACCAAGGAGTTTTGTCGCTCCTGTGTCACCTGTCAAGCCAGTGGTAAGGCAGGTGGTACTACAAAGGCCCCCCTGATACCACTACCTGTGGTGGGGGTTCGCTTTGAGAGGGTTGGGATTGACATTGTTGGTCCCATAGATCCTCAAACTGCATCTGGGCACAGATTTATACTGGTGGTGGTGGACCATGCCACTAGGTATCCAGAGGCAATTCCCCTTAGAACTACCACAGCTCCTGTGGTGGCAAGGGCCCTCCTGGGAATCTTTTCCAGGCTGGGTTTTCCTAAGGAGGTAGTATCAGACAGAGGTGCAAACTTCATGTCTAGTTACTTGACTGCTATGTGGAAGGAGTGTGGAGTAAATTACAAATTTACCACCCCTTATCACCCACAATGCAATGGGTTAGTTGAAAGGTTCAACAAAACCCTAAATGGCATGATTAAAGGTCTCCCAGAAAAGCTTAGGCGCAGATGGGACATACTTTTGCCCTGCCTTCTCTTTGCCTACAGAGAGGTTCCTCAGAAGGGGTTGCTTACAGCCCATTTGAACTTCTGTTTGGACATCCAGTTAGGGGTCCATTGTGTCTAGTGAAGGAGGGATGGGAGTTACCTCTCAAACCCCCTAAACAGGATATTGTGGACTATGTACTTGTTCTCCGCTCTAGGTTGGCTGAATACATGAAGAAGGCAACTAAAAACCTTGAGGCTAGCCAGGAATTACAAAAGGCCTGGCATGACCAAAAGGCTGTGTTGACTGTTTATCAGCCAGGACAGAAAGTATGGGTGTTGGAGCCTGTGGCCCCAGCAGCCCTCCAAGACAAGTGGAGTGGCCCTCATACAATCATTGAGCAAAAGGAGAGGTTACCTACCTGGTGGACCTTGGAACTCCCAGGAGCCCCCATAGGGTGCTCCATGTCAACAGGCTCAAACCATATGTTGACAGGGCAGACATGGGCTTGCTCATGGCTACTGATGAGGGAGAGGAGGAAGAGAGTGATCCACTCCCTGACCTGCTCTCACAGAACCCTGATGATGGTTCAGTTGATGGTGTAGCCTTGACAGGCAGCCTCACTGTCCAGCAGCAAACTGATTGCAGAAAAGTTCTTAATCAGTTTAGACATATGTTTTCACTGACTCCAAGTCAGACTACCTGGTGCACTCATGAAGTGGACACTGGGGACAGTCTGACTGTTAAAAATAAAATTTACAGGCTACCTGACCATGTCAGGGACTGCATCAGGACTGAGGTCCAGAAGATGTTGGATTTGGGAGTGATTGAACCCTCAGATAGCCCTTGGGCTAGTCCAGTAGTCTTGGTACCCAAACCTCACACCCAGGATGGTAAGAGAGAGATGAGGTTTTGTGTTGACTACAGAGGTCTCAATGCAGTCACTAGGACTTATGCCCATCCAATCCCTAGGGCAGATGAGCTTATAGATACTTTGGCCTCAGCCAAGTTTCTGAGCACATTTGACCTAACAGCTGGCTACTGGCAAATCAGACTAGCTGAGGATGCAAAAGCCAAAACAGCATTCTCAACCCCTAGTGGGCACTACCAATTTGTGGTGATGCCCTTTGGTTTGAAGAATGCACCTGCCACTTTTCAAATGTTGGTGAGTAAAGTCCTTACAGGCCTGGAAGCCTATAGTGCAGCTTATCTTGATGATATTGCTGTCTTTAGCTCCACCTGGGAGGATCACCTGGTCCACCTGAGAAATGTTTTGGAGGCCCTGCAGAAGGCAGGCCTCACTATCAAGGCCACCAAGTGCCAGATAGGGCAGAGTCAAGTTGTATACCTGGGCCACCTTGTGGGTGGAGGCCAGTTTCAACCATTGCAGAGCAAAATCCAGACCATCATGGACTGGGTTGCTCCAACCACCCAGACTCAGGTCAGAGCTTTCTTGGGCCTGACTGGGTACTATAGGAGGTTTGTCAAAGGATATGGATCCATAGTGACCCCTTTGAATGACTTAACTTACAAGAGAATGCCAAAGAAAGTTCAGTGGACAGTTAGCTGTCAAAAGGCATTGGATGACCTGAAGCAGGCCATGTGCACTGCTCCCATTCTGCAAAGTCCTGACTATTCCAAACAATTCATTGTCCAAACAGATGCATCTGAGTTGGGGGTAGGGGCTGTGTTATCACAATTGAATGATGAGGGTCAGGATCAGCCAGTAGCTTTTATTAGCAGAAGGCTTTACCCCCAGAGAGAAACGTTGGTCAGCCATTGAGAGGGAAGCCTTTGCTGTGGTTTGGGCTCTGAAGAAGCTGAGGCCATACTTGTTTGGCACTCACTTCATTGTTCAGACAGACCATAAGCCCCTCTTATGGCTAAAACAGATGAAGGGTGAAAACCCCAAACTTTTGAGGTGGTCCATTTCCCTACAGGGGATGGACTATACAGTGGAACATAGACCTGGGAGTAACCATGCCAATGCAGATGGACTCTCCAGATATTTCCACTTAGAACATGAAGACTCAACTGGTCAAGGTTAGTTTAATGTCCTGACGTTTGGGGGGGCTTGTGTAGGAGAGTAGGATCTGCTTCTTATAGTTACCCCCACTTTTTGCTGATGTTTCACTGTTTTCGACTTAGACTGGGGTCCTGAATAGCAGGATCCCAGTCAGACTATCTGCTTTCTCCTCTAAATTGATTGCTAGTACTTTAGGTACACTCCAGATTGGATTCTGGGGTACCCTTATAAGTCCCTAGTATATGGTATACTATGTACCCAGGGCCTAGGTGCCCCAGAGGCCTCCCAGGGGCTGCAGCATGTATTATGCCACCCCTGAGAGACCATTTAAAATGACACAACAGGTCTGCTACAGCAGCCTGTGTAAGGTGGTGCATGCACCCCTTACTTAGATATAGGTTCACTATATCTATCCTAATCACTGCACATATAAACCTATCAGTCACCCCTATGGCAGGCCTTATCAATCCTAAAGGCAGGGTGCTGGGTTTTATGTGAGAGGGTGCCCATGCATGAGCAGAGCCCCTCTGCAGCCTTCGGAACCTATTCTCCGGGGTTGTTTGTGATGCAGCCAACCATATATACTTAAGTGCATTATAACCTCGCGGTAAATGCTAACTTTAATATGGCTGCATGGAAACATGTTGTGTTTGGTGTCAAACACCTTGGAATCATACCTCCACACCAGTAACTGGTGTGGGAGGTATGATTACACCCTCCTAGAGGGAGAAATATTACAACACCGGTACACCCGGTACCAGCTTTCTTGACCCTGGCATCACAAAATGGATGCTGCCAGCCACAGACACGAGTCTGCCCTCCTGCTGCTGGACGAAACTCCGGCAAGGGAAGGTTTGACAATAGGTTTCCTGTCACAGGGAGGTGTGACCACCTCCCAGACAGGCTTTAGTGTATTGGGGCTGGGTGGGTGCACTCTGAGAGTGCTTTGATGTCTGCACTGGGGGCACATTTGGTGTCCTTGTGCATAGTCCAGCTCAAACCGGTTGCAGGAGCCATTTGCTCCTGCTCTAGCACGAAACTGGACAAAGGACATGGGTGTAGCCACCCCTCTGTCCTGACCCTCCCATAGGTGGGTCCCCAGAGTTTGTCCCACCCCTTCCTTGGGTATAAAGTAGGAACCCCTGACTACAGGACTTTGGATATTACCTGGACTAAACTCTGCTACAGAAACCAAGTACTTTGACTATCTGCACGACGCTGGCTGACTGAAGAATCTCCCTTGGAGTAAAGGAGTTACTCCCCTGCTGAGCAGGCAACTAAACGCATCTGACCGGTTTGCATCTACGCAGCTCCTGAAGAACTCCGAAGATTTCTGCAACACAGGAGGTGGGTTCCCGAGGTCTCTGAGGTTGATCTCCGCTCTCAGCAATTCTGAGGCCTGTATCCCTCGTGGGGACCGTGCAACCCGTACCCCTGTGCACCGTGTACATTTGCAGCAGCATATGGTTTTCGGCGATCCCTGAGGCTGTGCTTTGGGCTACTTGTAGTCCTGACCCCGAGCAGTAATTCCACCGAAGATTTCCGGCCTACACTCCACGAGTGTTCCGTGGGCTGGTATTTAGTGATTCAGCTCGAGGTCCCTTCGCGATCCCTGGTCCGTGGGCCTGTGGGTCCCTGTGAAGGTAACTTTGACTTTCAGTGGGCTTTCCTGGTTGCTCCAGACGTGCCCTGACTCTCCATAGCTTGGAGAGTCCCCAGGACCTTGCTGGTCCTCACAGAAGCATCTTTCATCTGACCGCGTGGGTTGCAGTTGCCAAGGTTTGTTGGTGTTCAATCCGGACACTGACCCCCCAGCACTCGACATCCTTCGTGGGACAGCTCACCTCCAGACTTTGGTCGTCGTCGACGTCTCCTGGACCCCGTGGCTGCAAAGTCAAGCTTCACCTCTTCTCACCTGAAGCACCCGACATCGGTGGGCATTCGATTGCTCCGCTCCTGGTCACGTGAAGTGACCCAGACTTTGTCCTCTCTACTTTCAGGTTCTTCTCATCTCCGATCCAGGCTTGGATCACACCGGAGACTTTTCATCTTCCCGGCAACAGTACTTTTTCGCATCACGCCATTGAAAACGACAAAGGTTTCCGACATCACTTGACCCCTATGCACCCGGCTCCTCTGGGATAGGTAACACGGGTACCTCGGTACTCTCAAGGGTGCTGGCCTTAGAACCTTCTATGTTTAGCTGGGTTTGCTTAAAGTCCTCTCCGAAGTGTCCTTAATCTTTAAATTTCCAACTGCGATTTTCCCATAGAGTTGTGCGGAGCTCGCGCCTGTGTTCACACACTGCACCCGTCCTCCGTGGGTCCCCTGTGTCACTACCGTGGGTGGTTCCTTGGGGTCCCAGCGATTCTACGTGCTCTAGGCACCGTGTCTAGTCAAGTCGTGGTTGTTATACCACTTTCTTAGTATATGGTTCCCCTGGAGCCAACTGTGTATTGTGCTATTTACTGTCGTTCTAGTGATTTAATATTGTGTGCTTTGTTCTCTAATCTGATAAAGAGGTTAGTAGAGTGTTTAGTAATAAATACATATATTTTATATATTCCTTGTGTGGTTCTCCTTTCATTTGGTCATTCAGGAGGTTATGATCTGGTAAAACAAGCTGCTTTACATTCCTTCGAGACATAGCTACCACTAGGATAGCTTTCAATAAAGGTTTTCTTTAACCTAATCATCAATAAAGGTCGTTTGGACTGGTGCAAGGTGCCCACTTTAATTAGTGGACAGCATATACCAGGCCAACTTCTCACAATAAGGGGTTGTCAACTTATAGATCACTCCACACTCATCCAAATGTTTTTCAAGTACGCAGACATGAAGTTGGAACCTCGGTCTGATGCTACCTCCTTAGGAAACCCTACCCTGGTGAAGACACCAATGAGGGCCTTGGCTACTACAGGGGCTGTAGTAGACCTAAGGGGAATGGCTTCAGGATACACCGGTAGCATGACCCCCTACTACCAGTATGTATTTGTTTCCTGAGGCTGTGGGAGTTTCAAGTGGACCCACTACATTTACACCTACCCTTTCAAAGGGAACCCCAGCTACTAGTAGTGGAATTAAGGGCGCCTTTGGGTGTGGAAGCTGTTTCACTAGTCTTCCTACCCTTTCTCTTGGGGGGGGGGGAAGACCTTCTGCCCCAGGCACAGCTGTTCCGTAAAGGGTCCCCCTGGGCCCAAAAGCTCTACCGCATAAGGTTCAAGTGCCACGGGCTCAGTTCCCTCTGGGACTGACCAGTCCTCTCCCTGACGAGAGGGGTCCTGATCCTTTTTCTGTATGGAAGCCGTTTCACCAGTCTTCCTGCCTTTTCTCTTGGGACATAGGGTCATCGTTTCAGGCTCCAACTCTCCTTTTTCACCCTGTGCTAGGCATTGTGCTCTTGTTTTCACACACACTATCACGGGGATTTGAGGCATGGCTGCATGTATCTTCTTTCTACCTCAGCCCAGGCAGGCGTCTCTAGATCTCTTCCAAATAGACAGGCGGCTGTGAGTTTTGGGTGTTTCAGGCCAGCAACCCCACCCACACCCCCCCCTCGGGTTTAATGTCACCGTAGCCAGGACATGGGTAGTAGTGACGCTGTCAGCATTGGTAACTGGATAGGTTTTTCCAGTCCGGTATTGCTCTGGGGAAACCAGTGTGTCTCTCACCATAGTGACACTGGCACCTGTATCCTTCAGTGCTTCTAGTCTGGTCCCATTCACTAAGGGGTATTGTAGGTATTTTTTTAAATTAGGGAGCCTGACATCAAAAGTGGCTAACCCTCCCTCCCTCCCTCCCCTTCAGAGACTAGAACAGCCTCAGTGTGGACCCTGATTTGCTCTGGGCACACTGTTGATCACATCTGGAGATTTGCCTCACCAGTAGAAACTGGAGGGGAACTAGGGCCATTCTTGTTGAGACAGGCAGGATCTCCATTTCGGTGTCCCTTCTTGTTACAGTGAAAACACCAGGTCCTTAGAAGGATCAATATTTTTTCCCTTAAACCCACCAGTTCTTGGACCCACCCCGTTGGACAGGATTTTGAGAGCCTTTAGAAGACTCTTGTGTTTTATCTTTGGGCTTCTCACCCTCTTTCCCCTGGGGAGGCTTTGTAAACACTTTCTTTTGGTCACCCCCCAGTGGTTGTCTTGGTCACCCTTGCCTTGACCCAGTGGTCCGCCTTCTTTCCCAATTCTTGGGGAGAAATTGGACCTAGGTCTGCCAGATACTATTGCAACTTATAATTGATGCAGTTACTTAAAATATGTTCCTTCATAAACAAATTATAAAGTCCCTCATAATCCTGCACTTTACTTCGAGTCAACCAGCCACCTAGTGTTTTTAGTAAGTAGTCTACAAATTCCACCCAGGACTGACTCTGGGATTTCCGTGCCCCCCTGAATTTAATTCTGCACTCCTCAGTTGTTAGTCCAAATCCCTCAATCAGGGTACCCTATATGAGTTCATAAGACTCAGCTTCTGCCCAAGTAAGGGTCAGGAGTCTGTCCCTGCACTTACCAGTGAACAGTTCCAAAAGGAGTGCCCCCCGTTGAGTCTTCCTCACTTGCCTGGCTACACAAGCCCTCTCAAAGGCTGTGAACCATTTGGTGATATCATCACCATCCTCAAATTTAGGGACAATCCCTTTGAGGATTTTAGGGTCATAAGACCCTATCTTCTTTTTTTGTTGTTCAAATTGCTGCCGCCATTGATGGGTCCTAGGCCCATCTCTGCTTTTTTTTTTTCTAGAGCTGGGAGACTAGTCTCTAACACTAGTCATTTGGCCATCCATGCTAGAAGGTGGTTCTCCTCAGTGACGTTGTCCTCACTGTCTGGTACAGAGTCATCCCTACCTCTGTAGGATCTAGACCCTGTACTCCTTGGTTTGGAGGGGTAGGGCACAAAGTCCCCATATTCCCTAAGTCGTTTAGGTGGTGGGTTTAAGACCTCATCATCCTCACTACTTTCCCTATCTGCCTGGAGATCTGCTCCTTCAGTAGTGGGGTGGTCCCTTGCAAGCCCTGCCAGAAACTCAGGAGTTGTGCTCTAGTAGGGTTGGACCCAGTTCTTATTTTCTTAGCTTTAGAGAGAAGCCTTAACTCTCTAACATCTATGCTGGAGTTAGGGTGAGCTTCTCAGCCATCTTCTCTGAGTTGCTCATTATTTTACTGAAGTGGGGTTCTTTTTAGAAGACCTACACAAGTTCTAAGTACTCCCCCCCCCCCCCCTAACTTCACTGAGTTTTAAAGTTTCTAAAAAAAATACTACAGCGATTTAATCCAAGGCCATAACGACTTTTAAGACTTGAAAAATAGTCAATTCAAAAAATGAGTTGTACTAAAGTCAATTTTTGGATTATTTTTGTGTGTTCAGGCGTTGACTACGTTAGTCTGACAAATGCATAGTCTTAGACTCTACTGCTGATCCACCAGTGTAGGAAGCTGGCTCTGTATATACTATACCAAAGTAAGGTATAGTGTGCACAGAGTCCGGTGGATCCCCAGAGGTATAGCAGAGGCTGAATTAGATAATCACTAACAGCGCTCTTTGCAGTAGTGTGGTCGAGCAGTTAGGCTTATCAGGAGGGTGTGTTAAGCATTTATTGTATTCACTCAATCAAGGCTGATGGCACACACTCGGAGACTAAATTCAGACCAATTAGGTAAGTATAAAAAAGTTATACTTGTGTTTTTTTTTTAGAACCAAGCAGGACTAGTCACAGGTAAGTAGAATGTACTTTCAAATGCAAAACTTTACAAGAAAATGCAGTTGTGAATGGAATTGGAATCGTTACAGGTTTGTATTTGCTTTTAAAACAGTTTAGAATACATAGAAATTACTTTTGATTTCATTTTTAGATTACTTTTCAGTTACTTTGAGTACTTGGGGTGATATGCCAAGATATCACACACTGGTTCTTACAAGACACAGGTAAGTGCAACAGTTTTTGGTTTAAAGCACAGTTACTTTTCTTTCATACAAAAACAGTTCAACACTCAGAATATTTTTGGAACAAAAATCCTAACATTGGCTCCTATTGGAGAAAAGAAGGTTAGCGGTTTGCAGTTAATTAAACAACATGCAAGAATAGCTTTTTGGGGTTAGAACCAAGGTTCATTTAGGCACTCAACTTGCACCACCAGCAGCACTGGGCCAGCCGGATGCAGAGTGCAGGGGCCCAATGCTAGCCAATGGGGCTAGGAGGCCTTTGGTCAGGGGCTGCTTATGAGCAGGTAATCGGTTGTGGGAGCAAATCTCCTGGATTTAAGATCAGCACTGCAGGGGCCAACAATCAGCACAGGAGGCACCACCAGCGGCAAGTAGGCGGTCGAATATAGAGTAACAAGAAGACCTAGGGAGCCCTGTGGTTTGCAATGGAGATCTCCGGTTTGAAGTAAAAGCTGCAGGCTCAGGCAAGGAGGTTTCCTGAAGGCGATCACTGACAGGAGAGGTAAGTTGGGTTCTTGGGGGATGCCTGGACACCATCGGTTGGGCCACCCAAGGCCGTGGGACGTCAGGTGCAGGATTGTCTTTAGGTGTTGATTCTTCTTAGCAGCTTCGGTCGCGGGGACCCTACTACATTTAGGGGCATTACAGGGGTGTACATGTCAGGACTAGTAGGTCTCTTCCTTGGGGTGATTACACCCCCTATTATGCTACCCTCCAGTGGGAGGGGGGTATGAGCCTCTCTCTAATTGGCTGTGTCCCCCTCATCTTCAAGATGGAGGGGACTAAGATGTGTGCTAAACCTCGCTCCCCCCACCTGAAGGGTAGGGTTGGCAAAGGTGGGCACAACTCTCTTCCTCACTTGGTTTTACTGACGATTCTCCTGCCCAAAGAGGGGTGGGGGGGGCAGAGCTGGTGGGAGCCAGTTGCTGGGAGCAGCAAAAGGCAGAGGCGGCTCATAAAGGCGGCAAGCCTTTGAAGCTTCCCCTTCGTGTACCCAGCCCATCCTGGGGGAAGAGGCATGACACCTCTGCCCAGGATGGGCTTTGTTTCAGGACTCGGAGAGCGGTGGCCCTCTATCCAAGGGTCCAGAAACATGTCTGGTCGTGGCAAATAGCGATCAGCCATTCAGGAACCAAACCAGAGCTGGCTATTTTTCAGAAGGCATGGCAGGGACCCAGTGCACATCAAGTCAAAGTGCATCAAGTGTCAGGCAAAAAATGGGGGGGTAGCCATGCAAAAATGGGCACATTCCTACACAGATTCATCCCTCCTGGGATGGAGTGGCCATCTGTGAGAGGTGGAGATCAGAGGACTATGTTCTCCGGCGTAAGCCGGGCTCATATCAACCTTTTGGAGCTTCATGCGATCAGATTGGCACTGAAAGCCGCCTTACCATCTCTCAAGGGAAGGCTAGTTCAGGTGTTCACGGGCAGCTCCACCGCCATGTGGTACTGCAACAAACCAGGCAGGGTGGGGCTGTGGATCCTCTGTCAGGAGGCCCTGCATCTCTGGACTTGGCTGGAACATCAAGGCATATCCCTGGTGGCTTAACATCTGGACGGTTCACTGAACGCCAGGGTGGATGAACTCAGCCATCAGTGCCTAGCGGATCACAAGTGACATCTCCATCCGGAGGTGGTGCAAGGTCTCTTTCAGCGGTGGGGAGAGCCTTAGTTAGATCGGTTTGCCTTTGTCGAGAATACGCAATGTCAGCAGTTTTGTGCTTTGGAGTTTCCAAGGCGGCTCTTGCTGGGCGACGCTTTTCCTCTAGAGTGGAGTGCAGGCCTCCTTTATGGCTATACCACTCCTGTCCAGAGCGCTCAAGAAGATCAGGAGCGACCGGGCCCAAGTCATTCTTGTGGCTCCGGACTGGGCACGGAGAGTTTGGTATCCCGAGCTTCTAGACATGAGCATTGATCCTCCGGTCAGGCTGCCCCTTCGGGAGTATTGTGAGCAGCTGGCTTGGTATATGGTGTACACTTATGTAAGTGGGCACCTTGCACCAATCCATACAACCCTTATGGCGATTTTAGTGGTCTTAGACAACCTTAGAAAGCTCTCCAAGTGGTAGCTGTGGAGAGCAGCCGTCAGGCTTAGTCCAGAAGTAGTGTAAAGCAGCTTGTTTTACCAGAACATAATCTTGTAGGTATAGATTAAGTAGAAGAGCACCACACAGTGTATTTATGAAAATATGTATTTAGTATAAGACATTCAATAACACATACAGGATATCTCCTAGCAGGAGATATACACAATGCCCACAATACTTTTCAATAGAAAAAAGGTAAGAAGCACGGTTACACAGTGGTCGCCAAGGAGGGCTGGGTGGGGTCATGGACCCTTTGTCGAGAGGCCCTGCGTCTCTGGACATGGCTGGAACAGCAGGGCATAACTCTGGTGGTCCAACACCTGGCAGGTTCTCTGAATGCAAGTGCGGACAAACTCAGCCGACGATGCCTAGCGGATCACGAGTGGCGTCTCCAGTCTGAGGTGGTGCGAGGTCTCTTTCAGCATTGGGGAGAACCTTGGTTAGATTTGTTCGCCTCCGAAGAGAACGTGCAGTATCAGCAGTACTGCGCACTGAAGTTTCCAAGGCAGCTATCACTCGGCAACGCTTTTTGTCGCGAGTGGAGCTCAGGCTTGTTGTACCCCTTTCCGCCCATACCACTCCTACCCAGGGTTCTGAAGAAGATTAGGAGCGACCCGGCCCAAGTCATTCTTGTGGCTCTGGACTTGGCGAGGAAACTCTGGTATCCTGAGCTTCTGCAAATGAGTATCGATCCTCCGATCAGGCTGCCGCTTCAGTAGGATCTTCTTTTGCAGCAGCAGGGGAGGGACCTCCACCCGTACCTGTCAACCCTCCGCCTCCTTGTGTGGAGATTGAGCGGTGACAGTTGATAGCATTTGACCTTCCTCTCGAAGTATGCAAAGCTATTCTGGCTTTCACGCGTCCCTCCAGTATGTCGATATATGCCTGCCGATTGCAAAAGGTTTGTAAATATTGTACAGAGCAATCTATTGACCCTCTGTACGCCTCCCTATCTGACATTCTCCTTTTAATTCTAACTCTTGCCCAGCAGGGCTCTGCTCTGAGCACTCTGAAGGGTTACATTCAAGCCCTGTCTGAATTTCTACGATTGCCAGATGAACCGTCACTATTCAAGTCTCCTGTTGTACATACATTTCTGAAAGGGCTCACGTATTTGTTTCCCCCTTCCCCTTTTGTCATGCTCCAGTGGGACCTTAACTTAGTCCTCACTCTTCTAATGTGTGCACTTTTTGAGCCATTGCACAAGTGCCCCCTCCGGGTGCTGACCATTAAGACAGCCTTTTTTAGTTGCAATAACTTCTGCCAGGAGGGTGAGCGAGTTGCAGGCATTATCTTCTCAGCTTCCTCACTTGACCGTCTTGCTGGACAAGGTAGTGCTTCACACTAGGGCTTCTTTTTTGCCTAAGGTTGTGACACCTCTCCATGTAGGCCGGTCTGTCACCTTGCCAACCTTCTATGCTCCACTGCATCCTCCTAAGAAAGAAGAACGTCTCCGCCATCTGGACCCAAAAAGAGCTTTATCGTTCTACCTTAACCGCACTAAAGAGTTCCTGGTGGACAACCAACTCTTTGTGGGGTACTTTGGAGCAAAGAAGGGACGTGCTGTGCAGAAGAGGACCATCTACCGATGGGTTATCCTCTGCATTAAAATCTGTTATGCTCTGGCAAAGAAACAGCCTCCTGAAGGCCTCAGAGCTCATTTCACCAGGGCTAAGGAAGCCAACACAGCTCTCCAGCTTGGGGTCCCGGTTTCTGATATCTGCCAAGTGGCTACGTGGGCATCTCTGCACACGTTTGCCAAACATTATTGCCTGGACAATCAAGTCCGAAGGGAGGGCCTTTTTGGCCATTCGGTCCTACAGAACTTCTTGGTCTAAACCTTTTCGCAGTCCCTCCTCTGGGGATGGTATTGCTTTGGGTATTTGTTCATAGGTTAGGAATCTGCAGCTAGATGTCTCTATCAGATAGATAAGCTACTTGCCTCCAATAACGCCTTATCTGGTAGATCTAGCTACAGATTCCTTACCGACCCGCTCATCCTTCCCGCACTGTGGATCAGTTACTGTTGTCAGAGCTGTTCCCCTTCAGGTCCCTAGTTGTATAAACACACCAGTCAGTCAACTTCATGGCTCCGTGCTTCTGGCGTGGAAAGTCGTGAAAAGTACTTACGTTAGCGCGCCAGGGTGGTGCCTATATAGACGATGCAGATGTCATGATGACGGAGGCAATGCCGATGACGTCATGTGGAGTCAACTGACGCCACCTCTCAGCGCGCAGGGTTACTGTTCGAGAAAAATCTTCCGGATCCAGTCTGATGCCTGGGAAGTTCACAAGTAAGGAATCTGCAGCTACATCATGTTTCTAACAGATTAGGCGTTACCGAGGGTAAGGAACTTGTCCTTTTGGGGGACTTTAGAAGACTCTTTGGGTGTTTACCCTTTGTGTCCCACATCTTTCCCTTGGGGGAGCAGAAACCCCTTTCTTTTGGTCACCCAGACCTTGGGTCTTTCCGGAAACCCTTGTTTTGACCCAATGGTTAGCCTTCTTCCTCAGCACTGGGTGAGAGACTTACCCTAAGTCCACTAACTACTGATGCAGTTTTTCTGAAGTACAATAACTTAACAGATGCTCTTTCATTATCAAATTATAGAGCCCTTCATAGTCTTGCACCTTACTGCCTTTCAACCAGCCACCTAGTGTTTTGACTGAGAAATCAACAAAACCTACCCGGGACTGACTCAAGGTTTTGTGAGTCTCCCTGGACTTAATACTGTACTCCTCAGTGGTGAGTTCAAAGCTCTCAATCAGGGTATCCTTCATGAGTTCATAGGACTCAGCATCTTCCTCATTCAGTGTCAGGAGTCTATCCCTGCACTTTCTTAAAAATATCTCCCACAGTAGGGAGCCCCATTGTCTCTGGTGTAATTTCCTCATTTTACAAGCCCTCTCAAAGGCTGTAAACCACTTTGTGATAAAACCACCCTCAATCCATCTCAGCCCTCTCTTTTTCTATAGCCAGAATTTTGGCCTCAATGGCTGCTCTTCTGGCCAGTCTCTCAAGAATTGCGTCTTCATCATCAAGCTCTTCTCTGAACCTTGGGTTGCCTGACCTAACCCCATTATGGGAAGACACCTGAGGTACAGCCATAGAGTAGGTGTGAGGGGGAACCTCATCACCTTCTTTAGTAAGTTTAGGGGGACAGTTTCCTGGAGTACTGTCCCCACTGCCAAAGTCACTGTCCACCTCCTCCTCTGGAGGGGTGTCAGGATCTTCTCATAAATGGGTTGTATCAAACTCTGCAAGGAGCTCCTGGAGCTGTGTTTTTGTAGGGTTTGAGCCAGTTTTGATTTTGCTGGCACTACAGAGGTTCCTTACTGCTTCACACTAAGATGCAGATAAGGGGGTCAGGTTGAGTTCCTGGACTATATCATCTGTGCCAGACATTTTTTGTACGATTGGGACCTTTTTAGAAAATCGACAGAAATTTCTAACTGACCTTTTAAGGTCTAACTGACTACTATACTTTTTAAATCTCTGATCCTACGGACTGGGGACTTAACACAAGGCCCTAACAGCTCAAATTTTAAAAAAATTGCAAAAATCAAAACATTAAAAAAGATTTTTTTTACTAATGTTAATTGTGGGTTTCTTCGTAGAATCACCTTTTGACCAAGTGGTAGCAGCAAATGCTAAATCTTGTATTCTGCTGCTGATCCACCAATGCGGGGAGCTAGCTTTTTATGTGGTAGTGCCAATGTAAGGGCACACCATGCAAAAAGTACAGATGACCCTTATTTGTTTACAGGGCTTAAATTAATAATCCCAAGTGCTCTATTTGTGGTAGTGTGGTCAAACATCTTATACTTATCAGAGGATAGTGTTAAGCATTTGTTGTACACACAGAATCAATAAATGAGAGACACTCTCATGAAGAAACTGGAGACCAAATTTAAAAAATCACATCGTTTTTTAAATAATTTTAGAAACCAAGATCATCGGAATCAGGTAAGTACTTTCAAAGTTATAGATTTTTTTAGAATTAGAAAAATACAGTCAAATAATGTTTTTGATGTGTGAGCCTTGAAGGTAGTAATGTTATCCTATGGGAGAAACATACAGTGTATAGGTACACTTGCAAACTTGTTTGGAGGATGCCTTCTTGTACTTAAGGTGCTTAGGGGCCAAGAGACCACTAGCAGTTCAGGTTTACCTGCCCTGGTGTGTCCAGGTGCAGAGGTGCTGGTCACGTTGGTAGCTTTGAGCGATACACTGTAAAGTCTATGGACAAAGTACCTGCAAACAGAAAGGCTGCAAGTGGGGCCTTGGGGACAAGTCTGGCAGAACCCAAAGGGGGGCTTGGTTTTGCGGGTCCCTGGAGCACAGGGACACAGTTGGTTTACGTGAACCTGGGCTGGGGGCTAAGGTGCAAGGGTCTTTTCTCCGGGCGGGTGGCTGCAGTTGGAGGCTCTCCCTTGCCTTGGATTACCTGGAGAAGGAGAGAACACAGGAAAGCAGTGCCAATCTGGATAATGACCTCATGGATCCTAAAGTCCTTTGACAGCAGTTCAGTTTCGGTGTCGGTGGTGTCCGAACTGGATACGCAACAAGCCTTGGTAGTTGCAAGGACTCCGGTTCCCAGGGTATTGGTGCTGAGAGGCTCTGGGAGGGCTCAGCAGCTCAAGACTTGAGGAGAGTCATGGAGCTGACCTCCTGGACTTACGACCACCTCTTCCTGTCAAGTTGCTCCCTCGGTGGGCCTGATGTCCAACAAGACGAAGTAACGGGTCAGTGCAGTCGGTGCCTGCAGATGCAGGGGTATGGTGCCTCCACCCCAAGGGAGATACTGCTTGGTTGCTGAAGGTCCTCCAAAGGTTTGGGGAGGCTGTTGAGCTTCTGGACGAGTCAGTGTTTGTGATTGCAGCGGTGCAAGCAGCCAGGCAGTCTTTGGCACCAATTTCGGTGCAGGGCCTCTGTTCTCCTGACTTTGGCTCTTCTTTGACCTTCCTTTGGTTCCCAGTAGACGAATCTGCAGTCCTGGTGTCAGGGTGACCCCTGATTACTGAATTTATGGGTGTTTAAGGGAGTGTAGGGTGGTAGCCAATGGATTACTTACCCCTGAGGTGACTATACCCCTTATATGACCACTTCCTGGGGAGAGTGGTCATAAACCTGACTCAGAATTCCTAGTTTCACCAATTTCAAAATGGTGAAACTTGTCCTTGACTGTCCACTTCAGGTGGCTCACCTTAGGGGTGTGCCTAGCCTGAAAGTTCTTTTGTTCACTACACCACCCCAGTGTGGACCCAGCCATATGCATATCAGTCTTGACCCTGTTCCTCATGGGAACAGTCCAGCCCAAACTACCAAATCTGAAAGAGACACGTTAGTGATAGATTCCTTACCTTAGAATATCCCCCAGGCGTCAGTCTGGATCCGGAAAGTTTTCGTCAGCAGTACCCCTGCGCGTCGGAAGGTGGCGTCGTGCGGCTCCGCGTTCGTCGTAGGCGTCGTGATCGCCCGGATGACGTCATGGCAGCTACTTAGACGCCGCCCTCGCACGCTGACGTCAGTTCTTTCTTTTTCCGCGCCAGCAAGCGCAGATCCGGAGAGAGCGGTACCCCCAGTAATTTTTTGACTGGGTTTTTGGAGATTTTTTGTCTCAGCTTTTCGAGTCGATCGCCTCCTGGTGCAGTTAGGGATGCCCGGGTTTAAGTCTTGCGAGGACTGTCATCTGATGATGTCGGTGACGGACCCGCACCGCGTGTGTCTCTTCTGCCTGGGGCACGACCACGACCCCAAGTCGTGCCCCGACTGCCGGTCCATGGCACCGAAGTCTTTGCGGGAGCGGTCCCGAAAGCTGCTTGAAGCCCGGCAGTCGGCTCCGCGCTGTGAAAGGTCCCGGTCCCGAGGGAGGTCGAGGGACCGGTCGTGGAGCCACCACCATCGGAAATCGTCCGAATCAAAGTCTTCGCACTCAGGGTCAGGTAAGGCGAAGCGCCAAAAGAAGTCGAAGAAACGTCATCGTTCTCCGACTTCCCCTTGCCAGTCGCGCGACTCGGCTGAGGGTGCGGGTGGTGCCACCCCTGCGGCTCCGGCAGAGCCTACGCAGTCGCCGGCGACCTACCCGCCTGTCCCGGGTTCGTCGGCGACTCCGGCCCAGCTACAGGAATTCATGTCCGCTATGGCTCGCCTATTTCGGCCGTCGAGCCACTCCAGTGCGCCTTCGGGCCCCGCGGGCCTAACTGGGAGTCCTCGCCCTTTGACGCCGGTGGCTCCGGCCCCGGCTCCGGCCTCGGCACCGCAGGACTCCCGTGAATCCCGTCGTGGATACCGGTCGACGCCGGTTGACCTCGTGACACCTCCACCGACGTCGACCCCACCGGCACCACATGTCACGTCGCCTGGCGCGCCGGACGA
The DNA here is from genome assembly GCA_963921515.1 of Calotriton arnoldi. NCBI lineage: Eukaryota > Metazoa > Chordata > Amphibia > Caudata > Salamandridae > Calotriton > Calotriton arnoldi. The sequence goes on from CAWUFW010014398.1 coordinate 397,419, forward strand.
CGTTGACCCCGGTTTCAGCCCCGAAGTGGAGACGGTGCCGGGAGGGTGTCGACCGACGCCGATTCCGACGCCGTTTAGGAATCTGTTTCCCTATCTCCATCCTCCTCCTTTTAGGCCTCTACAACAGCATGAGGAGGAAGGGGAGGACTGGGAGGGGTCTGAGGACCCTCTCGCTGCTCAATGCGAGTATGACCCGGACTGGACAGAGGAGTTGGGGGACGCCAGTGGTCTGGACACCTCTCCAGACCTTGGCATGCTGTCTCCTCCTACCGTGGCTACGGAGGAGGGTGCTTCTTTTTCTGTGATGTTGCGTAGGGCAGCCGAGGCACTCCACCTCGAGCTACCTACTGTGGCCGTCAGGACTAACCTCCTGACAGAAGTGCTTCAGCCAGCAGTTACCTCTGCGGAACCACTGCTACCTTTTAATAACGCACTTTCGGACGTTCTTTTGGGCTCCTGGTCCAGGCCCAACACAGGGGCTCCTGTGGACAGGAACGTGGCCCGACTCCATCGCCCGGCCCCGGGCGACCCCATTTCCCTCTCCCAACACCCCACCCCTGAGAGCTTGGTTGTCCAAGCCTCCGCTTCCCCAAGCGCATTCCCTTCCGCACCCCCGGACAGGGAATCCAAGAGACTGGAACAGTTTGGGAAGAAGGTTTTTTCTTCCGCCAGTCACAGGGCTGCAGTCTGTGAACACCGCATGCCTCTTGGGCCGTTATTCTCACTCTCTGTGGGATACGGTGGCGCAGGTGCTGCCTCAGTGTCCGGAGGAGGCCCGGACACTACTCTCCCAGGCTATTGCTGAGGGGAGAGATGCAGCCAAGTTTACGATCCGTTGTGGCCATGACACCGCCGTCTCGCTGGGCAGGGCGATTTCCACGACAGTGGCGCTCCGCTGCCACGCCTGGCTGAGAACAACTGGCTTTTCGGGGGATGTCCAAAACACTTTGATGGACATGCCCTTTGATGGCATTCACCTCTTTGGCAACAAGGTAGACAGTGCTTTGGAGAGATTTAAGGACTCGTGGGCTACGGCCAAATCCTTGGGCCTTTCGGCCACGCGGCCTCCTCAGCCTTCTGCCTTTCGCTCCTTTCGTGCTCGCAGAAGGGGCAACCCACCACGTTCGCAACAGGGCCACAGGCCGGCGCAACAGTCCACGCGCGGCCGCGGATGTGGGAACCATCCGCGGCGGTTTAGGGGGCCAGTGGCAGGGTCAGTCCACCTCCACCCCAGCCACCACTGCCTCCAAACCTTCCTAGTCCGACCTTTCAGGCCCATCAAACGACAGTGGGTGGCAGGCTTCGCCATCACCTCCCCCACTGGCGCACCATCACTTCGGACAGGTGGGTTTTACAAATAGTCCGAAGGGGCTACTCCCTCCCCTTCGAGACTACCCCTCCAGCCATGCCACCTCCGTGCCACCGCATGTCGGGGGATCACTTGGCACTTCTCCAGCAGGAAGTTGTGGCCCTCTTGGCCAAGGTGGCCATAGAGCGCGTTCCAACGCCAGAAGTAGGTCGTGGTTGTTATTCCCACTACTTTCTGATTCCAAAGAAGGACAAAGGCCTGCGTCCTATCTTGGACCCTCGGAACGTCAATCTCTTCCTCCGGAAGGAGAAGTTCAAGGTGCTCACACTTGCTCAGGTCTTTTCTGCCCTAGACCCGCAAGACTGGATGGTAGCGTTGGACTTGCAGGACGCTTACTTTCATATCCCCGTCCTGCCGGCCCACCGGCGTTACCTGCGGTTCACGGTAGGCCACGAGCACTTTCAGTTCACTGTGCTCCCTTTTGGCCTTACCAGCGCCCCTCGGGTGTTCACGAAAGTGATGGCGGTGGTCGCAGCTCATCTGCGCAGATCAGGGGTTTCAGTCTTCCCCTATCTCGATGACTGGTTGTTGAAGGCGGACTCGCCCCAGGCAGTTGTCTCCCACCTCCAGACTACGGCCAACCTCCTGCATTTTCTGGGGTTTCTCCATCAACGTGCCGAAGTCGCACCTGATTCCCTCTCAGAAGCTCCTCTTCATCGGAGCAGTTCTGGACACGGCGCAGTTTCGGGTCTATCCTCCCGAACACGAGTCCGGGATATTCGGGCTATGATTCCAATCTTTCAGCCCTTATCCTGGGTTTCGGTCAGGATGACCCTGAGGCTGCTAGGCCTCATGGCCTCCTGCATCCTGCTGATCAATCATGCCAGATGGCATATGCGGGCTCTGCAGTGGGACCTGAAGTTCCAGTGGGCGCAGCATCAGGGGAACCTGTCCGACTACGTCCAGATCTCGGAGGGCACTGCAAGACAATTGCAGTGGTGGTTCACGAACCAGCATTGGGTCAGCGGCAGATCCCTCTCCCTTCCCCAACCGGAGCACACAGTAGTGATGGACGCGTCCCTCCTGGGATGGGGCGGCCACATGGGAGAGGCGGAGATCAGAGGCCTCTGGTCTCCGGCGGAGTCCAGGCTCCATATCAACCTTTTGGAGCTCCGGGCGATCCTACTTGCACTGAAAGCATTCTTTCCCTCTGTCAAGGGGAGAGTAGTGCAGGTGTTCACAGACAACACCACCGCCATGTGGTACTGCAACAAGCAAGGCGGGGTGAGGTCGTGGACCCTTTGTCAGGAGGCTCTGCGCCTCTGGACGTGGCTGGAACGCCAGGTCATTTTCCTGGTGGTTCAACACTTGGCAGGGTCTTTGAATGCCAGGGCGGACGAACTCTGCCGCAGGTGCATGATGGATCACGAATGGCGTCTTCACTCGGAGATGGCGCAAGGTCTCTTTCAACAGTGGGGAGAGCCTTGGTTAGATCTATTCGCCACCGAAGAGAACGCGAAATGTCAGCAGTTCTGCGCGTTGGAATTTCCAAGGCGGCACTCGCTCGGCGATGCCTTTCGTCGCAAGTGGAGTTGCGGTCTATTGTACGCCTTTCCGCCTATACCACTTCTACCCAGAGTGCTGAAGAAGATTAGACGCGACCGGGCCCAAGTCATTCTTGTGGCTCCGGACTGGGCTCGAAGAGTTTGGTATCCCGAGCTACTCAGTATGAGCGTGGATCCCCCGATCCGACTGCCTCTTCGGGAGGATCTTCTGTCGCAGCAGCAGGGGACGGTCCTCCACCCGAACCTGTCCAATCTCCACCTCCTTGCGTGGAGATTGAGCGGCGACAGTTGATTCCATTTCACTTGCCTCCTGAAGTCTGTGATGTCATTCTGGCAGCCAGGCGTCCCTCCACTAAATCGGTATACGCCTGCAGGTGGAACAAATTTGTGGCATGGTGCACAGCAAAGGCTGTGGATCCACTTTCTGCCCCTCTTTCTGAGGTCCTACTGTTCCTTCTTTCTTTAGCCCAGCAGGGCTCTGCTCTGGGCACTATCAAGGGCTACCTTTCTGCAATTTCAGCCTTTCTCAGGCTACCTGATCAGCCCTCTCTTTTCAAGTCCCCTGTTGTAAATAGATCTCTCAAAGGCATTAATCCCCTTTTCCCTCCTATTCCGTTTGTGATGCCACAGTGGGACTTGAATCTGGTTCTTACTTATTTGATGTGCGCTCCCTTTGAGCCGCTTCATAACTGTCTTCTTCGTTTATTAACCTTGAAGACTGCTTTCCTGGTTGCCATCACCTCCGCTAGGCGCGTGAGTGAGCTCCAGGCTCTTTCCTGTAAACCTCCTTTTCTGTCTGTTCATCCGGACAAGGTTGTGCTACGCACACGTCCATCCTTTTTGCCAAAGGTTGTTACTGCCTTCCATATCGGGCAAACTATCACCATGCCCACTTTCTTTCCGCCTCCGCACCCTACCAGAGAGGAAGAGAGGCTCCACCGTCTGGACCCAAAACGTGCGATCTCATTTTACCTCCACCGCACACAACAGTTCCGGGTGGATGACCAGCTCTTTGTTGGCTACGTAGGCGCCAAGAAAGGCCAGGCTGTACAGGACTATCTCCCGCTGGGGCGTCTTGTGTATAAAAGCCTGCTATTCTCTGGCTAAGAAGGAGCCTCCGGTGGGGCTGCGCGCCCATTCTACCAGGGCAACAGCAGCTACTACTGCATTGGGACGTGGTGTCCTCCTGCAAGACATCTGTCAGGCAGCCACCTGGGCCTCACTGCACACTTTTACTAAGCATTATTGCCTTGACAGCCAAGTCCGGAGAGACGGCTTCTTTGGCCGTTCTGTTCTCCATGACTTTCTGGTGTGATCTTGGTTCGCAGACCCACCTCCGGGGTTGGTATTGCTGGGGTATGTATTCTAAGGTAAGGAATCTATCACTAACGTGTCTCTTTCAGATGCACAAGTTACTTACCTTCGGTAACGATATATCTGTAAGAGACATTAGTTAATGATAGATTCCTTACCGCGCCCCCCCCCATCCTCCCCATTCTGCGAACTTATTTCTAGGGTTAAGGTCATCCCTTTCAGGGCCCTAGTTTCAATGCACCAGTGGTCAGTATCTTGCATGGCTCTGCGTTCCTGGCGCGGAAAGTCGTGTAAAGAACTGACAGCGCGCGAGGGCGGCGTCTAAGTAGCTGCTGCGATGTCATCCCGGCGATCACGACGCCTACGACTAACACGGAGCCGCACGACGCCACCTTCCGACTCGCAGGAGTACTGCTGTCCGGATCCAGACTGACGCCTGGGGGATATTCTAAGGTAAGAAATCTATCACTAACTAATGTCTCTTACAGATATATCGTTACCGAAGGTAAGTAACTTGTTCGCTGGGCTCTCTGTGGGCCGGAAACAAGCATCCTGGGACCGTATTCGGGGTAATACTCCTTATCAGCCAGGCTAGCTTGAATCCAGTGGCACAGCAAGCAAGGTACCAAGTCTGGGCATACCCTTCCAACTTAGGGCAAAAGGTGCTGCGGCAACAAATGATGGACGGAATTCTGAATGAATCAAACACTGACCCCCAGTCAAGAGATCAGGGCTAAATCCATTGTTCTTTTGCTCACTACGCCACCCCAGTTTGGACCCAGACATATGCAAATCAGTCTTGACCCTGTTCCTCATGGGAGCAATCCAGCCTGAACTGTCAAGACCGGTCCTCTCTAGACCGGAAACCAGTATCCTGAGACCGGTTTCGGGGTAAAACCCTCATCAGTAGATAATTGCCTACTGACCTCTCCTATTTTAAATTGAATGCCAGTCCTGTGCAACTGGGTCCTTCACATCATTTGTGTAAGAGACTGATGTCTTGTGTCTGTGTAAACAACTATGTATGTGTATTAGGATGAGATGAGAACATGTTCTGAAGCAGGCTGTTGCGGCACTGGAATACATTTTAGATTTAATGTGTGAAAGAGGTACACATGAGGGATACTGGAGGGAGCTTCTTTGACAGCAATGTGGTGCCTTTAACTGTACCAGACGGTATGGCGAGGACTATAGGAGATAGAGGGTGCCTTTGAGGAGTATGTACAGCTTTTGCCACATTCCTGCTCCATTCCATCCCCAACTGGTTGAGAGATACTGGGTTGAGGAATTTTCTCCCTCTTTAGTGTCTTTGTTTTGGATTGATCTGACAGGGAGCTCCTAGCACCACTCCTCCTTACTGCTCACAGCAGATGACACAGACTGTGACTTGACTATTCTGGGAGTAATGCGCAAAAGTCAGGATCTGGCTGAAACTGGTCCCAAAGCTACATCTGTGGAAAACACAATCTCTGTCGGCAAATTTGGTTTATGTATGGGTCAGAAACCCCCCAATCAGAGTTCTCATCAAACCAGTGCCAAGAGGGCCTATACCAGTGGAGACCAATAATAAACTTTGAGGTTTAGGGCTGGGGTTGCGGAGTGCCAGTTTCACTTACCAAGTTCGAGAGATGGAGTTCTGCATTCTGCTAGAAAAAGCTGGCTTGCAACTATCTTGGAGAAAGGAGGCCAATGATTGCTGGAGAGGGGTACTATAGGTATCTCTGCACAAAGAAAGGATTGCAAAGAAGAATGCCCTGAAAAGCTGTTCGAGAAGAATAGAACATTGGCCCTCTGCAGCCCAAGTAAGGACCTGCCTTGGTAGTCCTTATGGTGATGCCTTGTTACATTGGCTCCTCCTAAGAGTGAACTTGAATGAAGCAACTTGCACCCCAAATCTGTGTGCCCCTGATCGGAAGGTGGCCAAAGAATACCAAAGAAAAACACCAAAGAAACACCTGTGATGGTTTGGCAATTAATACTGCTATTGGCAATTTCATCAGATGATGCAGACAGCATGGCTCTAAAAGAAAGCCCAACCACATCTGGCAGTTTCCCACTGCAGACCCTCAACAAGGATCAACACTGTTACTTGGGTTAAGGTCATCACTTGTGTGGGTGGTAGAGTTAAGTTTGGACTCAAAGAAGATCAAGCATCAAAGATTCCCGTCTCCACAAGAAGAGTGAAACAAACGCAGCCTAGGCCGAGCTGTGCCTTTGAAGACTCTCCTCTTCAGGACTGGTGTTGCATGTCTATGAACATTCTATACCATCGAAGGCCAGCACTTGACTCAGCAGGGCCGAAGCAAAGTCAGCACTGCTGTTCCCCAAGGGTGGTGTCAAAGCGTATACAGTAGAGAAGCGTATACAGTAGAGGGAGCAGCGCCTCAGACGGCTGTGTCCAAGATAACCACCACTTTGACCTTCTCACAAGCTATTTTTAATAACCAAGACAATGCAGGGGTTATAACAGACACTGGGAAAATTACTTCTTTCTAGATAACCAGATCATATCTATCTCAGAAGGGCCTTAGCTGTAGTCTTAGAGCAGTGTCAGTTCTATTATGCATTGACTACCTACGAGAATCTGTGAACAATATTGAATAGCTACTCCCATGCAGATAACTTCCCAAGTATACCTGTGTGCATTTTGTGTGCTTTATTTTTCATGTACAGTATTGAGCTGTGGGCTGTGATTAAAATACTGCTGCCATGAGGCTCCAGTCATAACTCTGCCCTCTACACATGACGTCACAGGCGTATAATAAGCAAGGCACCAACCTACACATTGATGTAATTGCTTGATATTTTGTTTGTGCCTCAGTAAGGCATGCAGAAACAAATAAGGAAGGCATTGATGACAGCAACAAAAACAGCACATAACACATCTGCACTTCTTGGGATCTCATTATATATTGGACGGCAGAGGAAGTAGAGTATGAAATCTACAGGAACATTATATATTCACCAGAAACATTTTTATAGAATGTAGGTAACATTTACTTCTGATGGATATATTTTTCTGCAGATTCCTAACCTTTAGAATGAGTAACAAAGCAATGCCCTCCAGGGGTGGCAATAAGCAATGCTAATTTACAAAGCAAAGCTAACACAAAGAGATGATGGACGGAGTGCTGAAACTTTTCAGACACTCACCCCCAGTCACAGATCTGGGTTGAATCCATCATCGTTCTTTAGCTCACTTCACCACCCCAGTTTGGACCAGCCATATGCAAATCAGTCTTGACCCTGTGCCTCATGGGAACAGTCCAGCCCAAACTACCAGGCCAGGTCCGCCCTGGACCGGAAACAAGCATCCTTGGACCGGTTTCAGGGTAACACCCCTCATCAGCCAGGCTAGCTTGAATCTAGTGGCAAAGTGAGCAAGGGACACACGTCTGGGCATACCCTGCCAACTTAGGGCGAACAAAGCAAACACAAGGAGATGATGGACGGAGTGCTGAAACTTTTGAGACACTCACCTCCAGTCACAGATCTGGGTTGAATCCATCATCGTTCTTTAGCTCACTTCGCCATCCCATGAGGCACAGGGTCAAGACTGATTTGCATATAGCTGGGTCTGAACTGAGGTGGCGAAGTGAGCTAAAGAACTATGGTAAACTTATGTTTTGTTTCTAGAATCAAGTAGGATTTGGTACAGGTAGGTATAATGTACTTTTCAATTGTAAAACTTTACATAGAAATGCAATTGGGAATGGATTTGCAATCGTTACAGGTTTGTTTATGCTTTAAAAACAGTTTAAATTACATAGATATGACTCAATTACTTTTGTGGTATTTTTGAATTACATTGACTACTCGGAGTCATTTGCCTAGATATCATACTATGGACGCATAATCATCAAACATAAATAGATGCTGGAGACAGGGTAGGTCATTGCGAGATTGTTACCAGGACGACGTAAGTCCCCTCCCAGCTATTGAGATCTTTGACCGGGTTTGGGTCTTTTCCACAATGCTCTATTACCCTAAATGATTTTTCCTGATACGTTTCTGCTATCCCGCAACAGAATGCTAAAATACAGCATGCCTCTCTAGATGCCCTCGAGGAGGCACACACATAACCAAAATTGGGTAAGTGGTTACTCCTCTGACTCCTCCACAATGTTTGCGACCACTGCTAACATTTTTTATTGGTTTTGTGTAATGTTTGTCACGTCTTCTCGCCATTGTGTGTTTTATTATCACATTCAGTGTTTTGCCATGGTGTAAGGCATGCAGAGTGTACCTTTTTAAAAAATATATTACTCATGCGACTGCTACCCAGTTTTTGTCGTTTTTATATTTGTTTGTTTGCTCTCCCCTTGTCCTAATAGGACAACCTTGCTAGGTTAAAAAAGTAAGCCTAATCAGATTTTTCTATGGTGTATTATTAGTAACACCCAACTGCTTGGATCACGTACAGCATACCAATGGTTCCAAACATTGTGTAGATAAAATGTCCTGAAGAATTGCCCAGATCATTTATTGACAAATTAAGGCAAGAAACATGTCGACACCCTGATACTATTCAGCCACCTGAGATCATTGCCTCTAATGGTGGCTCACATGGTTTTTTAATCAGGACAGTTGGACTGACTGAATAAATGGTCTTTAGTCTTGAGATTTTCCTGAACCTTTTTAGTTAGTCACTACCTCAACACTCCCCTGTTACACATCTACACTTAGAGCCCTACACAGGCACTACACATACAGCTTTTTGGAAAAAGATCTCCGCCAAAGAGCCCCCCTAGAGGGTGCCTGTCGTTGCAGTGCCTGCTCAATGAGGAGCTTAGCCCTATGATGAAGCATGACACTTGTTTGAGTGTGTGAGGGCTGCTATTACAAAAAAGAAACCACCCTTTGGGTTCCACTTTTTCTGACCTATTAGAACTCCGAGCACGCTCCTGTTGCCTTCCCCTTTAGGAACTGCATACTCATTCACATTCTTAGAATGGACTTAGACACTGTAGGGGTACAGTGCTCATGCAACTGTACCCTCACCTGGGGCCTATTGCACACTGCTAGAGGAGTGACTTACCTAGGCCCCAGGCTGTGGTTTGTAGGCATCGCACACAGGGATGTGTGCCATGTTGACTCTTCACTTTTCTCTGCACCAAAACATGCAGCCTGCAATGACAGTGTGTGGGTGTTAGAGTGTAGGGTCCCTAAGGGTTGCACAATAGGTGCTGCAGCCCTTCCCTCGTCACAGTGCCCTTGTACCCATGGTACCTTTTACAAGAGGCTTACCTGTGACCAGAGATGTGCCAATTGTGGGTACAAAAGTACAGTTTTGGTAAAGAACACAGGCCCTGTGAACCTGATTGGCAGGGACCCAGTGCATATCAAGTTAAAATGTATCAGATATTAGGCAAAAAGTGGGGGGTAGCCATGCAAAAAGGGGCACTTTCCTACACAACCTCCCCGCCCCCAAACGAAAGAGGATGAGACTAACCTTTCCCAAGACAGTCTTCATTGTCTAAGTGGAAAAATCTGGAAAGGGCATCTGCATTGGCATGGGCAGTCTCAGGTCTATGTTCCACTGTAAAGTCTATTCCATGTAGGGAGATGGACCAGCTTAAAAGTTGTGGATTTCCCTCTTTCATCTGCATAAGCCATCTGAGAGGTCTGTGGTCAGTTTGAACTCAAAAGTGAATACCATACAGGTAAGGTCTCAGCTTCTTCAGGGACCAAACCACAGGAAAGGTTTGCCACTCAATGGCACTCCAACGCTGTTCCCTGTGTAGCAGCTTCTGCTTATGAAAGCAACTGGTTGGTCTTGTCCATCATCATTGGTCTGGGATAGGACCGGTCCTATCCTTAGCTCAGAGGCATCCCTCTTCACAATGAACTGCTTGGAGTAATCTGGAGTCTTGAGAATAGGTGCTGGGCACTTTGCCTCTTTTAGGGTGTCAAAATTCTTTTGGCAGCCAACTGTCCAGTTCACTTTCTTGGGCATTTTGTAGGAGGTGAGTTATGTGAGGGGTGTCCCAATGGATCCATACCCCTTCACAAACCTCCTGTAGTACCCAGTCAAGGCAAGGAATGCCCTGACTTGGGTCTGGGTGGTTGGAGTTCCCCAGTCCAGAATTGTCTGTATTTTGGACTGTAGTGGTTGAACTTGGCCTCCACCTACAAGGTGGCCAAGTATACAACAGTTCCCTTCCCTATCTGGCATTTGGATGCCTTGATAGTTTGGCCTGCAGTCTCAACGGCATATAAAACCTTTCCCTAGGTTGACCAGGTGAATCTGCCAGGATGAGCTAAACACAGCAATATCATCAAGATAAGCTGCACTAAAGCCTTCCAACCCAGCAAGGAACTGATTCCCCAACCTTTGGAAGGTGACGGGGGCATTCTATAGACCAGGGCACCACAGTAAACTGGAAGTGCCCATAAGGTGTGAAGAATTCTGTCTTTATTTTTGCTCCAGGGGCTATGCCAATTTGCCAGTACCCTGCAGTCAAGTCAAATTACTGAGAAATCGGGCATGGGATGGGGTGTGCATCTGTCTTGGTGACGGTATTGAGGCCTCTTGTGAGAAGTTGGCCTGGTATATGCTGTCCACTAATTATAGTGGGCACCTTGCACCAGTCCAAACAACCCTTATTGGAGATAGGTTAAAGACAACCTTTATTGAAAGCTATCCTAGTGGTAGCTATGGAGAGCAGCCTTCAGGCTAAGTCTTGAACGAATGTAAAGCAGCTTGTTTTACCAGTCTATAATCTCTTGAGTGACCAAATGAAAGAGGACCACACCAGGTATATATATATATATAAAATATATGTATTTAGTCTTAAACACACTCCTCTAGTCTCTTTATGAGGCTAGAGTTCGAAGTACATAAGTTACAAGTCAGTTATCAACAGTAATAGCACAAATACACGTTTGAGCCCTAGGGCGTACCAAACCATATACCAATAAAGTGGTATAAGAACCACGACTGAGCTAGACACAAGGCCTAGAGCCTGTAGAAGTGCTTGGCCCTCAAGGAACCACCCAAGGTAGTGACACAGGGGACCCACGGGGGACGCGTGCAGTGTGAGAACACAGCTGCAAGCCGCCGTTGAGTTCTATGGGGAATGTCGCGGTTAGAGTTTTAAAGCAAAAGGACACTTAGAGGAGGACTTGGAGCAAACCCCTTTAGAACTAGGTTGTTCTAGAGTCTATACCCACGGGAGCACCGGAGTACTCGAGTTACCTCACCCAGGGAAGCCGGGTGCGTAGGTGTCTTTCGGGGTCGGGTTTCGTCGTCGTTTTCAATGGTGATCTGCTGCAAAGTGCTGCTGGCGACCAAGTCGAAAGTGTTCGGGTGGATCCAAAGGTGGATCGAAGATCTGAAGAACCTGAAAGCAGAGGGGACAGAGTCTGGGTCACTAGCCAGTGACCAGGAAGGCGATGAGCAGATGCCCACCGATGTCGGGTGCTTCAGGTAGGTTGACGGTCGTCTTGACTCTTCAGCCACGAGGTCCAGGAGGCGTCGGCGACGAACCAGGAGCTGGATTCGAGCTGTCCCACGACGTCTGTCGATTGCAGGGGTGTCGGCGACCGGATTGGACCCAACAAGCCTTGGCTTGGAAATAGAAGAAGGACGCTGGTACAGACCAGCAAGGTCTGAGGGACTCACCCAGCGAGGGTAAGTCAGTGCACGTCTGGAGCAACCAGGAAAGCCCAAGCAGAAGAAGAGTTGCCTTCGGGAGGGCCCACTAGCCAACGGACTAGCGACCGCGAAGGAGCCTCGAGTGGACGCACTTGGAGCTGGCTTGCAGGACACTCGTGGAGTGGAGGCCAGTGATCTTCGGTGCAGTCGGTGCTAGAGGCGGGTGCTACTTGGAGCCCAAAGCACAACTTCGTAGGAGACCAGGAAGAGGATGCACTTGCAAATGTGCTCGGTGTCCAGGGGTCACGGTTCCACGTTACCCACGACAGCTACGGGTCTCCGCTTTGCTGGGGACTCAGGGCAGCCTCGGGGAAGTCTGGAAATCCACCTCTGGTGATGCAAAGACTTCGGCGTCCGGCGGGAGCTTCAGCGATGCAGACCGGACAATTGCTTCTTAGGTGCCTGCCAAGCAGGGGAGTCACTCCTTGACCCCAAGGGAGATTCTTCAGTCCTCTAATCTTCAGGTAGAGCGTCGAAGGTCCAGGATTCAGTGTCAGAGTTTCGTCCAGGGTAATCTAAAGTCCTAAGGACTGGGGTCCCATACTTATACCAAGTTAGGGGGTTGGACATACTCTGGGGACCCACCTATGGGAGGGTCAGGGAAGAGGGGTGGTTACACCCCTTCCCTTTGTCCAGTTTCGCGCCAAAGCAGGGGAACGTAGCCCCTGCAACTGGTTTGAACTGGCATATGCATAGGGACACCAAATGTGCCCCCAGTGCAGGACTTCAAAGCACCAGAGGGTGCTCCCGCCCAGCCCCAATACACATTATCCTGTCTGGAGAGGTGGTTACACCTCCTTGGGACAGGAAACCATTGTCCAGGCCTCCCCTGCCAGAGTTTCAGTCAGCAGCAGGAGGCCAGACCCGTGTCTGTGGCAGCGGCATCCATTTTGTGATGCCAGGGCTCTGGAAAGAAGTTACCGGGTAGCCCGGTGTGTACATATCTGAAAGAGACACGTTAGTGATAGATTCCTTACCTTAGAATATCCCCAGGCGTCAGGCTGGATCCGGAAAGTTTTGCGTAGCAGTACCCTTGCGCGTCGGTAGGCGGCGTCGTGCGGCTCCGCGTCCGTCGTCGGCGTCGTGATCGCCGGGATGACGTCGCGGGCAGTACTTAGGCGCCGCCCCTGCGCGCTGACGTCAGTTCTTCTTTTTCCGCGCCAGCAAGCGCAGATCCGGGAAGAGCAGTGCCCTGGTCAATTTTTGACCATACTTTTTGGTGATTTTTTCACTGTTTTTTCCAACTTTAAGGTGTCGTAGGGATGCCCGGCTTCAAGCGATGCGGCGCCTGTGCGCGGATGATGTCCGTCACCGACCCGCATTGGGAGTGTCTCTTCTGCCTCGGCCGAGGCCACGACACCGAGTCTTGTCCCGAATGCCAGGCCCTCAACCCGAAAGCTTTGCGAGAGCGGTCTCGAAAGCTCCTCGAGGCTCGGCATTCGGCTCCGCGGAAGCCCCGGTCGCGTGAGAGGTCCAGGGGTCGCTCGCGGAGTGCACACCGGTCGTCGGCGTCGAAGTCTTCTTCGTCCGGTAAGTCTAGGCACAAGAAGTCCAAGAAGCATCGTCGCTCTCGGACTTCGCCTCGCCGGTCTCGCGACTCGGCTGAGGCCCCTCCCGGCACCGTCCCCGCCCCCGCGGCCCCGGACTTGCCTGTGGAGTCGCCCCCGTCATACCCGCCCTTCCCGGGTTCGGGGGCGGATCCGGCCAAGGTACAGGAGTTCCTGTCGGCCATGGCCCGCCTCTTCGGGCCTTCAGGCCCCTCCGGTGCGCCTTCGGGCCCGCGGGCCCTGATGGGGTTGCTCCGGCGTCGCCGGCGGCTCCGGCCCCGGCGTCGCCCGAGCCTCCAGCCTCGATCCCGGCTCCGGCCCCGGCCTCGATCCCGGCTCCACAACCCCCATCGACGCCGGTCGACCTCACAACACCTCCGCCGGCGCCGATGTCTCCGGTGCCGTTCTCGACGCCGCCCTGGGCTCCGGGCGGCGTCGTCCCCAGTTCCTTCCGGCTCCGGACATGGACCCGGAGCGACGTCGCTCGACGCCGGCTCCGGCGCCGATGGGACCTTGGGTCCCAAATGTCCCTCCTCCTCCTTATTTTGAACCAGAGGAGGACCAGGAGGACTGGGAGGGGTCTGATGACCCTCTGACACGCAACTGTCAGTATGATGAGGACTGGACAGAGAGTCTAGGGAGGCCAGTGGTCTGGATACTTCTCCTGACACTGGCATGCTGTCTCCTCCCGTGGCTACGGAGGAGGGGGCCAATTTTGGTACGGTGTTGCGTAGGGCTGCTGGGGCCTTACGTCTCCAGCTCCCTACTTTGACGGTCAAGCCTAACATCTTGACAGAGGTGCTTCAGCCGGCAGCCTCCTCTCTGCGGAGACTGTGCTGCCGTTTAACGACGCCCTCACTGACGTTCTTTTGGGCGCCTGGTCCAAGCCCAACACAGGGGCTCCTGTGGATCGGAACGTGTCACGACGCCATCGCCCCGCTCCGGGCGACCCCCTGTTTCTTTCTGTCCACCCCACTCCTGAGAGCTTGGTTGTCCAAGCCTCCGCTTCCCAAACCGCCTTCCCTACCGCTCCTCCGGATAGGGAATCCAAACGCCTGGATCAGTTTGGGAAGAAAGGTTTTTCTTCCTCCAGTGCTGGCTTGCGGTCCGTTAACACCGCTTGTCTTTTGGGCCGATATACCCACTCCCTGTGGGATTCGGTGGCGGATGTTTTGCCCCAGTGCCCTGAGGAGGTCCAGGCACTGCTTTCCCGCGCCATTGCGGAAGGAAGGGATGCGGCCAAATACACTATCCGTTGTGGCCTTGACACCGCCGACTCGCTGGGCAGGTCGATTGCAACGACGGTGGCGCTCCGGCGCCACGCCTGGCTGAGAACCACTGGTTTTTCAGGGGATGTCCAGAATACTCTCATGGACATGCCCTTTGATGGAGTCGGTCTTTTTGGGTCCAAAGCAGACCATGCGTTGGAGCGCTTTAAGGACTCACGGGCTACTGCAAAGTCCCTGGGCCTTTCTGCTACACGCCCTCCGCTGCCTTCTGCTTTTCGCCCCTATCGTGGCCACGGTAGGGGCGCCCTTCACGTCAGCAGCCCAGCCACCGGCCCGCGCAGCAGGCGTCTTCGCGTGGCCGAGGACGTGGATTCCGCCGTGGCGGATCGGGCAACCAGCGTGCGGGTCAGGCCACCACCTCCAACCCGTCCGCGGCCTCCAAGCCCTCCTAGTCCCTCCTTTCAGGTGCACGGCACGCCAGTAGGGGGCAGGGTCCGCCATCACCTTCCCCACTGGCGCACCATCACCTCGGACAGGTGGGTCTTGGACATTGTCCGAAGGGGCTAATCCCTCCCCTTCGAGACCACCCCCAGCCATGCCACCTCAATTCCACCGCATGTCAGGGGATCACTTGGTGCTTCTACGGAAGGAAGTCACGGCCCTCTTGACCAAGAGGGCCATCGAGCATGTTCCGACCCCAGAAGTAGGGCGTGGTTGCTACTCCCACTACTTTCTGGTGCCCAAAAAGGACAAGGAGGACATGCGTCCTATCTTGGACCTCCGGAACGTCAATCGCTTCCTCCGGAAGGAGAAGTTCAAGATGCTCACCCTAGCTCAGGTCTTGACTGCCCTCGACCCTGGAGACTGGTTGGTAGCGTTGGACTTGCAGGACGCGTATTTCCACATCCCCGTCCTGCCGGCCCACCGGCGTTACCTTCGGTTCACGGTAGGCCCCGAGCATTTTCAGTTCACCGTGCTCCCCTTTGGCCTTACCAGTGCCCCACGGGTGTTCACGAAAGTGATGGCGGTGGTCGCAGCTCATCTGCGCCGGGCAGGGGTTTCAGTCTTCCCCTACCTCGACGACTGGCTGCTGAAGGCGGGCTCGTCCCAGGCAGTCGTCTCCCACCTCCAGACTACGGCCGAACTCCTGCACTCGCTGGGGTTCTCCATCAATGTGCCGAAGTCGCATCTAATTCCTTCTCCACAGCTCCTTTTCATCGGAGCAGTTCTGGACACGACGCAGTTTCGGGCCTATCCTCCCGAACGGCGAGTCCGGGATATTCAGGCTATGATTCCGATCTTTCGGCCTTTATCCTGGGTTTCGGTACGGATGACCCTGAGGCTGCTGGGCCTCATGGCCTCCTGCATCCTGCTGGTCAATCATGCCAGATGGCATATGCGGGCTCTGCAGTGGGACCTGAAGTTCCAGTGGGCGCAGCACCAGGGCAACCTGTCCGATCACGTCCAGATCTCGGAGGGGACTGCAAAACAGTTGCAGTGGTGGCTCTCGAACCGGCAATGGGTCATGGGCAGATCCCTCTCCCTTCCCCAGCCAGAGCATACAGTTGTGACGGACGCGTCCCTTCTGGGATGGGGCGGTCACATGGGAGAGGCGGAGATCAGAGGCCTCTGGTCTCCGGCGGAGTCCCGGCTCCATATCAACATTCTGGAGCTCCGGGCGATCCGACTTGCACTCAAGGCATTCCTTCCCTCTGTCAAAGGGAAGGTAGTGCAGGTGTTCACAGACAACACCACCGCCATGTGGTACTGCAACAAACAAGGCGGGGTGGGGTCGTGGACCCTTTGTCAGGAGGCTCTGCGCCTCTGGACATGGCTGGAACATCAGGGCATGTTCCTGGTGGTTCAACACCTGGCAGGTTCCCTGAACGCCAGGGCGGACAAACTCAGCCGCAGGTGCATGATGGATCACGAATGGCGTCTTCACTCGGAAGTGGCGCAAGGACTCTTTCTACAGTGGGGAGAGCCTTGGTTAGATCTATTCGCCACCGAAGAGAACGCGCAATGTCATCAGTTCTGCGCGTTGGAATTTCCAAGGCGGCACTCGCTCGGCGACGCTTTTCGTCACGAGTGGAGTTGCGGTCTATTGTACGCCTTTCCGCCTATACCACTTCTACCCAGAGTGTTGAAGAAGATTCGGCACGACCGGGCCCAAGTCATTCTTGTGGCTCCGGACTGGGCTCGAAGAGTTTGGTATCCAGAGCTACTCAATATGAGCATAGATCCCCCGATCCGTCTGCCTCTTCGGGAGGATCTTCTGTCGCAGCAGCAGGGGACGGTCCTCCACCCGAACCTGTCCAGTCTACACCTGCTTGCGTGGAGATTGAGCGGCGGCAGTTGATTCCTTTCGACTTGCCTCCCGAAGTTTGTGATGTGATTCTGGCAGCCAGGCGTCCCTCCACTAAGGTGGTATACGCCTGCAGGTGGAACAAATTTGTGGCATGGTGCACAGCAAAGGCTGTGAATCCCCTTTCTGCCCCTCTTTCTGAGGTCCTTCTGTTCCTTCTCTCTTTGGCCCAACAGGGTTCTGCCCTGGGTACCATCAAGGGTTATCTTTGTGCTATCTCGGCCTTCCTCAGGCTCCCTGATCAGCCCTCCCTTTTCAAGTCCCCTGTTGTTAACAGGTTCTTAAAAGGCATTACTCACCTCTTCCCTCCTGTTCCGTTTGTGATGCCTCAGTGGGACTTGAACTTGGTTCTTACCTTTTTAATGTGCGCTCCCTTTGAGCCTCTACATAACTGTCCTCTTCGTCTTCTGACTCTGAAGACAGCCTTTCTGGTGGCCATCACCTCCGCTCGGCGGGTGAGTGAGCTCCAGGCTCTATCTTGCAAACCTCCCTTTCTGTCTGTTCATCCAGACAAGGTTGTTCTTCGGACGCGTCCGTCCTTCTTGCCAAAGGTGGTTACTGCTTTCCACATTGGGCAGACCATCACTTTGCCCACCTTCTTTCCGCCTCCGCATCCTTCCAGAGAGGAAGAGAGGCTCCACCGTCTGGACCCAAAACGTGCGCTCTCTTTCTATATTGACCGCACAAAACACTTCCGGGTGGATGACCAGCTCTTTGTTGGCTACGTGGGCGCCAAAAAGGTCGGGCGGTGCACAAGAGGACCATCTCCCGCTGGGTTACCTTGTGCATCAAGACCTGCTATTCTTTGGCTAAAAGGAACCTCCTGTTGGGCTGCGTGCCCATTCCACCAGGGCAACGGCTGCTACCACGGCCTTGGGCCGCGGTGTTCCGCTGCCGGTTATCTGTCAGGCGGCTACGTGGGCCTCGCTGCACACGTTTACTAAGCATTACTGCCTTGACAGTCAGGTCCGGAGGGACGGCTTCTTTGGCCGTTCTGTCCTCCAGGACTTCCTTGTCTGATCTTTGTTCGCAGACCCACCACCGGGGTTGGTATTGCTGGGGTATCTATTCTAAGGTAAGGAATCTATCACTAACGTGTCTCTTTCAGATGCACAAGTTACTAACTTGTGTAACGATATATCTGTAAGAGACAGTAGTTAGTGATAGATTCCCTACCGCCCCACCCATCCTCCCCGTTCTGCGAACTGATTTCTAGGGTTAAGGACATCCCTTTCAGGGCCCTAGTATTTTTCAGACACCTGTGTCAGCTTCTTGCATGGCTCTGCGTTCCTGGCGCGGAAAGTCGTGTACAGAACTGACGTCAGCGCGCAGGGGCGGCGCCTAAGTACTGCCCGCGACGTCATCCCGGCGATCACGACGCCGACGACGGACGCGGAGCCGCACGACGCCGCCTACCGACGCGCAAGGGTACTGCTACGCAAAACTTTCCGGATCCAGCCTGACGCCTGGGGATATTCTAAGGTAAGGAATCTATCACTAACTACTGTCTCTTACAGATATATCGTTACACAAGTTAGTAACTTGTGCGTCTCTCCCTCTAGAAGGGTGGAATGCCAGAATTGGCGGGGGGGTAGTATTCCAAGATGTTTGACACCAAACACGACATGTTTCTGTGCAGCCATCCCAAAGTTAGCATTTACCGCGAGGATATAATGTACTTAAGAGTATATGGTCAGGCTGCACCACAAACCGCATCAGAGGAT